>CM068381.1:30552357-31105547 GCA_034770075.1 Aralia elata
GTTGTGGGCTTAACAATTAGACTGAATGTATCATGAAAATCAACTCCAGGGTGCTGGTGAGACCCTTTAGCAACCAAACGAGCCTTATACCTGTCAACATTGCCATCAGGTAAATACTTAGTACGAAAGATCCATTTACAACCAACTAGATTCTGTTTGGGATCAAAAGGGACTAATTCCCAAGTTCCATTTCGAACAAGAGCATCATACTTATCAGACATAACTTGGCGCCATTTAGGATCTTTAAGTGCTTGGGTCATAATTATGGGTTCAAGGCTAGCTGTGGTAGTGAGTTGGGCCGTGAGCTTAAGCTTTTGGATGAGTTTGTGAATATTATGTTTGGATCAAGTATTAATGACTCGAGGAGAGGTTGGTGGCGAGGATGAGAGGTGCGTGGATGGTTTGGTAGAAGAAACAGAAGTGGTGAGATGATGTATGGAAGGTGGAGTAGACTAGGGGGTCGAAGTAGAGCTTGTGGATAGAGACTCGGCGCTGCTATTATGGGGTACTAGGGCTGACGAGATAGGGGACAAAGGCGCATTACTACCGCGCTGGTTATCTGGCGTAGTTGAGGTGGAACACAGGTTGGTAAGGTTTTGGGTGAAAATAGGATATTGTGAGGTAGTTGTCGCATGGGGTACAAAGCTAGTTGTAGAGGATGATGTGGCGGTAACCGAAAATGACATCGGGCACCATTGAGATAATGTGTCCGAAGATGGGCGATCGAGATTTGTGGAAAGTGAGGCGAAGGGAAAGATAAATTCTACTAATTTGACATGCATGACGAGAAGTATATACATGGGAGGAGGAAGGATCTAGACATAGATAGGCATTTTGAGTGGAGGAGTAGCCTAAGAAGAGACACAGGGAAGAGCGTGCGGTAAGTTTGTGATAGGAGTACAACCAAAGCCATGGATAACACAGGCAGCCGAAACTACGAAGTTTGGAATAGTTAGGTGGAGTACCAAAGAGTTTATTATATGAGGATAGAAGGTCGAGAGTAGGGATTGTAAGACGATTAATGAGGTAGACAACAGTGGAGAAAGTAAACGAACAGTGCGACAAAGGCACCGAGGCATGAGAGAGAAGAGATAACCCAGTTTTAACTATGTGACGATGTCGACGCTTAGAGTACCCATTATGTTCTGGTGTGTGAGGATGGGAGGTAAGATGTGACACCCCATTGGTGGCTAAGAATGTAGAAAGTGCTTGATATTCCCCCTATTATCAGAATAGAGTGTGAGTATTTTGCGTTTGAAATAATTTTCAACAAGGGACTTAAAGCGAACAAAGACATTGTACACATGAGATTTTCATTTTAGAGGATAGAACCATATATATATTTTGTGAAATGATCAACAAAAATAACATAATACTTGAAGTTGGCAATAGAGTAAAGAGGAGAGGTCCATACATTAGAAATAATAACTTCTAGAGGAGAGGATGTGGTGAAAGTGGAATTGAAAAAGGTATTTCATGTCTTTTATTGCACTGACATGAGTAATAATTAAAATTTACATCAAAATATCGAGAGTAGTCGAGCTTAAAGGAAGATACAATATGCTTGAAAATAGAATATGACGGATGTCCTAGCCTATGATGCCACTCAAATGGTGTGGTCTTGACACTAGAGAAAGCGATTAATGGAGAAGACTGGGATGAGGTAGTTATTGGCCATTCATACACACCATCTTTAGCCCGACCCTGCAAAAGGATTGCCCCGTACGTAGATCCTTCACAAAAAAAAGAGGTGGGTGTGAATTCAATAGAAGTGTTGTTAGAATAACAAAGCTGTGAAATAGAAATAAGATTTTTTTTATTATACGTACACAAAGAACATTAGATAATGAAAAGGATTGAAAAGGAGTAGATAGAGATGTAGAATCGATATGAGAAATAGAAAGATCCGTGCCGTTTCCAATCACAATGTCGTCTTTGCCATCATATGGTGTGTGAAAAGAAAGGTTATTTAAATCAAAAAAGATACAGTGAGAAGCTTCACTGTCGAGGAGCCAATTAGGAGTGGTAGAGGAGTATGCGGTTGCAACATAAGCTCGGGGTTGCCATTGATTATCGGAACGAGGAGGTGGTTGCAGGTTTGGGTATCGTTGGCAAAAAATTGGACATTTAGAGACCATATGTCCTTGAGTATTATACCACTGGCAGCGACCGAGGAATGGTCGAAGAGGAGGACGTCCATCTTGGTTAGTTGTGGGGTGACTTATAGCAGGCCCGTTAGAGGACGAAGGCCAGGAAGATCGTGTAGAGCAGTTATTGTTTTGGCCTGGAGTAGATCTGGTATTGGTTAGATTAGCGGAGGCCGGAAGAGGTGATGAACTGATCTTTTGACGAAGAGAAAGCTCTTTATTAAAAGTTTTTCATGTAGTTCATCAAAAGAGATCAGGGTTTCACGACCATTAACAACATCAATAACAGGTTGATATTCATCATCGAGACCCTCCAGAATTTTCTCGATGAGATCTTCATGATCAAGAGGTTTGCTAAGTGCTGCAAGTTCATCTGCACGAGTTTTTATGGCCTACATATAATTAGAAACAGTTTGGGAGCCCTTGGTTATCTATTTGAGTTGATCTTTGATTTGCATAATATGACCACGAGAGGGTCGGGCATAAGTATTGGCCAAAAGTTACCATGCTTCATGAGAAGTTTGTGTGTGGGTGATGAGAGGAATAATAAAAAGAGAGAGAGTGCCAACCAGGCCCCCAAAAATAAGTTTATCTTGGCGGACCCATGTGTTATATTATGGATTTTCTTTTGTCTCATTATTTATGGTGATTTTGGTCATAGGAGCAGGAAATGAGCCATCAATAAATTTATACAGATCATAGCTAATTAGAATGGCTTCCATCTGAAGTTTCCAGGATAGGTAATTAGTAGATGTGAGTTTGATAGAGTTATGAATGGTGATAATGATGGGGGGTTTTATGGGTTCTTTAGCATTGGGAATGGTAATTTGATTATTTTCGTTTGCCAATGAAAAAAAAGGACAAGAAAGAGAACCTTAGGTATGCTCTGATACCATAAAGAAGTTAATACAGAGAGAATTGGAGAATTATGGCCATCACTTCTCATTGATTTGTTACAAATATATATAATCCAAGAAAAAGAAGAACTCTCCTAAGTGATAAGGAAAACATTTAAAAAATAGTAACTGCCTAAAATAATAACAAATCACTAAAAAGAAGATAATTATAATCAATTACAAAATAAAAGGGAAATCCCTTGATTTCCTCATTTAGGTTCCTTGATTTCTTCATTATCGTTATCAAATACAACCCCAGGCTCATTATAAATTCCATTAAATACGTACAAACTCACATATCTATTTCCATGAACTCTATAAAATTCCAACAGTGTAAATACTCTTTTCTTTAACCTTATCCTTATCTCCTTTCAAATCAAACATGAGCAGCCTCATCCATTGTTTTGTACTAAAATAATTGGAAAACTATTATGGAAATTAAAAGAGAATTAAGAAGATATCACCCAAATAAATTGAGTTGTGTGTAAAGCGTCCTTAAGGATAATTTTTGCCCGTCTGATATTATATATCACTGATACAAAGGATTACAACGGATACCCTTCAGGGTTCAACAATTTTGTCTTCTCTAATGTGCCCTCAAATAGAAAATGTGACATGAACAGCTCATTACTTTTTCTTTAGTTTTAGAACAGATGATTCAAGAAAAAATATTATAGTGCAATATATATATATATATATATATATATATATATATATATATATATATGTAGGGGACTAATTCATAGCCAACGTTATAAATTTAAGGTTATCCTTACAACATATTATGACCATCCATGCGTTGATCGAACGGTTAAATAGAGTCTTGTTCGCAGTTTAATATCCAATATATCGCAGTTTAGTACTGCGGATGGGACAGATGTCCAAAATACCTCTCCTTGTACAAGTCCCAGTCCACAGTATTAAACCGCGGAGCCTGGAACTTTAAAAAAAAATCTTTGTCATCCGCAGTATTAAACTGCGGAGCCTGGTGCAACATTGAAGAGATGAGAGAGAAAGGAGAAAAAGACTTGTGGCCCTAACTCACTTACAATAATCAACCCATGAATCATCTTCCCCAACTCCAAATTCCTAGTTTGAGCACAAATGCTCAACATACTAGCATACATATATTTATTAAGTTCTAAATTCAAATATCTTGCTTCACTAAAAATGCCAACAACTTTAGAATAAAGACCCATCCGAGTGTACCTAGAAATTATAGAATTCCAAGAATTAACATTACGTTCAGGTATTTTATCAAACACTTGTTGCGCCATATACATTTCACTACACTTGAAATACATGTTAACAAGAGTATTTTGCAAAAACAAACATGGATCAAAAGCAGTTTTTATCATGTGGGCATGTGCGTGTAAGGAATAAAGAAGTAGAACAAGAGTTTGGAGAAGAATTAATAAATAATTTGGGGAAGAAGAAGACAAAGACTAAAATTTGAGAGAGAAAATCGTAGAGTGAGAACAGAGAAATCATAGAGTGAGAATAGAGAAAATCGTAGAGTGAAAATAGAGAAAATCGTAGAGTGAGAATAGAAAAATCGTAGAGTAAGAAAGAGAGAACAGATAAATTGGTAAGGGAAAGATTTTATTCATTCATTTTTCATTACCAAAATATGGATCATATCCGAGAGCTCGTAGAGTGATTTTGTCTAGAGATTGACAACCCAATTGTCGATATTTTGGTGGGTTTTCTTCCAAATGTTTTACCAAAATATGGATCAGATTCGAGAGCTCGTAGAGTGATTTTGTCTAGAGATTGACAACCCAATTGCCGATATTTTGGTGGGTTTTCTTCCATAGGTCTTTCTTCTCCTTTATTTCTCTTCTCTTCAATGGACGCCATATTAAGAGGCAAAATCAAATCCTGGCGACAGAGTTTCAAAACCCTAACACAACTATCTTTCAGTAAATAAAATGGGAACTTATAGCAACACTCGTTATCGGCTTCGTCTCCGACGTGATAGCTCCGATCAATAAAGAAATCGATATCGAAATCAATAGCATTGTGTCTAACAACATATTAAATCTATGAATCAATGTGACAGTAGTAGAGATATTCGCAAAAGAGGAATTGGAAGCGAAATTTCAGGTCATGATGAATTAACATACCAAACGGTGCTATTTAAACTCATCTTTATTATTTTGCATCCGCAGTTTAATACTATGGAGCCTAGAAAAAAATTGAATTTGGCATCCACAGTTTAATACTGCAGATGGGACTTATTTAAAAAAGACATTGTTTTCTAGTTGGTTAACCATACCTACCGTCCGTAGTTTAATACTATGGATGGGGAACTTATACAAAGAGGGGTATTTTGGACATCTGTCTCGTTCGCAATATTAAACTGCGGACGTGGGCTCTATTTAACCGTTCGATCAATGCATAGACGGTCACGATCTATTATAAAGATAACCTTAAATTTATAGCATTGGGTATAGATCAGTCCCCATATACGTATATATTTTTTTATTATTATATGAAGTAGAAGACATGCATGCTGATATATCTCTTTGTATAAGAGTAGAATTCTATCTATTTATATTATATCATGCATGGCTAAGTATTAACTCTATACCAAAAATGTTTTGTAATGGTAAAAACTTAAACGATTTAAAGCTAGGAAATCAATTACTCAATTAATATAAATTAATCTCATTGATTTTGTAATGGAAGGAAATCAATTTTGTAACTCAAATAATATGAAATTTAATCTGACAATAAAGTATACAATTAACTTGACTTTGAAATTCCTTTCAAATTTTATAAATAAAAAAAACTAACAATCCCCCACAATTTCAAAGACAAATATTAAGAGAAATATGAATAAAAATCAAGAAGTGAAAATGCAATGCATAAATATTAGTGTCTTTTGGGTTATGAACCAATACATAGAATAAATAAGGCTAAATTCACAAGAAATAGGTGAAACAATAAGTTTCTATAAACCACATTCCTTTAATATGAATTTAAACACTTATCATTCACATTACAATTTCGAAGCGGGCTTGTTCAACACGGTTGGACACATTTTCGGTTATGTACCAAATCCTGGTTTCATGAAAGCTTTAGAGAATTTGCCTAAGTTCTCATAGAGGCGGCCCCACCTCTACTCTCACATAGTTGTTTTTCATCAAATGTGTTTTGTAGCTTACCACATTATCCAACATGGACTCAGAAAAACATTAAGAGCTTAAAGCTAAAAATTCGCTAAAAATGCACTATCATACACCATAGAGATGAACATAAAATATAAATATAAATTAGATAGTGCCACAACGATTAACCCGTGACTTGTTATTACCTATATGATCCTAATTCCTGGGATCTCCTTTCACATAGGTTGTGTTGCCATCAATTTTGACCTTTGTTCTAGGCATAACTCTCATCTCCCTAGATATAATCTCTACAAATCTTTTGTTAAATGGTTTGGTCAAAGGGTGGGATAAATTCATTTTTGACCTTAAATACTCTAGAGATATCACACCATCATTAAGCAGCTGTCGAATATTTTTATGCCTTAAGCATATATACCTATTCTTGTCATTATGAGTTTGATTTAAAGTTCTTTCTATTACAGCTTGGTAATCACAATGCATAAATATAGATGGAACTGGTCTCTTCCACAAAGGGATATCTGCTAATAGGTTTCTCAACCAATCAGTCTCAACACTTGCCAAATCCAAAGTAATAAGCTCAGATTCCATAGTGGAACAAGCAACACATGTTTGCTTGGTTGATTTCCAAGTGACATAAACACCACCAAGGGTGAACACAAATCCACTCGTGGATTTAATCTCATCTGAATCAGAGATCCAGTTAGCATCGGTGTACCCTTCAAGTACAGATGGATAACTTGTAAAAAATATACCATAATCCATAGTCCCTTTGAAATACTTAAGTACTATAGAAATGGCATCATCATTAGGATTATGTGTATATCTACTCAATCTATTTACAGCATATGCAATGTCAAGTCTCGTGAAGTTTGAAAGAAATCCAAGACCACCAATAATTTATGCATACACATTTTGTGATACACTTTCTCCTTTATTCTTCTTTAAAGAAATGTTGTGATCATAAGGTGTGCACACAGGTTTGGAATTAAATTGACCAAATTTCTTAAGCAATTTTTTAGTGTAATGTTCTTGTAACATAAAAATTCCACTGGCATTTTTGATCAATTTTATTCCAAGAATAACATCAGCTTCACCCAAATCTTTCATATCGAAATTCGAAGAAAGAATAGATTTAGCAGCATTAATAACATGTAAATCAGTACCAATGATAAGCATGTCATCCACATAAAGACATATAAAGAACCTAACATTTTGTTAAATTTAGAATATATGCACTTTTCTACATCATTAACAACAAATCTATTTTTTATCATAACAAAGTCAAATTTATCATGCCATTGTTTAGGAACCTGCTTAAGTCCGTATAATAATTTTACCAATTTACAAACTTTATTTTCCTTACTATGAGCCACAAACCCCTCAGATTGCTCCATGTAAATTTCTTCATTTAAGTCTCCATTTAAAAACGCTGTTTTACATCCATTTGATGAATAACCAAATTATAAATAAAAGCCAAAGCAATTAAAACTATAATACAAGAAATTCTAGCTATTGGAGAATAAGTATAAAAAAATCAAGGTCTTTGTTTTATGTATAACCTTTGGGAACAAGCCTGACTTTAAACTTATCAACAGAGCAATCGGGTTTTAATTTTCTTTTAAAAATCCATTTACACCTAATGGGTTTAGCACCACGAGGAAAATCAACTAACTCCCAAGTATGGTTAGTGATAATATATTCTATTTCATTATTAATTGTCTCTCTCCAGAATGGAGCATCAGGTGATGTCACAGCCTCAAAAAAAGTAACAGGATCATTATCCATTAAAAAAATTATAAAAGCCATCACAAAAATTTGTTTCTTTCCTTACTCTTTTTAAGTTCAATAGGTAAGTCTTATAATTTTTAAAAATGTCGTCATGCAACTCAAGTCTATGATGAGTACAATTTTTTAACATAGGAAAATTATTTTCAAAAAACTCTACATTCTTAGTTTCAAACATAATATTAATATATAACACATCACTTTTAATAACAAGAAATCTATATGTAGCACTATTTTCAGCATAACCAATGAACATGCATTCAGAAGTTCTAGAGCCAATTTTTCTCTTTTTAGGATCAGGAAGTAAGACTTTAGCCAAACACACCCACACTTTGAGATATTTTAAATTAGGTACATGATTTTCCCATAATTCAAATGGAGTCTTACCAGTCATTTTATAAATTATTCTATTTTAAATATGATATGAAAATAAAATAGCTTCTCCCCACAAGTTAGGAGGTGCACCAGAACTAATCAATAAAGCATTCATCATTTCTTTTGACGTTGAATTTTTTCTTTCAGCAACACCATTAAATTTTGGTGAATAAAGGAGGTGTAGTTTCCTGCACAATACCATGTTTTTCACAAAAAAACATTTAAAGGTTCATATTCACCACCTATATCAGATCTAAGCCTTTTAATTTTTTTATCTAATTTATTTTTAACTTCAGCTTTATATTTAACAAACATATCAAACGCTTCGTTTTTATGTCGAAGCAAATAAACCTTAGTATACCTTGAAAAATCATCAATAAAGTCACATAATATCTTTTACCACCTCTTGTCATAATTGATTTCAAGTCTCTCAAGTCTGAATGAATAAGGCTAAGTAATTCTGATTCTCTTTCTAACAAAGGTTTGTATGGTTTCTTAGTTATTTTAGCTTTAGCACAAGTGTGACATTTATCATGTTTGAAAATTGAGATATTTTTAAGAATGCCTATTTATTTCATTTGTTTAATATATGAGTAATTAACATAACCTAGTCTAGCATGCCACAAAGAATCACACTCAAGCAAATAAGCAGAAGAACTAGCATTTTCATTCAAGACTTTAGAAACATTAAGTACAAATAACCCATTATTATTGTACGCTTTCCCCACAAATACCCCATTTTTTAGTCATTACAATTTTATCCGACTCAAAGATAACTTTTATTCCCACCTTACGTAGAAAAGATATAAACACAAGGTTCCGACGGATGTTTGGCGCATGAAGCACGTCTATCAATAAGAGGATTTTCCAGAGGCAAGCCTAATAAAGGACTTTTCCTTTTTTTCAAAGCAGGTGCAGGAGTAGAATCTCCCATGTATACTTGTTCCTTTCCTTTTCCCAATGTTGTATAGGAGGAAAATGCATTTTTAATACCACAAATGTGTTTGGTTGCACCAGAGTCTAGCACTCAATTATTATCATGTGCCACCCTATTAACCTCAGAAACAACCACAACAATAACATCCGCCTCAACCAAATTTGCATTTGGTGGGGGTAGGTTTATCATTCCTCTTCCCGTGTCTACATTATGCAACATATGTCCAGGGTTACCACAAACAAAACAATTACCTTTTTTCTTACCAATTTGATTCTGCGCCTTGAGATGTCCATTTTTGTTGTTGTTGTTATTCTCTCCTCGATTGTTGTTGTTGTGCTTGAAGCCATGATTCTTCCTTCCATTGTTGTTTCCATGTTAACGATTGACATTGTTGCAATTGTTCCCCTTCACTAAAATCGCCTTTGTAGCAAGCTCCTTAGCTTTCTCCGTTTTGTCATGCATTCGGTTCTTTTCCTCGATTCTTATGTGAACGATAACCTCCTCCAAATTCATGTTTTTCTTCTTATGTTTCATGGTATTCTTGTAATCCTTCCATGATTCTGGCAATTTTTCAATTAGTACTCCCATCACAAATGGTTCTGGTAGTAACATCCCTTCTTTCCCAAGTTCAGAGACCACCAAATGATACTCATGAATTTGCATAGATAAATCTTTATCTTCAGACATTTGGAAATCCAAAAAATTCCTAATAACATACTTTTTAGTTCTGGCACCCTCCACAATGTATTTCCTGTTTAAAGCATTCCAAATCTCACAACATCTTTCATTAAATAATAAAACATCAAATAACTTATTTGAAGAGCATTTAATAGAATACTCTTACAAATTTTGTTTGCATTTTCCTAAAAGGATAATTCCTTTTCATATTCAGTTTGATCACCTTCTTTTGGTTTTTCTGGTTTTGGTTTTGTAAGAACAAAATCAATATTTGTAATATTCAAGACTAATAAAATCTTAGTTTGCCATCTCTTAAAATTAGAACTAGAAAAAACCTCAATTTTTTTGACATCAGGAATGGCCGCAGTAGCGGTTAACATAGCAGAATCCATTTTTATCTTTAAGATTGTAGTAAAATAATTGAAAAACTACTATGAAAATTAAACGAGAATTAAGAAGATATCACCCAAATGAATTGAGGCGTGCGTAAAGCACTGTCCTTAAAGATAATTTTCGCCTCTTCAATATTATATATTTACCGGTGCACTTAAATAGAGAAGGTAACATGAACAACCCATTACTTTTTCTTGAGTTTTAGAACAGATGATTCAAGAAAAAAAATATTATAATGCAATATATATATACACACACATATATATATATATATATATATATATATATATATATATTATATGAATTAGAAGACATGCATGCAGATATCTCTTTTTATAAGAGTAGAATTATATCTGTTTATATTATATCATTCATGGCTAAGTATTAGCTATATACCAAAAAGATTTTGTATTGAGTTGAGTACAATCCCCACATACTCCCAAACCACACTGCACGTGCAATCGGACACAACAAAAATAAGTGTGTTGCATTCTCCTCTTGTTCTTGACACATAAAATAACTCTATGACAGATTAGGAAAAATCTTATGTCGATTTGCATTGAGAGGAAGAGCATCATTTGCTAGCTTCCAAAGAAAAAGCTGAATCGTCGCTGGAACATCCAGCTTCCAAATACCCCAAAGCTCATGCTTAGAATGTTGCAGCCCTTGCCTCGGATAGCAACTGTGAATTGTTGCAGTCTCCTCACATCTCATCTATCCAGCCAGATAATAAGTAGTTTTAACAGTGAACTGTCCACCCAGTCAAGTGCAAAAAAAATTACCATCCTTTGTCAATCTCCACGTTACCTTATCCTCCGAGTTGAAACAAGATATTAGTGTAGCAAGAACATCAGCCCATTGGCGAGAATGATGTATCTTCTCACTTGTCCAACATCCCATTATTTTGTGATGGGCTCCAACAAGTGGCAAACTCTAAAGTTTTCAAAATTTGTATTTGTCATACAAGAAGAAACTAGTGGAATAAGCCTTCTGTCTTCAGAACCCGCCCACAACTCCGACCATATTTTAGTAGACGAGTATGATCCAATATTATTTGCTAACCCATTCTTCAGCAAATCCCTCCCACTAAGAATACCCTTCCAAATCCTAGTCTCACTCTTTATTGAGCAGTTCAAAATCTCAGTATATATATTTCCACAATATTTCTTTAGAAGGATTGATGCCACCAAAGAATCCAGCTGTGCGACCAAATGCCGAGCTAATTTAGCAAGAAATGCTAAATTAAAACTTCCTAAATCTCTTACACCCACACTCCTTCCATCTTTGATTTACATATATTTTCCCATGAAACCCAATGAATTTTCCTCCTACTCGTATCATTACCCCACCAAAAACATCGAATAATTTTCTCCAAATCCCCAGTGAGCGAAGAAGGGAGCAAAAAAGCCGAAAGTGTAAAAATCGAAATCGAAGATAACATTGATTTAACCAAAACATCCTTACCTACTAGAGTGAGTAATTTTGGTTTCCATAATTGTAACACTGCCTCAAGGAATGATAGATTCCACGACACGCTTGCGTGAAGTGGTCATCGTCCGGATCGTTTTTAACAAAGTTATATTGCTAGAACACACTCGACACCTCAATCCTTCGCTTATATTAAAGCGGGAACCTTTGTACAATCGATAGCGTAAGGAATTCTGCGTTAAATAGAATACCAACGACACCTTGACTCGGTGCTTATATATAAGCAAGAACCTTGGTACAATCGACGATTGATGCGGTAGAAGACGCCACACACAACTATGAATTGTTGTATGATAAGTCAGGTTGAACCTCACAACAAACTATGAACAGTTCAAGAGTTCGCAAAGAACCAAAGAGAAAATAATCTCATAGGTAATTTTTATTGATAAAAGTCTAAATTGTATGAATTACATCAGCCATGTCCCTTATTTATACTACTCAAAGTAGCCCTACCCCTAAAGAGAACAAATTATATAAGAGAAGATTAATTTTGAATTGAAAATCTAGCTAATAAGCTTCCTAATTACATTAGAATTGAAAATTTTCTTAAAACCTGGCTAATTTCCTTCCCAGATCCTTCCAAAACTGGACCCAAGCACCACAGTGCTTATTTGGAGCGCTGCGGCACTGAACAATCAGAATGTGGGCGCTGCGACACTGTGTTGGGGTGCTACGGTGCTTAAGAATGTGGGCGCTGCGACGCTATGTTGGGGCGCCCGCGCTGCAACGCTGCGGCGCGCGCGTACGCTGGGGCACTGGGTGCGCTAACACTGGGTTATCCGCTAGCGTGCGCTGACGTGCTAACGTTGGGCTATCCTCTGGCTTGCGCTAGCATGCCGCTTGCGTACGCTGGCATTGACATGGGCTGAGGCATTAG
The DNA here is from genome assembly GCA_034770075.1 of Aralia elata. Taxonomy (NCBI): domain Eukaryota; kingdom Viridiplantae; phylum Streptophyta; class Magnoliopsida; order Apiales; family Araliaceae; genus Aralia; species Aralia elata. Next base: position 30,565,068 of record CM068381.1, read on the forward strand.
ACTTAGCCCGATTGTTTGAACCTAGTTAACTAACGTAAAATCATCCTCCTTAACGAATGCACTTGAACTCTTTTCAGCCCAAACCTCTTGGATTAGTCCACAAAGTCCCTCATTGAATCTTTTAGCTCGTGCCCTCATAACTGGACCAATAGAAACTTGAATTGGATCAACCCAAATTTTTTCTCCTTGATTCTCATCGTTTGATATGGCCCTAGTAAGGATCGTGTCCTTCCCTTCCTCTTGAAAAGGTTTTGTCCGCAAATTCGGCGCTACATCAAAACGAATTAAGTTAGCAACTTTAGCAATAATGCAATCACATTTCTTACCTGAAAAAATAAACGTGTATACATTATCAGCAACACAAGTAAGGATATGAAAAGTTCCATCTCCTCCTAGATCAAATATCAATCTTTGACACTTTCCACGTCGCATATGCAAACACACTTGAATTCCTGGATTAAACATAAAATAAAACCAATCAACATGTATCTTTTGTATCATCACTAAGAACTCAAGAAACTCAAATTTATATGCATAGTCTACTGGGTCAAAACTCAAAACACTTCCTTTTAGATGTTTTATACATCGTTCCGATTGGTTCACATACTGCTCCATGTTACTCTCAATGTTGAATCTATTTCTTTCCTATATCTTCATATCAATTTCAATCCTCTCCTTTCCATTTACGTTAGCATACTTAAAATCATGTAATGATGATAACTCTAATAGAAAGATATGATCACAACCAATGTAAAATAACGACAACTTATGTACAGATTGAACAGTATGAAAATAAGAATACTGACAAGAAAAACTAGAATGAATATTATGAAAATAAGAACACTGAAAATGAGAATAAACAGTATGATCATAAACTAACTCAACATATATCAAACATCCTCCCTAGTTTATAATAAAGATAATTCTACCATCAAATGACTAAAATTTTTTTTATTAAATGGAAGCATGTAAAACGTATTTTAAATCCTTCTTACGTATTATGATCTCATGAACGACACACGAACTCATGCTTTCTTTCACGATACCCCTCTCCATCAACTCTCCAACCTGCCTTTGTAACTCTGACGTCTCCTCGGGATCGAACCTGCAAGCTAGTCGGATTAGAATGATAGCACTAGGTATGATATCAACCAGATATAGAAAAACAACAGAACTAGACAAAGAAGAGTTAAACTGGTTAGTATTCAAAAATGTCTCTTTGTACGAATGTATAGTCATTGACTGTTTAAAATACAATACTCTTTCCTACTTACTCTCTTTTTCATAGTCACTTATTTTTCTCTCTTCTTTTCTTGCAATCTCTCTTTTGTTTTCAATCTCACTTTTATCTGCTTCCTCTTTTTCACTCGCAATTTTTTGACCATTATCTTTCTTTTGTACACTATCTTGCTTTTGATCACGATCTTTTTGTAAGTGCAACTGATCCTTATGGACTTGCTCGAGTGTCATAGGACAAAGAGTGACTCTTCTTTGATTGTGCACGAATAAGTACTGATTCGTAAAGTCGTCATGCTTCACGCCCCTGTCGTTTTGCCATGGTCTTCCAAGTAATAAATGATAAGTGTTTGTCGAAACTACTTCGCATAACACCTTGTTTGCCTAAATCTATGCTAGCGCAACACGCAAGTATACGTGATCAAAAATATAGTATAGAGCAAGCAAGGTGTCGATTCCATAGAGAAAAACTGTATTTTAAACTAACTACTACCAATTTCGTATTAACTTGATTTTATTAATCAGCTGATTTGTAATTTGTGAATTTTATGAGATTAAGAAATTAATTAACTAATGCTAATTACCATAAGATTGAAAACAGATATGAAGACTTAAGATTACAAATTCACTTATTGCTTCACTTAGATTAATATACTTCCTGTTAAGTTACGCTAACTATTCCGAATTGTTAATCGAGAACTCATCAATATTTATGATCATCTCTCGATGTATCATAAACGAATCAACTTAAATCCACAGATGATAGAATTAAAGTGAACACACTAGTTAACTAATTCACTATATTTTTATGTGAATTATAATTAAACAAGATTTAAAGCTCAGGTTCCCTATCTGATTACATACGGTGTGTAGGTATATCTCTATCCTAAACACAAATCATGAATTCCATCACCATGCACAAAACACAATCACATGCTGTTATGATCAGATCTAAACCTATAATCCATCTCTCGAGTTCATATAGATTATCACGGTAATTACTGGCCAGACAATTAAGCAATAAAGCATAAATTATAATAGACAATCCGATATTAATTAACAATAATTAACAAGGAAGCATATCAGTCAAAGCTACACAGTAAGATCCATTGTAATCTTAAAAAGAAATTAGTTCATAATTGAACTAAATTCCATAATCCACAATTTAAATAACATTCAAGATATAAAAGTAGAAGATATATAAGAGAATAAAAACTGTTGGTGCAATCTTTGTATCTCTCCTCAGCTCCTGCGTTGAATCTTTCTTGCTATCCAGTTGCTTCAAATCTCCAAGATTGCCTTTCAAAACCAGGGTTTGCTACTAAATTCAATGCCTATCTAAAACTGACTTAAAACAATTATATATAACGTTTGACATGAATCCTACTTTAATTAGAAGTTTAGAAAATAAATTATACATCAATTGCCCAATCAGAATAAAAAGTCAAATTTTGGTCAACTCCCGAATCGGCACTGCCGCTCTTGAAATAAGCTTGAATGAGGGCTGGTCGCGCTGCACTGACAGAAGGAACAAATTGAACTCTAAAGTCTGGCGCGGCCGCGCTGCACCATTCTCTGCAAATTTTTAATCTTTTAAAGTAGTTTCCATCCAGTTGTCACCAATTCAATTCCCAATGCATGTATCCTACAAAAAAACATATAAAATGCATGTAAAGAAACATAAACTCATAGAAACAACAACACTCCACGTCAATTGATACCCGATTCGTAAGTATGAAACATACTCATCAAATACCCCCAAACTTAAACTATTACTTGTCCCCAAGCAACACAATGACTTGAATGTAAACTACTATTTAACATGCTTACGAATCTAGCAAATAAACAGTATGATACTTAACATCAAGCCTCAAAGATATCACCAAATTACTTGAACAATAAATCCAATCAATAAAAAGTCAATAACTCAATCAATAAGACAACCCACACCTGTCATCACTCATGTTGTGTGTGTGTGCTCATCAACCATTTTAACCAACTATAGATCAAGATAAGTCACATAACCAACTCCTTAGACAGAAAGATCTGGTTCCACATCATTTTCTGTAAACATGGCAATTCCGGTTAAAACTAAGCAATCACTAAGTCTAGGGGTCTCCACAAGGTTTATTTCTACCTTTATTCTTTCACGAGTGCGTTTTACGCTTCATCTCGTGTTTATACTTGACTGTGCAATGTCAGGCTCTTTTAGGCTTTTCAAAGTCACCCATGTAGCGAGCTTTCAATTAGTGATTCCCAAACTAGTTGGCTTTAGGGCACTAGGTGTTAAGACACCCCTACAGATCTAATTACCCGAGTAACAAAGGCCACATAACCAAACTAGTCAAAGTATTTATTCATCTATTCAATTTATTTCTTTTTCTTTTCTTTTTTGGAATTTGTTACTTTTTTTAAAATAAAAATAAAAAAAATAATACCCCTAGATTCCCCCAAACTTAAATTTTTATCCCATTTTAGCCATTACTGTCAATTCATAAATTTCCTTACATTTCAACCAACACGTTCCCCTCAGAAGCAAATTGTGAAACCCTAAAACTAAGTTTATCACAACAGTCAATTCTCAAGTGTTATCCGGTTACATAAGTTTCAGACAGGCATAAATTATCCTCAAGATTAAAAATTATAACTAAACATCAATAATCAACAATGTTCAAGATATCATCCAATACCACTATCATCATCGACTGAGCTAAAACCAAACCAATCTACTGCTTGGATTCATGCAAACACTATATGCATATATTTACCAAAAACATGCATGCAACCAACTACCAACTACTAGATGCAATCATGCTAACAGATACTATTAACAATCAATGCTAAACTGAACTACAAACTAATATGCAACACAAAACAAAGAAACCCATGACAAATGAAAACCCCCCAAACTTATTAAAGACAATGCCCTCATTGGATAATAAAAAGAAAAGGACAGAAGAACTCCCCTAATCTGAAGCGGCATCGGCCTCGTCCTCCCCATCATCATCTGAAGGTGTGTCCGGGGGAGGATAAGTTGGGGCGTCTCCATACGTAGGAAACTGAACTGGTGCACCAAGCTGAGTAAAAACATGAGATAAGGACGCAGAAAATTGAGCCGTGAAGGTCCGAATCTCATCCACGCTACTGTATATGGCATCCATCCTCCTCTGCATCCGTCATTCCAACCGGTCCAACCGTGCGTAAAAAACATCCACTGGTCGTTTTGGTGTTGTCATAGGGTGGTCAGACGCCTCCTCACTCTTGCTCTAACCAGAAATGATAAGGCCTACACCTCGAGAATGAGACTGTCCACCTTCCCACATCTTGTACTTCTGGATGGTGGCATGGTCAATTGTATTTATTGGCAGCTGTAACGGCTCACCATCATCCCAATATACCCCAGCAGCAACACATAATCTAGCAAGGACTGAGGCGTGCGGGATATCACCTGAAGTGTCGCCTTGCAGATATCGGCAAATGGATTGGTTGATGACATACCTAACGTGTATCGTCTTTCCCCGTACAATGCCGTAAAGCAGAATGACTCTATCCTTGGTCACATCATTCTAATGCCTTGTGGGCATCAGACTGGCATAAATAAAACTATACCATGCCTTGCCATATCTGCTTAAAGCCGTGTGTGGAAAATGTAACCTCTGATCAGTACCCTATTTAGTGGTCCACACAGTTCCTGGCTTGCATAGGATTCGCATTATGTCATCTAACTTCGTTTCCCACCTCGTTGAGTATAACCAATAAGGATCATTAGGTTGGACATTTGGCAAGTGAAATAGCGTATTGATACTTTCTTTGGAATACGACACCTGACAACCCCGTACAAACATGGTTCCATCCTTTGTTGCCTTATCATTTGCATAGAATTCTTGGAAAATCGATATCGGGGCTGGTAAAGGAGTCTCCGTAAATAATAACTAACCCATTTGCCTGATCATAGCCATCAACACTAATGAATTTGGTCGCATAAAATGCTTCGGGTTCATTACGGGTGTGAGAACTAGATGATTCGCCACATTGTCTTTTGGATGCCATTGATACTCTCTGTACAGTGCTACAACAATACCACAATAGCCTTATCCTTCCCCCAAACTTGATTGAAACTAAAATGTATTCTTTCAGAACTTTGCACGAACACTGGGTATGCACTCTGTTTTTGCCCAAAATCTATATACTATCCGTAATTAAGCACAACCAATGCAATGCATGCAACCAATTGCAACCACAACACATCAATAATACCCTTCCAAATCCTAGTAAATTGCCCAACTGTAAAGCAGTACAAGACCCAATTCCCCCTTTCTTGAATTATTACCTAAGAGGAAGTCCAATCCCCCAATACAATTCTTTTGATTGAATCTTTCCCCCACAATCTGGTCTTCAATGTTTCGCTGCAATTGAAATTGAAATTGAGGGCTGAGAATAGGTTTTCAACTTGTAGGTAATTGGCTCATGATCTGAGAGTTTGATTAAGTACGGAATGAGTGGGAGGATTTGAAAAATTGGAATGTAGTTGTGGAGGTCGTGGGAAAGTGGGTTGCTGGTAGAGAGAGTGTGTTTGATTCCGATCGTGGGGGAATGGGTATGGTGGTTCAGCAGAGGTGAGTGAAGGAGAGGGTGTTGTGAGTTTTTGTAATGGGAGGGAATGGTTGGTTTAGAATAGGAGAGTGAGAGTTTAAAACCAAGCAGGAAAAGGAAAAGGGAATAAATAATAAGGTTGGGTCGGGTTACTCAGCACTTTTTTAAAAACTGGGTTTTGATCTCGGCATGACCGCACTGGAAAATGGCTTTGATTGGGTGCGGCCGCGCTACACTGGTAGTAAATCACTTTTAAGATCTGACATTGGGTGCGGCCGCGCTGCCTTCCCATACAATTTGGGCACGACCGTGCTACCCTGCATCCCTGAAAATTTATTCTTTTCCCTTCCTGAATGGACCATATGAATGCAGCGACTGAGTGTAACCTATATAAACATAAAATAACCAATTAATACTACTAAAACTAACTTCAATAACTACTTTATTCTAAAAATTGAAATCAACAAAAATAAATATATGGGTTGCCTCCCATCAAGCGCTTGAATTAGAGTCTTTCAGCCTGACTACTTCGTGTTTCAAACTTGATCGGCGAGAAAGATTGAGGACTTCTGGCGATCGAAATCACCATCCCAATAATGCTTTAAGCGCTGTCCGTTGACTTTGAATGAGTCATTCGGATTACGACCAAATACTTCAACGGCGCCATGAGAAAGTGCTTGTTTGACAGTGAAAGGTCTGGACTACTGGGACTTGAGTTTGCTTAGAAAAAAGTTCCAATCGAGAATTTTATAGGAGCACTGCTTGTCGTGGTTCAAACTTTTTCTCTATAATCTTCTTGTCATGTCATCGTTTGACTTTTCTTTATAAAGCTTTGAACTATCATATGCTTGCAAGCAGAATTCGTCCAATTCATTGAGTTGTAGAAGTCTCTTTTCACCTGCAGCTGTTAGATCAAAGTTCAATCTTTGGATGACCCAATAAGCATTGTGTTCAAGTTTGACTAGCAGGTGACATTTCTTCCCATACATAAGCTTGTACGGTGACATCCCAATCGGAGTCTTGTAAGCAGTACGGTAAGTCCAAAGAACGTCATCTAACTTCAAAGACCAATCCTTCCGATTAGGATTCACTATCTTTTCCAATATTCTCTTTACTTCTCGATTAGACACCTCAGCCTGGCCACTTTTTTGGGGGTGATATACGGTGGCAATTCTATGGGTTACCCCATACTTAGTTAGAAGAGTTGTAAAAGCTTTGTTGCAGAAATGGCTCCCTTCATCACTAAGATTTGCCCTAGGTGTGTCAAACCTTGTAAAGATGTTCTTCCGCAGAAATTTCAGTACTACCTTAGCATCATTCGTAGGTAATGTAGCTGCTTCTACCCATTTAGACACATAGTCTACTGCCAATAATATCTAAGCGTTGTTAAAGGATGTCGGAAACGGTACCATGAAATCGATGCCCCATACATCAAAGATCTCCACTTCTAATATTGTATTGAGTGGTATATCATGGCACTTCAAGATATTCCCAACCCATTGACAACGATCGCATCTAAGCACGGACTGGTGGGCATCTTTAAACAATGAAGGCCAGTAGAACCCTGCTTGTAGAACCTTTGCAACTGTTCTTTCACCTCTGTAGTGTCCCCCATACAATGAGTTGTGGCACCAATGTAGGATACTCTCTACTTCACTTTGCGGAACACACCTTCTTATCATCTAATCTGGACACTGTTTGAAAAAGAACGGTTCATTCCACATATACCTCGGTACATCATGCAAAAACTTTTTCTTTTGCTAGCTTGTCAAGTCTGGAGGGAGTACGTTGCTAACCAAATAATTGACAAAATCTGCATACCACGGAACTTCTGCTTTGATCACGAACAGCTGCTCGTCCGAGAAGAACTCATTAATCACAGTCTTGTCTTCCTTTGCGTGCTCATTGTTTTCCAACCTCGATAGATGATCCGCCACCTGATTTTCTGTACCCTTCCTATCTCGGATTTCCAAGTCGAATTCCTGGAGTAGAAGTATCCATCTAATTAGCCTCGGCTTCGCATTTTTCTTCGAAATCAGATATATTTTCGCCGAATGGTCCGTGAACACCACCACTTTAGTTCTGATTAGGTACAGACGGAATTTGTCAAACGCATACACCACCGCTAGCAACTCCCTCTCGATAGTCGTATAATTGAGTTGAGCATCAAACAATGTTTTTCTAGTATAATAAATAGCATGAAAAACTTTGTCCTTACGTTGGCCTAAAACTGCACCAATCGTGTAGTCACTAGCATCACACATTAATTCAACCGACATCATCCAATCTAGTGCCACTATTACAGGTGTTGTTATCAATTTTTTCTTGAGTTGTTCAAATGCTTCCAAGCAATCCGTGTCAAACTTAAACGACACATCCTTCTCCAACAAATTGCACAGCGGTTTAGTGATCTTGGAAAAGTCCCTGATGATTCTTCGATAAAACCCAGCATGACCAAGGAAGCTTTGGATTCCCTTGATAGAAGTTGGCGGCGGCAAGTTTTTAATTGTCTCGAGTTTGGCTTTATCTACCTCTAATCCCCTTGCTGACACCTTATGCCCGAAGATGATCCCTTCCTTAACCATAAAATGACATTTTTCCTAGTTGAGTACCAAGTTGGTCTACACGCACCTTTTCAATACCATGACAAGATTCTCCAAGCAACTGTCAAAAGAGTCCCCAAAGACTGAAAAATCATCCATGAAGATCTCCACATTACGTTCCACCATATCTGAGAAAATCGCCATCATATACCTTTAGAACATTGTTAGTGCATTACACAATCCGAAAGACATCCTCCTAAAAGCAAAAGTACCATACGGATAGGTGAACGTCGTCTTTTACTGATCTTCCGGAGCAATAGCAATCTGATTATACCCTGAATATTCGTCCAAGAGACAGTAGTACTCGTGCCCAACCAATCTATCTAACATCTGATCAATGAATGGTAAGGGGAAGTGATCGTTCCAGGTTGCTTTATTGAGTTTTTGGTAATCCATACAAACCCTCCAGCCGGTCACTGTCCTCGTCGGTATCAACTCATTATTTTCGTTTATTACTACCGTCATACCACACTTCTTAGGGACATACTAGGCTCACCCATGAGCTGTCGGAGATATGATAGATAATTCCAGCGTCGAGCCATTTCAGTATTTCCTTTTTCACCACTTCTTTCATGATTAGGTTTAGCCTCTGCTGGTGTTCAATCATCGATTTCGCATCGTCTTCTAAGAGGATCTTATGCATACAGAATGATAGACTTATCCCTTTAATGTCTGTGATGGTCCATCCGATTGCAATTTTATATTCGTGAAGGACTCCTAACAACTTACTTTCCTACAATTTGTTAAGTGAAGATGAAACAATAACAGGCAAAGTGGAAGAATTACCCAAATACACATACCTGAGGTGCTTAGGTAAGGGTTTCAACTCTAATGTAGGAGGCTCGTCTAAAGACGATTTCATCCAAACTATTGCTTTATCTGCATAATCCAATGGCTCAAAAGGACTTTTGAATTTGCTCACTCTTGGTAATGCATCCAATATCTGTAAATACTCTAACAATTATGGATCATCTGATTCGGTATCTCCCAGCAAAGTATTTTCCAATGGATCAGAATTCAGCATCGCTATTAGCTCATCATCCATTACTTCTTTAATCAAATCCACACGATAACACTCCTTTTCATCCTTAGGGAATTTCATGGCTTTAAACACATTGAAAATCACTTCTTGGTCTTGAACTCTCATTGTCAATTCCCCTTTTTGCACGTCAATGAGTGTTCTCCCAATAGCCAAAAATGGTATCCCAAGTATGATCGGAATGTCTTTATCTTCTTCATAATCCAACACAATGAAGTCGGCTATAAATATGAATTTATCCACCTTGACTAAAATATCTTCTACAATGCCCCGCGAATATGTCACAGACCTGTCTGCAAGCTGTAGAGAAATATTTGTTGGCCTTGGTTCTGGTAATCCCAACTGAGTGTAAATCGAGACTGTCATTAAATTAATACTCGCACCAAGGTCACACAAACATCTTTTGAAAAATTGGCTTCCAATAGTGCACGGAATAGTAAAGCTACCCGGATCTTTCGACTTTAGAGGTACCTTCTTTTGCAATATAGCACTCCACTCTTCGGTTAAAGCCATTGTTTCAAAGTCACCTAGCTTCTTCTTTCTAGATAAAATATCTTTCATAAACTTCGCGTAGCTAGGCATCTGCTCCAATGCATCTGCAAACGGGATGTTGATCTGTAACTTCTTAAACACCTCGAGAAATTTAGAGAACTGCTTATCTAACTTCTGTTTTTAGAATTGCTGTGGAAATGGCACTGCCGAAATAATTAATACTGGTTTTTCTGTTTTCTCCATAGCCTTTGGTTCATCCTCCACTTTCTTCTCTTCTTCCTTGTTTTCATCTAATTTCTTTTCTTTTTCTAGCACCTTTTTTGGACTACATGCGTTTTGCTCATCCAACTGTTTCCCACTACGAACTGTCACCACTTTACACTGCTCTTTCCCTTCATTCCTCGGATTGACTTTTGTGTTACTTGGTAATGTTCCTTGAGGACGATTGTTCAAAGTAGCTGCCAACTGTCCTATCTGATTCTCTAGATTTCTTATGGCCACATCATGACTATTTTTCCATGTCTCATTATCCTTGAGGTATTTTGTCACGAATTCCTCGAAATCTGATTTCCTTTCCTGTTGTGAGGGTTGTTATTGACGAGCCTAAAATCTAGGTGGTTGAGCAAGTCATGGCACTTGCGATTGGGCATGATTATCTCGCCACGAGAAATTTGGATGATTCCTCTACCTCGGATTATAACTATTTGAATTGCTGCCAAACAGTTGTTGCCTATTATAACTCCCCACAAATTGCACTGCTTCAGGATTAATCGCACATTGCTCCATCGGATGTGCTCTTGCACACAATTCACACACTGCGGCTACGTGTTGCATGTTTGCTCCTCCTAGTGCGTCCATTTTCTTTGAAAGTGCCGAAATTTGAGCTGCAAGTGCTGTTAGTGCATCTACTTCTAACACTCCGGCTGCCTTAGGCTGTGTCATCCTTGTAGTAGGCCACTGATAATTGTTGGCGGCCATTGTCTCTAGCAAATCGAAAGCCTCATCAAAACTTTTAGCCGTGAGTGCTCCTCCCGCAACTACATCTATACTCGTCCGAGTATTACTACTTAACCCATTATAGAATATCTGAACCTGTAGCCACTTGGGTAATCTATGGTGTGGACATATTCTCAATAGTTCCTTAAAACTCTCCCAAGCCTCATATAGTGACTCTCCATGTTGTTTCTCAAATGTAATGTAGTTTCATTTTTGCAGTCTTAGCTGGCGGAAAGAATTTCGCTAGAAATTTCTGGCTAAATCATCCCAAGTAGTGATTGATACCGACGGAAGCGAATGCAACCAACTTTTTGCTTTATCTCTTAGTGTGAATGGAAACAGACGTAATCGCACAGCATCATTCGTAACCCCGTGGTATTTAAACATGTCGCAAATCTCAAGGAAGCTCACCAAGTGTTCATTCGGATCATCATTAGTCAATCCCCCGAACTGAACCGAGTTTTGGATCATCTGTATTGTACCCGGCTTAATCTCAAAAGCATTAGCAGTGATAGCTGGCCTTGTGATGCTTGACTTAATTTCATCAATCTTGGGCGTGGCATAGTCCCTTAATGATTTCTGCTCTTCGTTGGCCATTTTTTCCTTTTCGAATGTTTCTTGGCAAAATTTTCTCAACTGTCGTAACTTTTTCTCAAGGTTGTCCTCGCATTGCACAAGTTCCGATTGTTTTGATCGCGTTTGCATAAACGAACCAAAATCACCCAAAACAGGAAATAAAAAGAAAAACAAAAATGAAAATGTTTAACTAAAACCGAATTAATTAAATTGATATTGAAAGTTATAAACACAAATAGTTCCCCAGCAATGATACCAAAAACTTGTTTGCCTAAATCTATGCTAGCGCAACACGCAAATATACGTGATCAAAAATATAGTATAGAGCAAGCAATGTGCCGATCCCACGGAGAAAAACTGTATTTTAAACTAACTACTACCAATTTCGTATTAACTTGATTTTATTAATCAGCTGATTTGTAATTTGTGAATTTTATGAGATTAAAAAATTAATTAACTAATGTTAATTACCACAAGATTGAAAACAAATATGAAGACTTAAGATTACAACTTCACTTATTGCTTTACTTAGATTAATATACTTCCTGTTAAGTTACGCTAACTATTCGGGATTATTAATTGAGAACTCATCAATATTTATGACCATCTCTCGATGTATCATAAACGAATCAACTTAAATCCACAGATGATAGAATTAAAGTAAAAATCCTAGTTAACTAATTCACTATATCTCTATGTGAATTACTGATGAGTAGGTTTTATGCCTATTATTTGAGTACTTTTAGACTTAATAATTTGTGTATTTTTAAGTATTTTATGTCATTTTATAGAGTTTGTATTCAATTTATGGCTTTTGTGCATTTTGTGGGAATAAAGGAGTTAACTGGTAAAAAATCGCAATATTTGAAGCAATTGGGCAAGCAAGGAAGAAAACCATACATGGATTAAGAGCTGCGGCACTCACTTTGGTGAGTCGCGACGCGTATATGGGGCCGCGGCGTCCGAAGCTTCTTCCGTGCGTGTGTGGTGCGTGTGTGCGGCGAAATTAAGTCTTTCCTGTATCTTTTATATATGAAGCGATGCAACAGAGGAAAAGGAGGAGGGAGAGAACAGAGGATATAATTTACGTAAAAAGGAAGAAAATACCTCTCAATAAATTCCATCTAAGGGAAGGAAAAAGAGGATTGAAGATCAAGATCTGAAGAACTATAGCGGGAACTGTCCATCAGATTCTTTTCTTTATCTTTCTTTTAAACTCTTGTGTTTATAATGACTATTATTGATGAGATGTTGTTCGTTTCTTTTTTCATGAACTAAATTCCATTTTCAAGATTGCAATGGAACTCGATGATTGTTTTTTATTAATCTATTGACTATTTAACTTCTATCAGATGTTTGCAAGATTGTTTATTATATTTTGGTTTTCACTCAATAGTTGTTTGGCCAACAACTAATCTATTGATCTAGATGAGATGGAAACATTGATTCTAGACTAGATGTGGAATATGATACATGTGTTGGATTAATTCATGTTAAGAATTATTATTCAATTTGCATAAGGGATAGAAATATACCCAAGTGTCGCATGAACTTGTTAAGAATTGGTATCTATTGCATCATTGTTGATTATTCACATAGAAATATAGTGTTCTAGTTAAGAATGATGACACTTATCTAATCTTGGAATAAGTTAGATAAATACTTATGAATTCTTGGTTAGCAATCTACAACGTTTGATTGGTTAAATAGGGAGTGGAAGAATAGGAAACATCATTGAGGGAAATTTTAATCTTTATAATTTCATTTATGTTATATTCTTCATACTTATTTCTCTTATTAGATGAACTATTAGTGATTACGAAACACTTATCTCTTGTTTAAATAGAATTTGGTTAATTTAAGGTTAGTTATTGGGAATATTAATTGGTTTATTAGATTATTCCTCGTGGGTTCGACACTCTAGTTCTACTTTATTACATGATTGACCATGTATACTTGCACGTAAATTGCTAGTATAATTTAGCCCATCAATTACAATTAAACAGGATTTAAAGCTCAGGTTCCCTATCAGATTACATGCGGTGTGTAGGTAATATCTCTATCCTAAACAAAAATCATGAATTTCATCACCATGCAGAAAACACAATCACATACTATTATGATCAGATCTAAACCTATAATCTATCTCTCGAGTTCATATAGATTATCACGGTAATTACTGGCCAGTCAATTAAGCAATGAAGCATAAATCATAATAGACAATCTGATATTAATTAACAAGGAAGCATATCAGTCAAAGCTACCCACTAAGATCCATTGTAATCTTAAAAAGAAATTAGTTCATAATTGAACTAAATTCCATAATCCACAATTTAAATAACATTCAAGATACAAAAGTAGAAAATATAGAAGAGAATAAAAACTGTTGGTGCAATCCTTGTATCTCTCCTTAGCTCCTACGTTGAATCTTTCTTGCTATCCAGTTGCTTCAAATCTCCAAGACTGCCTTTCAAAACTAAGGTTTGCTACTAAATTCAATGCCTCTCTAAAACTGACTTAAAACAGCTATATATAACGTCTCACATGAATCCTACTTTAATTAGAAGTTTAGAAAATAAATTACACATCAATTGCCCAATCAGAATAAAAAGTCAAATTTTAGTCAAGTCCCGAACCGGCGCAGTCGCGCTTGAAATAAGCTTGAATGGGGGGCGGTGCTGCCCTGGCAGAAGGAACAAATTGAACTCTGAAGTCTGGCGCGGCCGCGCTGTACCATTCTTTGCAAATTTTTGATCTTTTAAAGCAGCTTCCATCTAATTGTCACCAATTCAATTCCCGATGCATGTATCCTACAAAAAACACATAAAATGCATGAAAAGCAACAAAAACTCATAAAAACAACAACAATCCATGTTAATTGATACCCGATTTGTAGGTATGAAACCTACTCATCACATCTCATCTTCATATCTTCCAATTTTAAATGAAACTATCACATGTTTAGTCACATCTACCTCTTCATAATCGATGATCCCTTGTAACTTGTAAGGTTAAGGATGTGCCATTATAGATAGACCTAGCTTCTCCACCATTGTAGTGCTGGCAATGTTAGTACAAATATCACAATCAATTTTTATAATACATATCTTGTTTTGGACAAGAAACCTAGTATAAAAGATGTCCTTTTGCTGCATTGTATCTTCCTCTTTAAATTGCACATTTGTAGCCTTTCTCGTCACCAATGACTCTTCACGGGTAGCATGATCTTCTTCAACTTTTACCTCCCTCGATTGAACTCACTCCCTATGCGCCTTAAGAATGTTTTGTGGTTGTAACTAACATACCTCCATCTTATCTAACCCCTTACGAACCGCCTCCATGATGTCCTCCCATGCCTTCCTAGGCTGTACTCGCTCCCTCCTACTTTCCATAGGCTTTTGAGGTTGCTCCCTACATTCATGATAAAATCTATTACGATGCCTCTCATCCTCCTCCCATGTTCTTTTCCGTTCATCTATGAAAGAATCCATACGAACTCTTGGTTTCCTTTTCAATGACTCCTCATAGCCAAACATATCTGCTGCAAAACAAGGGTTAGAAAATAATAATTTCTCACATACTCCCTTACGTATTTCGCTCAAACAATGAATCACTCAATTACGCTCGTATATACACTCAATGGCTTTTACCCTCTAATGATCTCACCACTCTTGCCTTTTTCTACTCAAATATTCTCTTTTATAGGTTTTTTTTTTGAATTCACCAAACAAGAATCACAGTTTCCTATTTCAATTCAATAATAACTTATCAAGAACAAATTAGCAAGATATGGATTTCAAATTACCAATAATTGTGAACGGTTAAACTCTTTATAAGCTTCAGATTTGCCGAATTGTATCTCCGCTTCGAACTAAACAGCCCTATGGGTTGGATTCTTTGAACAAAGCTGTCTATAACTTCAGATGACGCTCGATTAGACTATCGGATGATTTGTTGATTGAATTTTACAGAATTTATAACTGCTAAATTTGAGTTAGCAAGCAATTGAAACAAATTAGAATTTTTTTGTTTTTGTTTTTTTTCCTTTTTCCTTCTTTTTATAGATATTCAAACAAGGATATAAAGGATAAATAACCCGCTCGATTCTTAGCTTTGATACCAGATGATAGACTTCACGGCACGTTTACATGAGGTGGTCGTCGCCCGGATCATTTCTAGCAAAGTTGTATTAGGGGAAAACGCTCGACATCTCAACCTTTCGCTTATATTGACGCGGGAACCTTGATACAATCGATATTGTAAGGAATTTTGTGTTGAATAGAACACCAACGACACCTTGACCCGTTGCTTATATGTAAGCAAGAACCTTGGTACAATCGACGATTGATGTAGTAGAAGACACTACACATAATTATGAATTATTGTATGATAAGTCGGGTTGAACCTCACAGCAAACTATGAACAATTCAAGAGTTCGCAAAGAACCAAAGAGAAAATAATCTTACAAGTAATTTTTATTGATAAAATTTGAATTATATGAATTACATCAGCCATGTCCCATATTTATACTACTCAAAGTAGCTCTAATCCTAAAAGGAACAAATTACACGGGCAAATTAATTTGGAATTGAAAATCTAGCTAATAAGCTTCCTAATTATATTAGAATTGAAAAACTTCCTAAAAGCTAGCTAATTTCTTTCCCAGATCCTTCCAAAATCGGACCTAAGCGCTGCGGCGCTGAACAATCAGAATGTGGGCGATGCGGCGCTGCGTTGGGGTGCTGCGGCGATCAAGAGTCAGAATGTGGGCGTTGTGGCGCTACATTGGGGCGTTGGGGCGCTAGTCGCACGCGTTGGGGTGCGCTGGGGTGCTAGGCGCGCTAACGTTGGACTGTCCGTTGGTGTGCACTAGCGTGCCGCTTACGTACGCCAGCGTCGACATGGGTTGAGGCGTTAAACTTGACCCAATTGTTTGTACCAAGTTAACTAACGTAAAATCATCCTCCTTAACGAATGCACTTGAACTCTTTTCAGCCCAAACCTCTTGGATTAGTCCACTAAGTCCCTCCTTGAATCTTTTAGCTCATGCCCTCGCAACTAGACTTATAAGAACTTGAATTGGATCAGCCCAAGTTTTATCTCCTTGATCCCATCCACACCCAAAATAAGCATGTCTTCATCATTTCTCTCCTCTTTATTTGTGTCATCGTTTGATGTGGCCCTAGTTTAGGATCGTGTCAAAGAATGACCAATTGATTCTATCATACGCCTTGCTGAAATCCACCTTGAGAGCTGCAAGTCCCGAATATGTGGACTTAAAAACCTTTTAATTTTTCCTAGAATAAGGTTATCTGAAATCTGTCTTCCTAGAATGAATGCATTTTGATACGGAGACACCAATTTATGAATCACCTTCTTCATTCTGTTACAAGCACCTTAGAAGCAATTTTATAAATCACATTGCACAGACTAATCCGACGATAGTCCGATACAGATTGTGGAGCTTCCACTTTTGGAATTAGCTAGCGTGATAAAAGTTTTATAATTTGCTTCTCTATGCAAAAACCCCGAGTTGAGGAATGACAACACCGAGTGGATCACTTTATTTTGCACTATGTATGTTCCACTGATTCTGATAGAAAATTGCCGGAATACCATCCGGGCACGGTGCCTTAGTTGGCCCCAATTGGAACATTGCCGCATGAACTTCAACTGGTTTAAAAGGGAGGACCAACTGTTGAATTTCACTAACCGAAACGAATTTGCTCCAAGGCTCAAGGCAATTAACAACATGTTGTTGATGATGTAGGGGAACCTCAGGATTAAATTGAGCATCAAAAACTTGAAGAAAATGATTCATTACCTGATCATTCCCATAAATCCATGAATTTCCATCAAAAATGCTGTCAATCCCTTGTATCAAAGCGTTTTAATATTAGAGTAAAAGAAAGGATCTCAAATTTTTTTCAAATGCATTTTAAATACACACGATGTCATTATATTTGTTCAATATTATAGTTGACCCTAGAACTTCATTACATACTAATACAACGATAACATGTACTATTAAGATCATAATTTGAGAGATTAAATTTGAGACACCTAAAATTAACTATAACATTAATCTTATTTATTTGACTTTAAAGAAAATTTTATTTTTTAATATTAACCTTATTTACGTGACTTTGAAAATTATAATTACACTTTAAAATGCATTGAAATTTGGACATAAATACTTTATATTATTTTAGGTATAATATAGTATAAATTTGTCTTCTTAAATATGAGTTTAATATTAAAAATATGTATACCCAATATTAATAATCATAAAAAATTAATATACTATATTATAATGAATAGGGGTAGGGTAGGATAGGATAGGGTAGGGTAAGGGTGGGCGTGGAGGAGGGGGGATGACACTCTCCCGTCCCTTTTGAACCACGCCACTAATTTAAGACTCATTTGAGATTTTTATTATTATTCTTAATTTTTATTTAATAATAGAAAACGTTAAGTAGAAAATAGATTAGTTAACTTATTCGCAAATTAAATAATAGTAAAACAAATAAGATTCATAAATAAATAAAACTATTTTTCTCCTTTCAAATTTCTGGTTTAAGTAGTGTTAAGTAGTTAGATAAATATTATTTAATTTATCTAAATAAAGTATTGAAAAATTATACTTGAGCGATTCATTAATATTTTATGACTCATTAATATTTTGAGACGCAAAACATAGTAGAGCAAATCAGACTCAAAAAGTCACTTAATCATAGTCCTCAATTGGTACAAGTTCCACCCTCAAGTTCTACTTTTATTCATGTTTACTGTATTTGCTCAGAAATTTAACGTCATTGCAATAGAACAATGATATTCCATCTTTAAAAGTGATAGTAGTACTAAACATAATTACTGTGTGCAATACATTTTTATACTTTGTCATAAAAGTTACATTTGTGCTAAATTATCATTTAACTCTGAAAACATCAGTGGTCTTGCAGTAACAGTATTTGCATAATTGCTTAAAACAAATTTTATTGTATTGTTAATTATTTGTAACGAATTTTATTTTGTCGTTAAATATAATATTTATGTCGTTGAATATGCATTGAAAAAAAATTAAAGGATAGATGTAATGAAGGAGATCCTAGTCCAAACTTTATGGATTAGGATGCACTCCATTACACATCTTTTTCAATTTCTCATAATACACAT
Organism: Aralia elata; assembly: GCA_034770075.1. Taxonomy (NCBI): domain Eukaryota; kingdom Viridiplantae; phylum Streptophyta; class Magnoliopsida; order Apiales; family Araliaceae; genus Aralia; species Aralia elata. The sequence continues at coordinate 30,583,779 of CM068381.1, forward strand.
TCAGCAACACAAATATTGCATTTAGCAATAAAATAAAATTTATCGCGAATAGTTGTGTTGCTAAAAGTGTCATTAACTGTAATATATGTGTGGCTGAATGAGTATTAGTAGAAATTAGAGAATATGTGTAATGAAGGGAATCCTAATCCAAACTTTACATAATTAAGGTGAAGAAACCAAAGATTTTATCAAGGGCATCAATGGAATCTTGTTAATCAAGTAAAGTTGTAAAATTAATATTCTCATTGAATTAGGTTCCAACTATTACATTTATCTTCTAATTTCTCCTAATATACATTCTACGATACTAATATTACATTTAATAGCACAATAAATTTATCACAAATAATGAGCGACATACAAAGAATTATGACACTGGTATCGTGGTATAAAGTAATATTTGTATCGCTAAATATGTATTAGAGAAAATTGAAGTATAAATGTATTGCAAGGAATCCTAATTTTAAGTTCTTAGATTTCCCTAAAATCATTAGAATTAAAATATAATAGTATAGTGTTCAAAAAAAAGAGTATATTCAAATGCAAATTACTAAAGAAGGTATATTCAAAAATGAATGAAACATAAGTTTATTTAATTTCTTAATATATTAATTCAGTCATTGTCATTCTAATTCATGAATATCTGATGAGACTTGAAAGCAACAAAGTATCAAATTCCGCGTTCAAGAAAAAGGTATCATATTCCATCCATAATTAATTAATTGCTCTCTACTGTTTGGCATCTTCGTTTTATAATTATTCATTTTGTTTTTCCCGTCGTGCTGTTTGTATTCTCTGTGACATGCGTCTTATCTCTTTTATATCCGATAAGGTCTTTATCATGGAAATATATAGCCGCGACAAAGTCACTTGAATTCTTTTAATCTAACGAAATAATACTCTTGAATTAACGGAAAGAGAATAAAAGAAAATATCAACAGATTAATAAAATGTATGTTGTGGCGTGTTTACTTGGGTCTGATGGATTCGGTGGACTATAGTCTATACGGAGGAAGTCTCCCTACATAGAAATCTAGTTTGAATAGTGGAAGAATTTTAAGAAATCTAAAATTTCTAACTATATTTAATTTCTAACTCCTAAGGAAAGAGTCAGGATAGCATCTGTCTTCCTTTCTTTAAGGAGATTCAGTTTTGTCCCATTAAGGTATCTATCATAATAAGGAATTTTATTTCCATGCGGGGATGGGCATGGAGAAAAAGGGGTGATCACTATAAATACAAGGCAACACTATAATTTTAAGGTATCTCATTACTTTCAGCACTAAAGGTTTAAGCCTTTATTGTTAACCTTTATTCAGCTTGTACTTATTCTCGTACCGGAGCTATCTTCCGGCAGCCCAAGCCGTCAAGATTCTCCATGTGACTTCGTTTCTGTGTAGGATTGGATGCGCTATTGGTGATTAGGTGTGTGGACGAATTTTGACGTTAACATTGACGCTAGAAGGAGGGACAGTTTAGTGCTAGACAATTTTCAATCACCCAGAAGTTTAATCAGTAGTAATGGTGACGAATAAGATAGTTTTTGGACGGGGGAAATCAACGGCCAACCCATCAGCTCCACCTAGGGGTTCGGCCAAAGATCAGTTGGGGCCATCCAATCGTGTCGAAGATAACAGTCATTCGGTGGGTCCAAGGAATACTTACTCGGTCCCCATCAAGCGTTAATTGTTCTCAACGATGAGGAAGTGGGTCCCAACAATCGTGTTGAGGATATCCTATCCCGAACACGTACACAGGAAGATCGGAGTTCCAAGCGAGATGGTCAGGATGAGAGACAGCTGATCTTAACCAAGAAGATGCAAGAGAATTTGGATGTTGCGGAGGCCCTACGCCTTCAACGTAAAGAATTGGATTGACAATTGGCGTTGTTGATAGGTGGAGAGGATGTATCTTCTAGCCATAATCGGCGTCGTGATGTATCGCCAGGGAATCGATCCAGGACATATCGTTCGGACGATTCTCGGCTTGAAAGGAGCAGGCGCAGAAGCCGCTCCCGTGAAGCAAGCAGCGAAGGTAGAGGAAGGTCCGAACGGAGAAGACACCCTCTCCGGAACCTAGGGATCGGGATAAGCGAGTGTCATCCCCCAGGAGAAATGAGTCTGAAGTACTTGCCTGAAGGGTAGTAGAGCTATAGAAGAGGCTTGCGGCTCCCAATCAGGAAGAGACTCCGATTGACCCAAAGTCACCGTTTTCTCTGGAGATTGATCGAGTTTGGGCTGACCCAAATAAGAAAGTCCCACATATGGAGAGCTATGATGGATCAGGAGATCCCTACGATCACAGCTAGGTATATGACCAGCTGATGAAATATTATGATTATTCAGATGCAGCCAAGTGTTAGATGTTCATTATAACCCTGAGGAAAAAAGCTAGGCAGTAGATGACGTCACTAGTCCCGAACTCAATTTTGTCATGGAAGGACCTCTACGACAAGTTTCATGGTTGGTTCAGGAGCAACAAAATAAGGGGTAAGCCGACCGGCTTTTTGGTTCAGATCAGACAATATTCTAATGAGACTCTCAGCCAGTATGTGAAGAGATTCCGAGAGGCGGTCGGTGATGAGTGGGTTTTATACCTACGAGTTGGATGCTTTCTAGGCTCAATTCTCGGCTATCTTTAAGCATTTATAGCACTATATCACTAGTTAATTCATTATTGTGCAGGAGGAGGATCTATGTAGAATGATTGTGGAATTATGGAAATTTTAGTGCAAAATTGTTAAAACCCAACAGTAGGCTCCAGCGCCGGGGCGACAGTTTATAGGCAGTATTCATCGCTGGGGCGACTCTGTCGCCGGGGCGACAGTTTGAAGGCAATATGCAGCGCTGGGGCGACGTTGTCGCCGGGGCGACACTCCGCAGTGTATTTTTGTCGCCGGGGCGACAGGTCGGGACATGAATCATGGCTGGCGTTTGTCACTTCTGCCGATAGTGGAGTTTCAGTGGAGCAAATTCGGGAGCACAATGGAAATGGGAGGAGAGAGAATATTCAGATTAGTAGCCATCCAGGATGTGCAGATGGAATTATTGAGTTTTTGCTACACAATTGGGAGGCTAGGGTTTGAGAGAAAAAGAAGAAGAATAAAGGAGCTAAAGGAAAGATTATCAGAATTTCATCAACCAAAGAGGCTTGGAGAACGAAATAGGAAGCAAGAGCAACTCAAGAAGAACTACATCTCACTAATTCGGGAATATCATCACAAAAGGGGTGTATCTTCATTTGTTGTAGTTCTTTATTCTTACTTTGTTATTCCAAACCATGTACTATAATCAGTTTATGATGTTATTGAGATTAAATATGAGCTAAACTCTTCATTCTAAGATTGTAATGGAACCCAACTTGTAGTTTAAATTGAATGCTCTCTCTTGAATGGTAATTAGGCATTTTGTGAATTGGAGTTTATAACCTTTGATTAAGGATTAATTTCTTGGCCCGTAATTACTTTGGTAACTTATATGGAATTGAGAGAGGAAGTATAAGTTGAGACCTAGTTATGAATTCATGTGAAAATTAGAAGTTCTTTATGGATAATGTATGAGATTATGTGACGTGAGTCTTATGTATTATTCTTGAGGGTTGATAATTTGATTGTATTTAGGATAGACATATACCTAAATACCACATGTATCCATCTGAGAATCATGCTTAATGATTTCTATTGTGAAAGTTGGTAATTGATAGAATGGTTAATGAGATTTTACGTGACATGTGTCTTATTAATTGTTCTTGATATGGGATTCTTGCTTGTGTATAGAATAGAAATATATCTATGCACCACAATAGGAAATACGTATTCGACCATCGAGAGAGGCTTATATATACTTGTGATTTCTCGGATAGCAATTTTTATGTTCTAATTTACCAAACGAAAGAGAGTAGGATGTTTAAATGAAGAGTTGGGGGATATTGTAATCTTAGACCTTTTTATCTTGAACTTTATCCGTGTTAGTAAAACCTTGTTTTCTAAATTTCCCTTATTTTAGTTTTAATCAACAACAAACACAAACCATATTGTCATTGTTTAAATTGGATTGATTTTACATGCGATTGATATTTGGTAATTATTTAACATAATTCCTCGTGGGTTCGACACTTTACTTATCTTATATTACTTGTGGACCGCGTATACTTGCGCGTGTTTTATTGATTGCGAAATCGAGCAACAAGTTTTTGGCGCCGTTGCCGGGGAATTATTTTACAATAATTTTACCAATATTGATTATAGTCGAATTGATCTTAATTTAGACTTGTTTTTTAATTTTTTTCACTTGATTGTGTAGGTACCCTTGATTTGTATGCGCCGATCACAAAGTCTTGAGTTATTTCCTTACGATCCCGAGATCGAGAGAAATACCCGAAGACTAAGAAGAGAAAGAATCAGGGATTCTAACAATCAAGAAACCATGGCGGCAGAGGAACAAAAAGCATTGAAAGACTATGTAACGCCGCAGATTAGTGATCTACAGTCTAGTATCATAAGACCGGCAATAACTGCAACTGCCTTTGAAATTAGACCGGGAACAATACAAATGGTGCAAAATTCGTTACAGTTTGGGGGTTTGCCCAATGACAACCCTAATGAGCATTTGTTGAGTTTTATTGAGATATGTGATACTTTCAAATTTGTTGGGGTAACGGATGATGCTTTGAGACTTAGACTTTTCCCGTTCACTTTGAGAGACAAAGCTAAGAGTTGGCTTCACTCATTGCCACCGGGGTCCATCACTACATGGTCAGACTTAGCACAGAAATTTTTGGCAAAGTTCTTCCCTCCTGCAAAGTCTGCTAGATTGAGAAATGAAATTGCAACCTTTGAGCAACATCATGGGGAGTCATTGTATGAGGCATGGGAAAGATTTAAAGATTTGCTTCGAAGATGCCCGCATCATGGATTCCTCCCATGGATGCAATTGAATACCTTCTACAGCGGATTGGGATCTCACAATCGGTCTTGTATAGATGCAGCAGCTGGGGGATCTCTCATGGCTAAGAATTATGGGGAAGCAATTGAGTTATTGGAGGTCATGACTGCAAATAACTACCAGTGGCCAACTTCTAGAATGAGTCAACCAAAGGTAGCCGGAGTATTAGAGGTGGATGCCATCACAGCCTTAGCAGCTCAAATGGCAGCAATGTCAAAGAAACTTGATTCCTTGACTGATTCAAAAGTGCAGCAGGTGGCTGTTATTTGTGAAGTTTGTGCAGGGACACATGCCAATGACCAATGTCCATTTGACCACGAGGCAGTTCAGTTTATAAGTAGCTACCAGAGACCGCCAAATCAGTACCAAAACACTTACAATGCTGGAAATAGGAACCATCCTAACTTTTCATGGAGCAACAACCAAAATTTTCAGCAAGCTCCTAAGCCACATCATCCACCAGGGTTCCAAAATCAGCCTCAACAACATCATACAGCTCAAACCTCACAACCACAACCAGAGAGAAAATCAGATTTTGAGGAGTTGATATTGAAACACATGGCTAACCAAGATATCTTGATTAAAAACCAAGCAGCAGCACTTAAGGCTTTGGAAAATCAAATTGGGCAGATGGCTAGTTCCATGTCAAATAGACCTCAGGGATCTCTTCCTAGTAACACAGAGACTAATCCAAGAAGAGATGGGAAAGAGGAATGTCAGGCAGTAACTCTCAGAAGTGGTAAACAAACCTTACAGGAGCCCGAATTGCAAAAGGGGGCAGCCCATTCAAGCTCTCCTTCGGACTTGACTAATGCTGATTTTTCTAAGGAAATGGACAGCAGTGTACCACCTGAGTCAGGGCAGAAAGATACCACAGATAAACCTAGTGTTGAACCTACTCCAAAAGTGTATCCACCAGTACCTTTCCCTCAGAGATTGCAGAAGCAAAAGTTGGATAAACAGTTTGCCAAATTCCTGGAGGTCTTCAAGAAGCTACAAATTAATATTCCTTTTGCAGAGGCCCTAGAACAGATGCCTAGCTATGCCAAATTCATGAAAGGAATCCTATCTAGGAAGAAAAGGCTAAATGACTTTGAGACAGTGGCTTTGACAGAAGAATGTAGTGTCGTGCTGCAAAGAAAGCTACCTCCCAAGTTGAAAGATCCAGGCAGCTTCACTATACCGTGTACTATTGGTAGCCTTTCTTTCAACAAATGTTTGTGTGACTTGGGTGCTAGTATTAATCTCATGCCATTATCCGTGTATACTCAGTTGGGATTGCCTGCACCAAAGCCTACAAACATTTCTCTTCAGCTTGCCGATAGGTCGGTTACATACCCAAGGGGAATTGTTGAAGACATTCTTGTCAAGGTGGATAAATTCATCTTCCCGGCTGATTTTATCATCTTAGATTATGAGGAAGATAAAAACATTCTTATTATTCTGGGGAGACCATTTTTAGCCACTGGAAGAACTTTAATCGATGTGCAAAAGGGAGAGCTCACTATGAGGGTTCAGGATCAAGAAGTGACCTTCAATGTATTTAAGGCCATGAAATTCCCTTCGGATGAGGAAGAATGTTTTCATGTGGATGTTATCGAGCAAGCTGTGAATGACGAATTTTTGAATATGTTAAACAATGACCCATTAGAAACTGCACTTCTGGGAGAGTTTGACATAGAAGATCCAGATTTGGTTGAATATCTACAGATTTTAGATACAGTGCCACGGGGGAGCAAGTTTCAAATTCCGTTTGAATCTCTTGAACATGCTGAGAATGCTACAGATCGGTTGAAACCATCCCTTGAGACACCTCCAGCACTTGAGCTAAAACCTTTGCCTAACCATCTCAGGTATGCATATTTAGGTAATTCAGCTACCTTACCTGTTATTATTGCATCTGTGCTTAACGAGTTTCAGGAAAGCAAGTTGTTGCGGGTTCTTAGGGAGTACAAATCTGCTATTGGATGGACCATCGCCGACATCAAGGGAATAAGCCCATCTTACTGTATGCATCTTGATGGAAGATGATAGTAAGCCCACTGTGGAACATCAGAGGAGACTCAACCCAATCATGAAGGAGGTGGTAAAGAAAGAGATTTTGAAGTGGTTAGATGCTGGAATAATTTATCCTATCTCTGACAGTGCATGGGTGAGCCCAGTTCAGTGTGTACCCAAGAAAGGAGGCATGACAGTTGTAGCCAATGAGAATAATGAATTGATTCCAACAAGAACAGTAACTGGTTGGAGGGTGTGCATGGATTACAGGAGGCTTAACAAAGCAACTCGAAAGGATCATTTTCCATTACCCTTCATTGATCAAATGTTGGATAGACTAGCTGGACATGAGTACTATTGCTTGTTGGATGGATATTCGAGATATAATCAGATTGCTATTGCTCCAGAAGATCAAGAAAAGACTACCTTCACATGCCCATTTGGTACTTTTGCTTTTAGAAGGGTCTCATTCGGATTGTGTAATGCACCGGCCACTTTTCAAAGGTGCATGATGGCTATTTTCTCAGATTTGGTAGAACGCAATGTTGAAGTTTTCATAGATGACTTCTCAGTGTTTGGTGATTCATTTGACAACTGCTTGGAAAATCTAGTTCTAATACTGAAGAGATGTGTGGAAACTAATCTAGTGCTCAACTGGGAAAAATGCCACTTCATGGTACAAGAGGGGATAATACTTGGGCATAAAGTGTCATCAAAGGGTCTTGAGGTAGATAGAGCAAAACTTGAAACAATTGAAAATTTACCTCCACCAACCTCAGTGAAGGGCATTCGTAGTTTTCTGGGACATGCGGGGTTTTACCGAAGATTCATTAAGGACTTTTCTAAGATCACTAAGCCTTTATGCAGTCTACTAGAGAAAGATGTGCCATTCAAGTTTGATGAGGAGTGCGTGATCGCTTTCGAGCTTTTAAAGAAGAAATTAACCACTGCACCAGTGATCATTGCTCCGGATTGGTCAAAACCCTTCGAATTGATGTGTGATGCCAGTGATTATGCGGTTGGGGCTGTTTTGGGACAGCGCAAGGAGAAGGTTTTTCATGCTATTTACTACGCCAGCAAAACCTTAACTGATGCACAGCTCAATTACACCACTACTGAGAAGGAGTTGCTTGCAGTAGTTTATGCATTTGACAAGTTTCGATCTTACTTGATTGGAATAAGGGTGGTAGTATTCACGGATCATTCAGCTATTCGGTATCTAATTGCAAAGAAAGATGCTAAACCGAGATTGATTAGATGGATCTTATTGCTGCAGGAGTTTGACTTGGAGATTAGGGACATAAAGGGAACTGAAAACCAAGTAGCCGACCATCTATCTAGATTGGAGAATCCGGGTCTTGATAAGGAAGACAAAGTTCTAATAAATGAATCTTTCCCGGATGAACAGCTGTTTGTGGTTCAAGGCGAAATACCTTGGTATGCTGATTTTGCTAACTATTTGGTTAGTAACACACTCCCACCGGACTTGTCGTGGCAGCAAAAGAAAAAGTTTCTTCATGACGTTAATAGGTATATGTGGGATGAGCCCTATTTGTTCAAGCATTGTGTGGACCAAATGATTCGAAGGTGTGTTCCACAGAGCGAGGTCGAGAGCATCCTCCATCACTGTCATGATTCGTTATATGGAGGACACTACGGAGGTGAGAAAACAGCCACTAAGGTGTTGCAAGCAGGGTTCTTTTGGCCAACTTTGTTCAAGGATGCTCATCAGTTTGTGCTAAAATGTGATAGATGTCAACGGATGGGGAACATCTCCAAAAGGCACGAAATGCCTTTAAACATGATCCTGGAGGTTGAAGTCTTTGATGTTTGGGGTATAGACTTTATGGGGCCATTCCCACCCTCTTTCAACAATCTATACATTCTCTTGGCAGTAGATTATGTATCTAAATGGGTGGAGGCAGCCGCATTTCCCACTAATGATTCCAAGGTGGTGCTGAAATTCCTTCAAAAGAATATCTTCACAAGATTCGGTACTCCGAGGGCTATGATTAGTGATGAAGGGAGTCACTTCTGAAATAAACATTTTGCTGCCCTTTTGGGAAAATATGGGGTCACTCATAGAATTGCTACTGCTTATCACCCCCAGACCAATGGACAAGCGGAGGTTTCCAACAGAGAAGTGAAGAAAATCCTGGAAAAGATCGTCAACCCCACAAGAAAAGATTGGTCAACAAAGCTGGATGATGCACTATGGGCGTACAGAACGGCTTTTAAAACACCCATTGGTATGTCACCATACCAGCTTGTTTATGGTAAGGCATGCCATCTTCCAGTTGAGCTTGAGCACAAGGCGTTTTGGGCCATTAGAAAGTTGAATTTTGACCTCACAGCTGCAGGCGAGAAAAGGCTTCTTCAGCTCAATGAACTTGATGAGTTCCGACTGCAAGCTTATGAAAATTCAAAATTGTACAAGGAAAAGGTAAAGAGGTGGCATGATAAGAAGATTGTTGACAGAAAATTCAAGCCTGGCCAAGCAGTATTGCTGTACAACTCTAGATTGAGGCTTTTTCCCGGAAAGCTCAAATCGCGTTGGTCGGGTCCTTTCACTGTCAAGCACGCATTCCCACACGGAGCTGTTGAAGTCTATGGTGATAATCCGGAAGTGACATTCAAAGTTAACGAGCAACGCCTTAAGCATTATTGGGGTGGCGGCTTCGCTCGCCAGAAGACCTCGATCACTTTAGCCGATTAGCCTTGAATGGATGTGGAGTCGGGCCGAGGACTTTAAACCACGCGCTGGATGGGAGGCAACCCATTATCCGTATCCGTACCCTTTACATTTTGTTGTTACATTTCAGTTTGACAAGTGTGTTTTCTTATGTCTCTAAATTTTTCGTTTTTTTTTTTGGCAAGATATTCAGAATATGTGTGCAATGATGCTTAATACAGGTTGGTAGTGTTAAGTTGGGTTTTGGGTCAGATTTAGAAGAACACAAGTTTGGTGATGCAGTAGGGTCCGTCGCCCCGGCGACAACTCATAAGCCAATTGTATCGCCCCAGCGACGCTGGCGCCCCAGCGACGCTGGCGCCCCGGCGACGCTGGCGCCCCGGCGACAATTCAGTCTCATTTTCCCTCGCCCCGGCGACACTGTCGCCCCGGCGGTCAAAACACAGTATATTCTATCGCCCCGGCGATAGACACGGAATCCAGTTTTTAAAAACCCCAATTCTGCAGAATCGCTGTGTGCATTTTCTCTTCCATTCATTCCGTCCCAAGCTCGGTTTCCCCTCTCAATCCATTCGAAACACATGCCACACTAACCCACAACCAATTTCAACCCATTACAGTCGGATTTCGCACCACCAACACAAGTTTCAACCGAAAATTTTGGAATTTCATGAGGTAATTGGGGAATTCAAGCTAGGGTTCATCTTTTGCGGTTTTGCTCACTGAAATCATCCAAGGTATGTCATTGTTGAGCTGGGTACGAATTGCTGTTGTTTATTGATTATTGACCTTGCATCTATCGTAGTGAGTGAGGTTGAATTGGACCAAATTGAATTTTAGTTGGAATTTTTCATTACCTGCAATTGGTTGAACCACTTGTAACTGCTCTATCGTGAGGTTGGGATTAAATTGCCAGTGTGATCGTTGGTGTTAATTGCTTCTGAGTTTTAGTTCATGATCATCAATACTTGGGTCTTCGGTGAGAATTATTTTTGCTATTGTTGAAAATTTGCAACCTTTGTACTCTGTGATACCTTTGTACTCTGTGAGGTGGGCTTTTGCATATATTGGATATCAGTCTGGGGTATTTTGTGTCTGCATTGGGTATTTTTTTTTTCAACTGCTATAAACTGAGGTTGTGAGATTACACTGTATTATTCATTTGTTGGGACCGATTGAGTTTGTGTTGGCTCAATCGGGTGATGGTATATATATATTGCTGGAATTGATTTGTTGCAGTGAAACTGAAACTTAGTTGGAATCCAGTTTGGGGGAAGTTTTTGTTTGTGGTTGTTTGCACCAAGTATTGATCAGTCATGCCGCCAAAAAGGTTCAGGGGTGAGGGTTCTTCAGCACCACAGGCACGGGCTTTTGATCACAGTAAGTTTGTCAGTGCTGAGGCCGCTGAGCGATTTGACACCTTCATAGTGGGTAAGGCTCTGACGCCCGAGCGTGGCTTGCATCCTAGTTGGAGAGTGGATGGAGAGATGGGCGATCAGATTACTGAGAGAGAGTGGGACACTTTTATTGAGCAGCCCGAGGCAGCCGTGATAGCCATTGTCCAGGAGTTTTATGCTAATGCAAAGGACTCGCCACCATATACTGTAACTGTACGGGGCAGGACCGTACCATTCAGCGCCCAGACTATTAATGACTACTATACATTGGACGCTCCTACTGTGTGCCAGTATACTGAGTTCCTGCGATCCTCGCCTGACTATGACAGAATTCTGGCCGACTTGTGCAGACCGGGCACCACGTGGGTTGCTAAGGGCAACAGAGGGGGTACATTCTTTCATAGCAAGGAGTTAAGCCTGTATGGTAAGATTTGGTATGCTTTTCTATGCGCTAAGCTGATGCCCACAGTTCATGTTAGCGATGTTACAAAGGACAGGGCTGCCCTATTGTATTCTATAGTCATGGACTACACGATCGACGTGGGTCGCATCATTGAGGGTAACATCCGCAGGATCCTGAGGAGTAATGTGCATGGCCGGTTACCACACCCATCTCTTATCTGCGGATTGTGCAGGGCTGCAGGTGTTCAGTGGACCGAGGATGAGATTGTTCAGCAGCCACTGCTGGTTTTGGACCATCGGCTGATCTCCAGATACTCAGTTTGGGCCCAGGCAGAGTCGCACCCGCGGGGTCGAGGATTTATTATTCAGCCCCAGGCAGACCCAGTGGATGCCCCTGTTTCACCTACTGATTCTAGCTCCCAGCCGAGATCTCGTGTCAGCAGTCAACTCAGAGACATGCAAATGTTTCTGGTACGACAGAACCAACGACTTGCAGAGAGGCAGGAGCACATATTCAACTACACCACGAGCTTCAATGCAGTTCTGGCTGATCAGTTCGCGAGGCTGAATCCTGGAGGACCACCGCTCCCATTTCCCGTGCCCCAGCCACTTCCCCCCTATCCACCATCTGATGCTGAGGTTGAGGATATCAACCAACTATGATCAGGGGAGTCCTCAGTTTTACATTTTGCACTATTTAGACAATGAGGACATTGTCCATTTTAAGTTTGGGGGTGGTTTTGCTATTGGTTTTGCTTTTTGCTATTTAGTAGTCGTTCCTTGTACTTCAGTTGGTTTCAGTTGGTTTAATGCTTTAGCATGGTAGTTATAGTTAGTAGTATGCAGGTTTTCAAGTTTAAAGACAGTTTTTGAATGATGGTTTTTATTGAAAATAATCATGTGAAATATCATCAAAATGACTTTTGTTGCTATGATTGCTTATTTCTTTTAATGTCATTGATTGATGATCATTGAACATATTCATAATCTATGTAGATCTGCATTTAGAAACCTATGAGCAGTGTATTTAAGGAAAGCCGATGATGACTTGGTAATCACTGTTTTAATGTCTTATGCACCTTGGATCTGAATTGCTATATTAGAAATGCTAACTCGTGCCTATTTCTCTTGAATTTTTAACCCTTGGAGTTCCTAATGCACATGGTATTGTTGTGGTTACGTGAAATTTTATATTCAACTCGTTGGAACTGTTGCTCATTAAAAGATAAAAAAAAATAAAAAAAAATAAATTATATATTTATGCTTATTTACTGCTTCGATGTCTGTCTTGAATGCTGGTTATAATTGAAAATGAAATATAGACAGATATGAGCAAATCTTGACTAGTTTGTCTTTGTGGCCTTTGTCATTCGAACAAGTAAGCCCGTTGGAGCGTTTCTACGCTTGATGCCCTAAAACCATCTGGTTTGGGAATCGTCGGTGGAAAGTTTGCTACATGGATGACATTGAAGAGCCTAATGAAGATAGACATTGCACAAGTCTAGATGTTAATAAAATATAATCGAGATGGAGCGTAAAACGCACTCGGTGATAGTTATAGAATCCAGCTTAATGGTATGTGAAAATAGAGGCTAGTGAGCATGATAGCTGCTAACAGCTTGGCTATTAACTGTTTTATCTTCTTTTGAGCAATGTAGTTCTTGGATTGAATTGTAATCAGTGCGTGCTCTAACAGTCCTACCACACACACACTTAAGGGTTAAACATTTGGCGAAATTGTTGTGGGTTTCATTTCTGATAATCCTTTGGTTAGGAGGTTGTTGTGGACTTGTTTTTAAATGTTGAGGCTGAATATCCTTATCCTGACTGCTCTAGCGTAGAACTCTTGCATTTGCATTCAAATACTTGTGGCATTATGTGTTTTTCATTTCCTTTGTTTTGCTTGAGGACAAGCAAAGTCTTAAGTTTGGGGGTATTTGATGAGTGGGTTTTATACCTACGAGTTGGATGCTTTCTAGGCTCAATTCTCGGCTATCTTTAAGCATTTATAGCACTATATCACTAGTTAATTCATTATTGTGCAGGAGGAGGATCTATGTAGAATGATTGTGGAATTATGGAAATTTTAGTGCAAAATTGTTAAAACCCAACAGTAGGCTCCAGCGCCGGGGCGACAGTTTATAGGCAGTATTCATCGCTGGGGCGACTCTGTCGCCGGGGCGACAGTTTGAAGGCAATATGCAGCGCTGGGGCGACGTTGTCGCCGGGGCGACACTCCGCAGTGTATTTTTGTCGCCGGGGCGACAGGTCGGGACATGAATCATGGCTGGCGTTTGTCACTTCTGCCGATAGTGGAGTTTCAGTGGAGCAAATTCGGGAGCACAATGGAAATGGGAGGAGAAAGAATATTCAGATTAGTAGCCATCCAGGATGTGCAGATGGAATTATTGAGTTTTTGCTACACAATTGGGAGGCTAGGGTTTGAGAGAAAAAGAAGAAGAACAAAGGAGCTAAAGGAAAGATTATCAGAATTTCATCAACCAAAGAGGCTTGGAGCACGAAATAGGAAGCAAGAGCAACTCAAGAAGAACTACATCTCACTAATTCGGGAATATCATCACAAAAGGGGTGTATCTTCATTTGTTGTAGTTCTTTATTCTTACTTTGTGTGGGCCCATGTGCAAATTAGGGTTCATGTGACCTAATTAAATGTACAAATTAGGGTTTACAAAAACCTAATTAAATGCGTTAGACCCGGGGAAGTCTCCACGTGTTCCAAGGCAGAAGACTCGTGGATGCGACCTATTTTGGGAATTGATTGAGGGATTGGATTGGCGGCTAGAAGAACAGGGCAATTTGGGCATTACTTTGATGATTAAAGGGCATTTCTGGAATTTCTCCTTTAAAACATAATTAAAGGGTATTTCGGGAATTTCCCTTAAAACATGTGTCTGGCATGTGACTATGTGACTATTTCCCAGGAAAACTCTATAAATAGCCCCTTTATTCTGAGAAAAGGGGATCGCTCTCAAGACATTACACTTAGACTCTTGGAAGCTCTAAACACTTGAAACTCTCTCACAACTCGAAGACTCTAGAAGGCTCTTGGAATCCCTGCTACCCTAACCCGGTTTCCGGATTCTAGGAGTTCTGCCACGTGTCATTGGAGTAATTGCCTACCTGTTCTTCTCCCCTCTTCAATCAATCAATCAGTTCCGTACTCTTCGTGGATTTCTCTCCTCTCCAGCCAATACGAAACCCTAACCCTAGCAAGGTGTAATTTTCTTACCTACATGGTGTAATTTTCTTACCTACACTTTGTTATTCCAAACCATGTACTATAATCAGTTTATGATGTTATTGAGATTAAATATGAGCTAAACTCTTCATTCTAAGATTGCAATGGAACCCAACTTGTAGTTTAAATTGAATGCTCTCTCTTGAATGGTAATTAGGCATTTTGTGAATTGGAGTTTATAACCTTTGATTAAGGATTAATTGCTTGGCCCGTAATTACTTTGGTAACTTATATGGAATTGAGAGAGGAAGTATAAGTTGAGACCTAGTTATGAATTCATGTGAAAATTAGAAGTTCTTTATGGATAATGTATGAGATTATGTGACGTGAGTCTTATGTATTATTCTTGAGGGTTGATAATTTGATTGTATTTAGGATAGACATATACCTAAATACCACATGTATCCATCTGAGAATCATGCTTAATGATTTCTATTGTGAAAGTTGGTAATTGATAGAATGGTTAATGAGATTTTACGTGACATGTGTCTTATTAATTGTTCTTGATATGGGATTCTTGCTTGTGTATAGAATAGAAATATATCTATGCACCACAATAGGAAATACGTATTCGACCATCGAGAGAGGCTTATATATACTTGTGATTTCTCGGATAGCAATTCTTATGTTCTAATTTACCAAACGAGAGAGAGTAGGATGTTTAAATGAAGAGTTGGGGGATATTGTAATCTTAGACCTTTTTATCTTGAACTTTATCCGTGTTAGTAAAACCTTGTTTTCTAAATTTCCCTTATTTTAGTTTTAATCAACAACAAACACAAACCATATTGTCATTGTTTAAATTGGATTGATTTTACATGCGATTGATATTTGGTAATTATTTAACATAATTCCCCGTGGGTTCGACACTTTACTTATCTTATATTACTTGTGGACCGCGTATACTTGCGCGTGTTTTATTGATTGCGAAATCGAGCAACAGTCGGACAGGTGACGGACTTGAATGGTCCTCAGGCCCTCGGAAACTTCCAGACAGGATTAAACATGGTAAGATCTCAGAAGTTGGTTAAGGATTTGATGTTCAATATTCTGAAGGATTTGGCAGAAGCTTATGACAGAGTCGAAGGCTTCATCGCGATCAATGAGGCCATGGGAAGTCTGAAGCCAAATGCGATGGAAAAGCCAAAAGATCGGGATAGGAATAACCATCCCAGGTCGGATAATAATAACAAGACAGACAATCAGCCGAAGAAGAATTTTAATGGGGGTTCGGGAAGAAGCCGACCGCCCTTCTCGAACCGAAGTGTCAATAAGGTGTATACCCAAATTTAACACGGTTCGGGCAACAATATTGGAGCAAATAAGAGATCAACCGTTCTTTGACCTTTGCCCGAACAACACTCGTTCGGAGCGTGGGAACCAAAATAAATATTATAATTACCAACAGACTGTTGGACACTCCACCGAAGTATGTAGAAATTTGAAGAATTTGATTGAGAAGAATGTACAGAACGGAGAGTTGGTCTAGTACGTTGCAAGGAAAAGGGGTTCGAGAATAAGGCAGAACAATAATCAGGAGCAGAACCCTCAGCCACAACCCGAACAGACATAAGCAGCTAGGCGAGTGGTTGACGTGATAACGGGTGGATCGATTGGAAAGAAGAGGCGTAGGGTGTTGGATTCGGTTCTGACAGTATCTGAACACCTGTCAGGAGGGATCAGCTGTACCCTGGCACGGTAATTTCTTTCACCGATGAGGAGTACCTATCGGAACCTATTGAGCCACATGAAGGGGCTTTGGCTATCACTCCACAGGTCGACTCGATGGACATGAAGCGGATCATGATCGACAATGGCTCTTCTATCGATATATTGTATGCCCATGCATATCAAAGGCTGGATTTGAAAGGCAAAAAGATGGAGGTCGAGCAGGAACCTCCATTGTATGGGTTCAATAATGATCTGGTTCGGGTAGCAAGAACGATTGAGTTGTCAGTCATCTTCGGGATGGCTTCTCAGTAGGTGGAAATCAATGTCAATTTTTTTGTAGTGCATGGGGATTCATCGTATAATGTCATTTTGGGTCGACCGACATTGACATTATTGCAAGCAGTGACATCCGTCCCCCACTTTAAGCTAAAATTCCCTACACCGAACGAAGTTAGCGAAGTTAAAGGAGATCTGGACATGACTCGAAGATGCTACAGGAATTCACTTATATCATCTGGGGTCGGGGTTAGTAAGCAGAGGCAGACTATGGCAATCGAGATGGAACTGTTTACCGAAGGAAGTACAAAACCCCTCGCTTTGCCGGTCGAAGAGACAAAGGACATCGGGTTGCTTAGGTGCCCAGTGATATGCCAGGAATTGATGAGTTTATGGTTGTGCATCGATTGAATGTAGACCCTGCCAGGAAGCCAGTCTGGCAGAAGAGGAGAATCTTTATCCTAGAGAAGCAGAAGATCATTGACGATGAGGTGGCCAAATTGTTAGCGGTCGATTTCATATTTGAGATTGATTATCCCCAGTGGTTGGCGAACGTGGTACTGGTTCGGAAGCAGAATGGGAAGTGGAGAATTTACATCGACTACACAAATTTGAATAAGGCTTACCCGAAGGACTTCTATCCGCTTCCACACATCAACCAGTTGATTGATGCTACATCGGGGTATGCTTTGTTGAGTTTCATAGATGCCTTTTCGGGATACAACCAAATATCGATGCATAAGAATGATACCCCGAAGACGACTTTTATCACACATCGGGCAAACTATGCCTATAAGAAGATGATGTTCGGACTGCTGAATGCCAGTGATACTTACCAAAGAATGATGAATTACGTGTTCCGAAAGCAGATGTGCCAAAGCATGGAAGTATATGTAGATGATATGAAAGTCAAGAATCTGTCTGTTTGGCAACATTTGGATGATCTGGAGGATTGCTTTCAGATTGTTAGACATTACAATATTCGGCTGAATCTAACGAAGTGCACTGTTGGCCTCGGCTCAGGAAAGTTCCTCGGTTATTTGTTAAGCAAGCGTGGAATTGAGGCAAATCCAGAGAAGATCAAGGCTATTCTGGATATGAAGTCTCCTCAAACTTGCAAAGATATTCAACGTTTGACAAGTCGGATCGCGACGTTGAGGAGGTTCATGTCCAAGTTGGCAAAAAGTTGTTTACCATTTTTTGATACGCTGAAAGGTCTAAAGAACGAGAAAATATTCAGTGGACTTCGGAGTGTGAGGATGCTTTTCAATGGATCAAGAAGTATTTATCTTCGGCACCTCTGTTGATGGCGTCGAAATGACAATATTGTCAACGATAGTGGGCCCCATTGTCGGATATAGAAAGTGATAGAAATTGGCGGCAAAACTGTAACCGATAACTGTTGAAATACCCGGTGATAAAAAGAACAGTAAAACGCGTTATTTCACAGTAGCACACGGTGTCGCACAGTGTTTTATATTATTGATTCAATAATTGATAAAGTAACAATTGCACAATATCTTGATTCAATAATTGTTACAGTAGCATCTGCATAATATTTTTATTATATGTCACGATACTTTAACTCATATTATTTGATAAGATATTTTAGCATTATTGACAATGTCTAGAAATTCTGTCAAGGAAAGGGGTTATTTAATTGCGCGCTATTTTTATGGAAGGCCCCTTCTTTCCTGGAAATAATCTAGTTGTCAGTATTGCGAGTATATTCTATCTGTGATATTAATACATTTAACTCAATAATACAGAAAAAGGGATTTATTGCGATAATGGAGTTATATTTTTTTATAATGGTTTTATCTTTTTGATAATGGAATTATCTTTTGATAATGGATTAATCTTTTTGAAAAAATGGATGGATGATATAAATTGAAGAAAAAATAGATGGATGATATAAATTGAAGAAAAAATGGATGGATGATATAAATTGAAGAAAAAAGGGATGGATGATATTAAAAGAATATGTCAAGGGTATAAGCGTAATAAACCAAGAAAAGTTGAGGAAAAGACCAAAATGCCCTCACCTTGATTTTCCTATAAATAGGGAGGGTTTGCTTAAGAAATTTTCACACCTTCATTGCCTATACTTCCTCTCTCTCTAAATTTCTTAAGTTCTCTTAGTGTGCTAGGCTATTGTGAGTATTTGTGAGAATACTAGTATTGTCCAAAGTTAGTAAACTTCATAGAAAGCAACATCCAGTCTTTTGTTAACGAAGGTAGGGAATATCATTTCTTCCATACTCATATATAATATCATTTGCTTTCATGTTCGTAAGTGATATTATACTCATAAAGGTTGTTATTCATTCTGTATTAATTTGTGAGGATAACCTGTTTGTGCGGTATGACGCATGCCTGGTGAATATCCTTTTATATTCATTCCTTATTATTCTGTGGAGATAACCTGTATGTACGAGTGTCGTACCTGGTGAATATCCTTTTATATTCATTCCTTATTATTCTGTGGGAATAACCTGTATGTACGAGTGTCGTACCTGGTGAATACCCTTTGTATTCATTCCTTATTATTCTCTAGGGATAACCTGTATGTACGAGTGTCGTACCTGGTGAATAACCCTTTGTATTCATTACTTATTAATCTTTTGTGGAAATAACCTGTCTACGCGAATTATCGCATGACGGGTGAAAATCCATTTGCAGTTTCATATATTCTGTTATACTCGTATAACGTATCATTTCTTTTGTACTCTTTAAGGGATATCTTTTTCTTTCACATTTCTCCATTTATGATAAGAAATCTTTGTTTGTTTCCAAAACCTTATTTTTAAATGGAGAAAATCCCTGAAAATTAGTAGAATATCCTTAATAGTTTGTGCCTCATCTAATATCTTTTCACTTGAATCTTTCTATTTCATTTTATACGTTATAGTTGAAGCATGAAATAATTTCTTGAATATCATTCTTGAATTTGACTCCACAATTTGGTCATCGTGTTGGCAATTTGGTCAATCTTTGATACTGATTAAATTAAAGAGCTTTTCTTATCTTTAATCTCACTGTATCATTGTCATTATCCTCATCCTCATACTTAAATTATGGTGATAGTTCTCTTTGGCCCGTAGTGCAAAGATGAACTGGCGTGACATGATTTTGACCAAACTGTGTATTGGTATAATCATGACTTTTGGTGTTACAAATAAAGGCGTATGGTAAAAGTTCTCTTTGGCCCGTAGTGCAAAGATGAACTGGTGTTTGGCATGATCATGACCGGTGATGTTACAAATAAATATCTTTGGCACATAGTGCAAAGAGAGGCTGTTGAATAATAAATTGTTGATTTGGTTGTTCATAAACAGGAATTGTTGATTGGTGTTACAGGGATAAAATATTGGTGGTGATCCTTTAACTTATAGAAGATGGTAGATATTATAATCTACTTGACTTTTCTAATGGATTGTTCATTCCGCTGCAGTTGTTGTTGTTGAACAAATATAATATCTTTAAATCTCTGATTTATTATTGTTGAAGACTAAAGATAATTTTTATTCTTCATTATCTTAGTCATGATATTTCTTACTAGGCTATTTGAGCTCACCCTTTTCAGTTTTGTCCCATTGTTCTTCTCAGGAAAGGAAAATGTAGCTGGGACTAGCCGGGGAGTGGAGTAATAGTCCGAGTTATTGGTTGTCCTCATCAAGTTATAGCATAGTTTAATAATAATTGTACTGGACACTTAAAACGTGTGTTGCCGTCTTTTTACGGCATTGTAATAATTTGGGTTTGGATACTGTGGTACCATACGGTACGATATTTGTTTGGAAAGTCACAGTATATGTGTGGTCGTATTTTGCACGACAAATATTAGTTGTATATGGAAAAATTCGTATTTGTATTTGTATTTTTGTAGAATGTTATTGGCGACTCAAAATGGGTTGTGTGGACCTATTTTGGGGGCGTCACAGTTGGTATCAGAGCTTAGGGATATGATTTCTGGTAGAGATCTGGGAGTAGAACTAAGAGGGGAGAGACGAGTAAAATCCTTCGCTAGTGTGTCCTACCTAAGCTATTTTTGTTATTTAAGTAATTGGTTTGGTTATAAGGATAAGATGTTGCATGTTTATTTCTTTAACTAATCTTTATTTTGTGATCACATTTCAGAATGGCATCTGAAAACCAAGGGATTCACGATAAGACTATTGTGGCTGAAAATCAGGAAGCCACAAATAATACGGGTGCAAACTCAGAACATCATGATGCTAATCATGATGCTAACAACCGAATGAATGATGAATTTTTTAGGAACTTCATGCAATACATGCAGAACCAGGCGAGAAGAGCTCCTGTCTACAATACTGGCAGAAACGCTGATAATGTACGGATGGTCACTGCCAAGCAGTTTAAAGAATTGGGACCACCTGAATTTTTCGGCAAGCCAGATCCACTCAAGGCAGAGGCGTGGCTTAAATAATTAACAAAGATATTTGATGTACTGCGTTGCACGGACGACCAAAAGGTTCCTTTTGCTACCTTTATGTTGCGAGGAGAAGCGGATCATTGGTGGGAATCTGTGAAACGTACCCATCACTCGGCAGTCGAGATGTCTTAGGTCGAGTTCTAGGAATTATTTAACGAGAAGTATTTCTCGGAAAGTATTCGCCATATGAAAGAGGTGGAATTCATCAAACTGGAACAGAACAAAATGACGGTGTCGCAGTACGAAGCCAAGTTTGCCGAGCTGTCGCGTTTTGCATCCCATTTTGTGGACACTGAGAAACGGATGACACGAATGTTCCTAAGAGGTTTGAAACCAGAAATTCGTCAGTATCTCGTTTCTCATAAAATTTGTATATACGCAGATGCCGTGGATAGGGCTCAAGTAGTGGAGCAAGAAAGGGGAATACTACAACCAGGAAGCAACACCCAACAACGCGAGAAAAATTACAATAATAATCGTAATGGTGGCAACAATCATCGAAATAGTGATAACCAGCGGGGAGGGAATCATCAGGTCGGAAATGGTAACCACTTCGGTGGTAATCCTGGCCCAGATAACAGGAAGAGTGAGTCAAGCAACAACAATTCCAAGAAGAGAAAATTCAACAATAACCAGGGAAATGAATCAGCATCAGCAGCAACACCAGTACCAGTTTCAAGGGAAGAGGAACGACCACCGGTCATATGTTATAAGTGCGGAAAGGAGGGACACATCAGTCCAAACTGTACACAGTCATCCAAGGTATGTTACAATTGTGGAAAGGAAGGCCACATATCTCAATTCTGTCGTGTAGCAAAATCAAGTCCAGCCGTAACGATGACACCAAGGTCTGACACGGGCAAGTCAAAGCCGGTGGTACAAGGCAGAGCTTTTGTCGTAACCTCTCAAAATGCGTGGAAAATAGATGACGTCATAACCGGTGAGCTAATCATAAACTCTTGCGAGTCTATACCTTATTAGATACTAGTTCTACCCACTCTTTTATTTTATCTGCTTGTGCCCAACGTTTAAACTTGACCCCTGATAAATTAAATTTTGTCTTATTTGTTGAAACACCATTGGGACAAACATTCGTTACATCTACAGTCTATAAATCTTGTTTTGTTCAAGACGGTACACTCACCTTACCCATTGATATTACCTCTTTGGAAAAATCAATTGATTGGTTAACTACTCATCATGATTGCTTTCGTAAGGTCGCTAGTTTTTATATTCCTAATCAACCTATTATTCGAATTCAAGCAACCAAACCGTTGAAATCAATAACTGTCATTTCTATCCACAAAGTCATTCGTTTATTGAAAAACGGATGTCAAAATTTCTTAGCCCATGTAACTGATTTAAACAAAAATACGTCAAATTTGATTGATATTTCTATTGTTAATAAGTTTCATGACGTATTTCCCGAAGAACTTCCTGGCCTACCCCTAGACCGTCAAATCAAATTTTTGTATCGACCTTGAACCCAATACAAAATCCATTTCTAAGACCCCACATGTATGGCTCCTATTGAATTTTCTGGAGTTAAAAACCCAACTACAGGAGTTATTAGATACCGGCTTCATATGCTCGAATACATAACATTGGGGTGCTCCTATTTTATTCGTAAAGAAGAAAGATGAGAGTAACTAGAAATCTATGCAAATCATAAAAGCCTCAAATATTTCTTCACCCAGAAGGAACTCAACATGCAACAACGACGTTGGCTTGAGCTGTTGAAGGATTACGACTATACCATTCAATACCATCTTGGAAAGGCGAACCTAGAAGCTGACGCATTGCATAGAAGAACGTATGCAAGTACGAGTACGATATTAACAACGTAAATACCCATTTTGGATGACTTACAAAGGATGAATATAGAGTTAAAGACTCCACGAACCCACGTGAAGATGACAACGTATATAAGCAGCACAAGATCGTCAATAAAGTTATGTTGATCTTCATCTAAGGAATGATGAATTCAAAATCGGAGGCCATGTATCCTTACGTGTTACTCTATCGAAAGGAGATACAAGATTCGAAAAAAGAGGATAGCTTAACCCTCGATTTATCGGTCCATTTGAAATCCTCGATCGAGTAGGAACTGTGGCCTACAGACTCGCCTTATCGCCAAGCATGTCTCGTGTTCATAATGTTTTTCACATATCCATGCTACGTAAATATGTGAAAGATCCAAACCACGTTATTGAATTAGAACCAGACGAGATAACAGAGGATTTAACGTATGAGGAGATACCTGTCAAGGTCTTAGATAAGAAGGAGCAGATTCTACGCTCAAAGTTTATACCTCGAGTCAAAGTTTTATGGAGAAACCATGATATAGAGGAAATAATTTGGGAGTTAGAATCTGAAGTGAGAGCAAGGTATCCTTACCTCTTCGATATGCCAGGTACGTACGTCAATTTCGAGGACGAAATTTCATAAGGAGGGGAGATTGTAAGATCCCGACTTTATGAAATAAAAGTTTATTATTTTCTTTATGATTATTTTTCTAAATAGTGAAGTGCTTAATTGTTATAAATGATAGTTAAGGGTGTTACATGCAAATTATCTGATAAACAGTATGTCGGGGAATATTTTTTTTGTCGGGGAATATTCTTTTTGTCGGGAAATATTATATTCGGTACCGTACGACGGCGCCGAAATGACAATATTGTCAACGATAGTGGGCCCCATTGTCGGATATAGAAAGTGATAGAAATTGGCGGCAAAACTTTAACCGATAACTGTTGAAATACCCGGTGATAAAAAGAACAGTAAAACGCGTTATTCCACAGTAGCACACGGTGTCGCACAGTGTTTTATATTATTGATTCAATAATTGATAAAGTAACAATTGCACAATATCTTGATTCAATAATTGTTACAGTAGCATCTGCATAATATTTTTATTATTTGTCACGACACTGTAACTCATATTATTTGATAAGATATTTTAGCATTATTGACAATGTCTAGAAATTCTGTCAGGGAAAGGGGTTATTTAATTGCGCGCCATTTTTATGGAAAGCCCCCTCTTTCCTGGGAATAATCTAGTTGTCAGTATTGCGAGTATATGCTATCTGTGATATTAATACATTTAACTCAATAATACAGAAAAAGGGATTTATTGCGATAATAGAGTTATATTTTTTTATAATGGTTTTATTTTTTTGATAATGGAATTATCTTTTGATAATGGATTAATCTTTTTGAAAAAATGGATGGATGATATAAATTGAAGAAAAAATGGATGGATGATATAAATTGAAGAAAAAAGGGATGGATGATATTAAAAGAACATGTCAAGGGTATAAGCGTAATAAACCAAGAAAAGTTGGGGAAAAGACCAAAATGCCCTCACCTTGATTTTCCTATAAATAGGGAGAGTTTGCTTAAGAAATTTTCACACCTTCATTGCCTATACTCCCTCTCTCTCTAAATTTCTTAAGTTCTCTTAGTGTGCTAGGCTATTGTGAGTATTTGTGAGAATACTAGTATTGTCCAAAGTTAGTAAACTTCATAGAAAGCAACATCCAGTCTTTTGTTAACGAAGGTAGGGAATAT
The DNA here is from genome assembly GCA_034770075.1 of Aralia elata. NCBI lineage: Eukaryota > Viridiplantae > Streptophyta > Magnoliopsida > Apiales > Araliaceae > Aralia > Aralia elata. Next base: position 30,608,443 of record CM068381.1, read on the forward strand.
CATTTCTTCCATACTCATATATAATATCATTTGCTTTCATGTTCGTAAGTGATATTATACTCATAAAGGTTGTTATTCATTCTGTATTAATTTGTGAGGATAACCTGTCTGTGCGGTATGACGCATGCCTGGTGAATATCCTTTTATATTCATTCCTTATTATTCTGTGGGGATAACCTGTATGTACGAGTGTCGTACCTGGTGAATATCCTTTTATATTCATTCCTTATTATTTTGTGGGAATAACCTATATGTACGAGTGTCGTACCTAGTGAATACCCTTTGTATTCATTCCTAATTATTCTGTGGGGATAACCTGTATGTACGAGTGTCGTACCTGGTGAATAACCCTTTGTATTCATTACTTATTAATCTTTTGTGGAAATAACCTGTCTACGCGAATTATCGCATGACGGGTGAAAATCCATTTGCAGTTTCATATATTCTGTTATACTCGTATAACGTATCATTTCTTTTGTATTCTTTAAGGGATATCTTTTTCTTTCACATTTCTCCATTTATGATAAGAAATCTTTGTTTGTTTCCAAAACCTTATTTTTAAATGGAGAAAATCCCTGAAAATTAGTAGAATATCCTTAATAGTTTGTGGCTCATCTAATATCTTTTCACTTGAATCTTTCTATTTCATTTTATACGTTATAGTTGAAGCATGAAATAATTTCTTAAATATCATTCTTGAATTTGACTCCACAATTTGGTTATCGTGTTGGCAATTTGGTCAATCTTTGATACAGATTAAATTATAGAGCTTTTCTTATCCTTAATCTCACTGTATCATTGTCATCATTCTCATCCTCGTACTTAAATTATGGTGATAGTTCTCTTTGGCCCGTAGTGCAAAGATGAACTGGCGTGACATGATTTTGACCAAACTGTGTATTGGTATAATCATGACTTTTGGTGTTACAAACAAAGGCGTATGGTAAAAGTTCTCTTTGGCCCGTAGTGCAAAGATGAACTGGCGTTTGGCATGATCATGACCGGTGATGTTACAAATAAATATCTTTGGCACATAGTGCAAAGAGAGGCTGTTGAATAATAAATTGTTGATTTGGTTGTTCATAAACAGGAATTGTTGATTGGTGTTACAGGGATAAAATATTGGTGGTGATCCTTTAACTTATAGAAGATGGTAGATATTATAATCTACTTGACTTTTCTAATGGATTGTTCATTCCGCTGCAGTTGTTGTTGTTGAACAAATATAATATCTTTAAATCTCTGATTTATTATTGTTGAAGACTAAAGATAATTTTTATTCTTCATTATCTTAGTCATGATATTTCTTACTAGGCTATTTGAGCTCACCCTTTTCAGTTTTGTCCCATTGTTCTTCTCAGGAAAGGAAAATGTAGCTGGGACTAGCCGGGGAGTGGAGTAATAGTCCGAGTTATTGGTTGTCCTCATCAAGTTATAGCATAGTTTAATAATAATTGTACTGGACACTTAAAATGTGTGTTGCCGTCTTTTTACGGCATTGTAATAATTTGGGTTTGGACACTGTGGTACCATACGGTACGATATTTGTTTGGAAAGTCACAGTATATGTGTGGTCGTATTTTGCACGACAAATATTAGTTGTATATGGAAAAATTCGTATTTATATTTGTATTTTTGTAGAATGTTATTGGCGACTCAAAATGGGTTGTGTGGACCTATTTTGGGGGCGTCACAGCGTATTTGCTGCTTGACTATCTCAATCAAGGGGGGACCTAGTGCTTTATAGTCGGCGAACTCCTTCTCCAAAGTGTTGTGGGCATTTATTGACATTCTGAGCTTGTCATACATAGTCTTGATTCGCTCATGCATGGCCAGATTGCCCTTCTTTAGCTGTTCATTCTCTTTTTTCATTTCTTTACGATCAGCCAGGAGTATTCTTCGGCATTTTTCGCCTTCGGAAGCTTTCTATTTGGCTATTATCAGTTCAGCCTGTAGTTCCTAATAATGGAAAGCGGTGTTGGTATGTAAGGTTTTTTCTTTCTCAAGGCCGGACAATGCAGCCTGAACCCCAAATTCAAGACGCTCGTCTGCTTCCATTTCTTTTTCCCTTGATGATATCTGGGAAATTCGGCATATGATTCGGTCGGTTACAGTAGCAGACTGCGAGCAAAAAGGAAAGAAGTTAAATAGTGGGTGTAATAAGTGGATTTGGTGTTGTGGTCGAGTTAGAGATATTTACCCGACCTTGATGCATGGAGTTAGCATATATGAGCTCTTTGAGGCTCATATCCTTGAATCTTTGTTCGTCTCCAGGAAGAATGAAATGCTCGAAGAGCTCAATCGGGAAGTCCTCAAGGTTTGCGGGCCATAGTGTCATCGAGGCGTAAGACTCTTGGATACGGCTTGATGATGGTGAAGATTGTTGAGGAGAAGGGGGATGTGGTGGGTGTTCAGGAGAAGGTTCGGTATGAAGTTTTTTAGAGGGGAGTTCGGATGAAGGGCTCTCGAGTTCTTTCCTCTTTTGTGTTTGTGTTTCGATCGATTCGGAGGATGGGGTTAGATCGGTGGGTGGGTTCGGATCAGTAATAATTGTTTGAAGTGGTTCGGAGGCTGGAGGGTCAGATAGGATGTTTTCTTGTGCTTCGAGTGGAGGGTTTTGTTTGGCAGTCTTCACTAGACGCCTCCTCTTCACTCGAAGGAGTGTGTTCCTTTCAAAAATGGACATATCCAATGGGCTTTTTTCGGTGAAGCCAGGTGTAGGGATGACGGAGGAGGAAGTAGGTTATGACATAGGGATAGGGTTTATTAAAAGAGGAGTTTCAGTTGGTTGGTTGGTTTGAGGGGTTACTTCTTCGGTGTTGACTGGTATGTCTTCGAGGAATGTTTTTGGGGTAGAAGTTTGGCCGACATCGAGAACGCAATTGGTTTGATAAGAGACACTGTAAGGAGCAAAGGATCGGGTTAAAACAGTAGATTATAATATCATATGTGAAAGGGGGATTAGAGACTTACATTTATGGTTATAGAACCAGATCTAATCGTTGAGGAGGTTGATGTCCCATTCCTTCTGAGGGAGTTGGTCAACGAGCGACTTCAGTTCCTTGAGTTAGCTTCGGGGAAGCTTGTCGAATACGATATTGGCTCTAGATGCTTCGGCTCAGTTTGGTATTAGGTGGGTATCGGGACCTCGGATGTAGAACCATAGTGAGTGACATCCTTTGTTACTCGAAGGGGTCTTCATTAGGGCTCGTTTTTCTATCTGCTTGCTTTGTGTTATTTGTTTATTTGACAGAACCCTGACTTTCTGGATCGGCTTAAAGAGAACAGGGTGAAGAAGAAGTCAATGGTCGGAGGGACTCCACATTCGTAACAGAAGGCGATAAAAGTTATGAGGTGGTTATAGGAGATCGACACCAGTTGTGCGAAGCTGACTCCAATGAAGCCTAGGAGGGTAACAATGAAGGCGTGGAGAGGGAATCTGATTCCATATTTAAGGGCAGTGAGAGAGAAAGCTGTCCACCCATTGGGGCGACGGTACATCATATCATCGGGGTAGGGGGCACGAAGCTCATAGGTGGATGAAATACGATATTGCTCTCGTATTTCGGCGAAGTTGTGGATGTCGATTGTAAGACCCCGACTTTATGAAATAAAAGTTTATTATTTTTCTTTATGATTATTGTCTAAATAGTAAAGTGCTTAAATGATATAATGTGATAGTTAAGGGTGTTATATGCAAATTATCTGATAAACAGTATGTCGGGCAATATTCCTTCTGTCGGGGAATATTCTTTCTGTCGGGGAATATTATATTCGGTACTGTACGACGGCGCCGAAATAACAAAATATTAGTGGACCCCACAATGACTAATTGTCAACGATGGTGGGTCCCATGGTGACTAATTGTCGGATACTGATAACGACAATATTTTGTCAACAGTATTATCATCTGCAACTGTTGAAATACCCGGTAATAAAAAGAACAGTAAAACGCGTTATTCCACAGTAGTACGTGGTATTTCACAGGCACACGGTGTTGCACAGTATTTTATATTATTGATTCAATAATTGATAAAGTAGTTATTGCACAGTATTTTGATTCAATAATTGTTACAGTAGTATCTGCACAATAATTTTTATTATTTGTCATGACACTGTAACTCATATTATTTGATATGATATTTTAGCATTATTGACAATATCTAGAAATTCTATCGAGGAAAAAGGTTATTTAATTGCGCGTCGTTTATACGGAAGGCCCCCTTTTTCTTGGGAATAACCTGGTTGTCAATATTATAAGTCTATAATATTAATGGTGAATAATTGTTGAAAGTTTAAAATAGTGTTAATTAAATATACGTGAAGCGTTTGTTGTCTTATATTTCTGTGGGACCCACACTTTATTCCGTGTGACTCACAATTATTTGATCGGTGGGACCCACAATTTATTTTTTTTGAAATAATTTCTTCAGATTTTATTTTTTCGTGAGACCCACATGTCATTAAATAGTGACTTACCGTCAGTAAATAGTTAATTCAGTTTTTATTTTACCTTAGGGTTAAAAGCCTAAGAGAAAGCATATTCTAAGAATATACTAAGGTATATAGTATATTAAAAGAATATGCCAAGGGTATAAGTGTAATAAACCAAGAAAAATTGAAAAAAAGACTAAAATGCCCTCACCTTGATTTTCCTATAAATAGGAAGGGTTATCTTAAGAAAATTTCACACCTTCATTGCTTATACTTCATCTCTCTCTCTCTCTCTAAATTTCTTAAGTTCTCTTAGTGTGCTAGGTTATTTTGAGTATTTGTGAGAATATTAGTATTGTTCAAGTTAGTAAAATTCATAGAAAGCAACATCCAGTCACTTGTTAACTAAGGTAGGAGATATCATTTCTTTCATACTCTTGTGTAATATCATTTGTTTCCATGTTCGTAAGTGATATTATACTCATAAAGGTTGTTATTCATCCTGTATTAAGTTGTGGGGATAACCTGTCTGTGCGGATTTGACGCATGTCTGGTGAATATCCTTTTGTATTCATTCCTTATTACTCTGTGGGAATAACCTGTATGTACGGAGTGTCGTACCTGGTGAATATCACTTTGCGTTTATTCCTTATTAATCTTTGGGAATAACCTGTCAATGCGGATTGACGCATGCCTAGTGAATAACCCTTCGTATTCATTACTTATTAATCTTTTGTGAAAATAATTTGTCTACGCAGATTAGCGCATGATGGGTAAAAATCCATTTGCAGTTTCGTATATTCTTTTATACTCGTATAAAGTATCATTTCTTTTGTACTCTTTAAGGGATATCTTTTTCTTTCACATTTCTCCATTTATGATAAGAACTCTCTATTTATTTCCAAAATCTTTTTTTAAAATGGTGAAAATCCCTGAAAATTTATAGAATATCCTTAATAGTTTTATGTTTCATCTAATATCTTTTCACCTGAATCTTTCTATTTCGTTTTATACGATATAGTTAAATCATGAATTTTATTCTTGAATATTATTCTTGAATTTGACTCTACAATTTGGTCATCATGTTGGTAATTTGGTCAACTTTCGACACTGGATAAATTAAATTATAAATCTTTAACATTCATTCTTATTCTTGATCTCACTGTATTCATTTTATATCATTGTCATCATCCTCATATTTAAATTGTGGTGATAGTTCTCTTTGGCCCGTAGTGCAAAGATGAACTGGCGTTTGGCATGATCATGACCGGTCGTGTTATAAATAAATATCTTTGGCACGTAGTGAATAGAGAGGTTGTTGAATATAAACTGTTGATTTGGATGTTCATAAACAGGAACTGTTGATTGGTGTTACAGGGATAAAATATTGGTTGTGATCCTTTAACTTATAGAAGATGGTAGATATTATAATTTACTTGACTCTTCTAATGGATTGTTCGTTCCGCTGCAGTTGTTGTGTGACATCCCCAAATTCGGGTACTTCAATCCCACAGATTTGGTGTTCACTATTCCATACATTATTGACTAACTACCCATGATAAAAGATAATATAATTAAACTGAATAAATCATCTTCCCACAAAAGGGGTTACAACTTAAATCTCTTAAGTAAATAAATCTCAGGTCATCTAACCTTTATTACATCATTGCGGAATTAAAAACCAAACATCAAATAAGTCTTATTACAATAAATCATCAAATAAGTAACAGGTCGCCAGCTATTTCTGCATTTTGCCTTTGCCCTTACTAGTGGACGGTTCATCTGACTTCTCAGTCTTAGCTGCAATGTTTAATGCAAGGGTGAGCAAACAATTGCCCACAAGTATGACAACAATAACAACTAAATGATCAATGAAATAGATTTCAGCTGAGGTATCATAGCTTTTCTGAAATCAATCAATAACAAATCAAGATCTGAAAACTCAATAAAAAGCTTGGCTCAAGAACTGAATATAGATTTCAAGATTAAAAGTGTACCTGAGGGTCATAAGACCTCGAACTATGTCCTAGGTTAACAAGTATTTCTACCGTAACCTTTAACAGTCTTATAGACTATGGACTATCCATCTCGTACTCAGGGGGATCAGCCCTTTGTACAATGTATTGTGCACAAACATTTTAACGCTATTGCGTAGTTTAATCCCCTATATTAGAGTTGTTCATCTCAGTTTGACATCAGAATCCATACCAAAATAAAACTTGATTTGGAATAACTTGAAGAAATTCTAAGTCTTTAGAACGCTCATCGATTATGGACTAGCTGAATCAATAAGGGTTTGCTAGTCGCTAAAGCATTAGATTCAACATTAAAGTTGTACAATGAGATTTATGTTTGAAGCTTGAAATGCGATTCATAATCGAACAACAAATGATTTGAATAGAATGTAAGCATTTGTCATTATAGCAACCTTCCTTGAACAATATTAAGCTAAGGATAATAAGCTTGCTCAATGAATATAGTAAAGCAAGAAAACTAGTTCAATTAAAAGTTAGGATTTAGGGAACTTGCCTTGATAGCTTGCTACAAATAATGCTAACTATTTGCTCTTTGAGTGACCTATACATACAAGTCACATTAAATAATTAATATTCATATTATTTATTCCCTTTTATAAATGACTGCTCACTTATAAAAATTATTCTAAGTCATCACATATTTATCAAGTTGCTTCTTATAAAAGAAATTCTCAAAACTCTCAATTCCTTTAATTCACAGAATTCTCAAAACTCTCAATTCCTCTCTGAACTCTCTTACCCTCACCTCCAATTCCTCTGCTAAGCTTTTCCAAAATAAACTGATGAAACCTTGAAAACCAATTTTTAACGTAACTTGTTTTTAATTAATCAGTTGCAAAAACAAAGAGTTAGGCCATATTTGGCAAACTCAAATGCAGAAAAATAGAATTTCAAAGGCCACAAGGCCTTGTTTGGTTGAACCAAAGCAAAATAAATCATTTTTACCAACCAAGGGTCACAAGGCCTTGTTTGGTTTACTAAAATAAAAATCATTTCCATTATTTTAATAATCCATTAGTATATAGTTTAATTGTCACACTTTCAACTTAATTAAACATATTATTAAATAAATTCAATTAAACCTTACTAATTTAATTATAACTTCTATTTGACCAATAACAATATTACCAAATAAATTATTTTTTTTAAATAAATCTTTTATTCAAATAAATCATTTAATCATCTAATTTAATTATTGAATTAAATTAGAATAAACACATCAAATCACATTCAAATAACAATTAACATAATTACACTTAAATTGAATTACTCCACAATAACTTTACCAATTATTTATTTTACTCAATAAATAAATGAACAAAATATTTATCTAACTCAATAAATATTTTATTTATTCACAAAAATTACATTTGTTACATTCTTCCCTCCTTAAAAGGATTCTGTCCCCAGAATCACAACGCAATTAATTCGTCCGTTACATGTTGTTATTGAACAATTATAATATCTTTAAATCTCTGATTTATTTTTGTTGAAGGCTAAAGATAATTTTATTCTTCATTATCTTAGTCATGATATTTCCTACTGGGCTATTTGTGCTCACCCTTTTCCTTTTTGTTCTATTGTTCTCCTCAGAAAAAGAAAGTGTAGCGGGGACTAGCCGGAGAATGGAGTGATGGTCCGAGACAATAGAAGTATCTCAATACATTACTATTAGTGTGACAATAAGTGTATTGAGAATTTAAGATATATTTGTATTGTGTTGTCGTATTTTGCACAACACTTATTAGTTGTAAATGGAAAAATTCGTATTTGTATTTGTATTTTATAGAATGTTATTGACGACTCAAAATGGGTTGTATGGACCTATTTTGGGGGCGTCACATCGATTGTGGAGATAGTGTTGATGTGGGCGAACTTTCCTCGTTGGAATATTCTTCTTACATTTTCAGAATTTCTAGCTCGGCTTTGGATAGGCCTGACGGTTGGGAGCCTGAGGAGGTGGTGGCGACGGTCGTGGCTTCGGTGGTAACGGCGGTGGAAGTGATGGGGATGGTTATCGCTGAGGTTAGAGCAGTGGTAGAGATTGGGGTGGAGCTGATGGGGGTGCTTTCGGTGGAAGCGATAGTTGTTTCATAGGTAATTGGGACAGTAGAAGTAGGGGTGTTTGAAGCAGCCATTGGTGAACAAGGAAATGGGATGATCAGAAGGGATTTTCGCCGAAAAAAAGTAGGGATTGCAATAAAGGAGAGGAGATTGCAGGAGAGGCTTAAGTGATTTTAAAATTTTAGATCTAGAAATATGACAGTCATTTTTGGGGAGAAAGGGTTTTTGAAGTGATTGGCCTTTGGGCTTCACATGACTTTCTAAATATGGTGCATTAATTGAGCCGAAATGGTGGTGTACGTGGGGAGTGTATGGTGCATTGCCGACCTCGGCTTTTGTGCTTCTCCATTTAGTATTCAATTATTGGGTTTTAAATGGTAACTCTTTCATTAAATGTCCCATTATAATAAAAGACTGGGGGACAATGTTGGGGCGTGTTTACTTGGGCCCGATAGATTCGGTGGGTCATAGTCCACGTGGAGAAAGTCTCCCAGCATAGGAATCTAGTTTGGACAGTGGGAGAATTTTAAGGAATCTAGAATTCCTAACTATATTTAATTTTTAACTCCTAAGGAAAGTGTCAGGATAGTATCCGACTTCCTTTCTTTAAGGATATTTAGTTTTGTCCTATTAAGGTATCTGTCCTAATGAGGAATTTTATTTCCATATGGGGACAGGCATGGAGAAGAAGATGTGATCATTATAAATACAAGGCAACACCATAATTTTAAGGTATCTCATTATTTTTAGCACTAAAGATTTAAGTCTTCATTGTTAACCTTTATTCAGTCTGTACTTATTCTCACACCGGGGCTATCCCCCGGCGTCCCAAGCCGTCAAGATTCTCCGTGTGACTTCATTTCTGTGCAGGATTGAACGCGCTATTGATTATTGGGCGCGTGAATGAATTTTGGTGTTAACAATGTAATTATTTAAAAAAAAACTTAAAAAACATATTAATAGCTCTAAACTAGTCTCCAACAAAAATAGAAGAAAGATAAATAAAATAACAATTTTTTTAAAAAAACTAAATTTTTAATAAAGTTTGACCAACAATAAGATAACTTAAAACAGATATTACGAATTTAAAACAGTATATGTCATGGCCGTAGGCGATGAGTTTTGTAGGACACGTTGCAAGTTTCAATCTGATATATTATCGGTCTCCATCGTAATTATTTTAGATAAAAAATTATTTCACTTTAAAAATGCGATTATTTTAAAACCTATTAATTCGGCTCATCCATAGCATCAATTAATCTGATTATTTTGGAGAATTTGGAAGGATCCTTATGTCAAGATTACCCTACTATTCTCTAATTAGTTAAATAATTTATTTATTAATATTTTTATAAAGAGGATACTATAGTTGAAGACCTGCGAATAGTGAAATAGATTCCATATTTCCTATCCAAACAGATGAGGGGAAAACTAAAGACTAAGCACATTGTTAAACTCGTCCAATAATTTTTAATTGTAGTAATTACTGATGGGTGAGAAGCACTTGTTTTTCAGACATAATTTCAATCCAACGAGACAAGACAAGAAAATAGAGGAAAATATTTAAATTTCGCATCAAATTAACATCGTACGGAAAATGACTTGAGCTGTCGTCCTGTTCCAAAATTAATTATATATATATATCTTCAATTTTAAAATTAAAGACATATTTTATTAATTTTAAACTATAAAATGATATAATTTTTCATTTTATATATTACAAGTAGATTGAATATTACCATACTATACTTTTTAACAAAAGTTTAGAATTTATTATAAAAATTAAACTTTATTATAAAAGGTCATTCTAGAAATACGTAGTTTAGAGATAGAGTAATTTTTAACATCCTTATGGTTTATGATTACTAGTACTCGATGACACACATGTTACGTGAGTAAATTGTGGAGATAAAATAAAAAATTTATAAAATTTAGAGGATTAAATAAAAAAATAAAAATAAATTTAATATAAAAATAATAAAATAATAATATATTTAAAATTATAGGGGCAAAACAAAATTATCAACCTCATATGGAAACTTTATAATATAGATATAGATATACAGACATAGATATTAAAAACATTTGAGAACGGGACCTTTATGAATGGATGCATATAATTTTAATCCTAGATTCCTAGTAATAGTACTTTACTCATTTGTATACCATTTTTCTTTCGAAATAAAGACAAATAAGCTTTAAACTCCCTGCTGGTACTTCCTCTATTCCGAGAAAATTTAAAAATATATAATTTTTAATAGACATTTTACGAGAAAAATTTAAAAAATATAATTAATATTTTATTTGATTGATCAAATTAGATATAAACAAAGTATTTAATATTGAAATAATATGAAAAATTATGACATTAATATTTATTTAAAATCTACAATGACAAATAAAATAAAAAAAATAAATAAATTAAACTTTCTAAAAAAACAAATAAAAAAGAACAAATGGAGTGATAATTATGGAGATAGAAATAACAAGCTTCGTAATCAGCAAAAATGTATTACGCATAACATTACAGTTCATATAATATGTAAAATTATCAATTTAGAGTGTACATATATCATACACTAAAATTATTAATTCTCTTATCAACGTAGTGTTATTATTATTATATTTTTTTTAATTTTATTATAGAAAGTTATGGGTAAGGGATGACTTTTGCTTAATCAAAGCCCAAAGGCTAATGAGATATTGTTGATCTCTCGTATGGCTTGAGAAGCAAGTTATTAAAGGCCCACTTAATATGAATTGAGGCCGAATATGATCGCTCTGTCCTCTGATCCAACACAAATTCAGCAAGCATCACTAAGACACTAACATTAACAACTCTAATTCTATTAATAAAAACAAAACTAATCCTATTAAAAAAACAGAAAATGATATATATTACGAATATTTATGTCGATTTTTTAATTGTCAGTTACGTGAATAAGTATTACTAGTAATTCTTTTGGAGAGATTGGAATAAGTGAATCCCTCTTATAATTCTATCTAATTTTATGTATCGATACGTTTCACAATTGTAATTCGGCATAAATTTATCGCAATACATAACAGGACTCTTAAAAAACAACAATACTACTCTTATTAATCCAGCAACACTAATTCTGTTAAAAAAAATACCCTCACATACTTTGTCTCTAATTAGTCATAATGAATAAAATAAAAATACAAACAAATAAAGAAAATTATGAAGAAGAGTACTCCTCATCAATCTTTCATTTCAGCCCCAAATCCCTGCACCACCCCTTGATCTAAGTCGCCGCCATTGTAGTAACTTTAAATCACTCTGTCAAACAAATTGCACCAATGCAAACCTATTGTCGTTGTATAAAATACAATGTTATTGTTGGGCTCATTGTATTTTTAACCTGACTATCTATATATATATATATATATATATACACACACACAATTCGGTTCTCCAGCGAACCACTGGGAGCGAACCAAAAATGAATCGGCTATAGCGACGGTTTTGTCCGTCGCTATAGCATAGAAAACCGACAGACCGGATATAGCGACGGACAAAACCATCGCTATAACATTGACTGTCGGTTGTTTATATTATAACGACGGACAAAATCATCACTATAGCCGGTTCATTTTTGATTCGCTTTTATCGATTCGCTGGAGAAAATTTTTCTATATATATAGGGTTTGATCTTCTTTTTTTCCTCAAGTTTTGCATCCTTTGGAGAGAGATTCACAAATTTTAATTTTTCACACGCTAATATAATTTATATCTTCTAGCTCCGCCCGTAATCTTTCTCAATTTATGTTGTCCACGCAAATCTTGTATTTTAATTTATAATTTCTTTGTCGATGAGATCTTAGCCTAGTGGTTAACATTGAAGTACTGTGACATTTAAGATGATGTACTTGATTATAAAATTATATTTTATTTTTCAAAATTAAAGTGGGGTTTTCAAAAAAAAATCTGTAATTTTTTTTTGTTGCCATAGTTTGTTATAACAATTTTTACCTTTGCTAGAATCCTAAAAACAAAAATATTGAAGCATCTAACTTAAAAATTAATTACAGTTGGTATTAAAATCAATTGCAATTGATATTAAATGGAGAGATTGCTCAAGTATATATAAAGAGTTTCTAGTGCAACCTTAATCGATGTGGAACTTTAATCGAATAAATGCCTTAAAAGATCAATATTTTTCATGCATCCATGTAAGAGTTAAACTTAATTATTACAATAACTCACACATGATTACTTTGTTCTCACTTAAACTAAATTGTTAGTTAGAAGATATAGCTATTCTATCTTTGTTAAACTATGAAGGTTACCAAGCATAATTAAGACTGATTCGACGGTACAGGGAATGATAGAAATTAGGGAAGGCCAACAGGTCTAAATAGTTTCTTTAAATTTAAGAAAACCAATTTATAACTTTCTGAGAAATTTAAAAAAATATATATATTCCTAGTAATTATTTCTATTGAAATTTGTTTAAACTAATTGGATGTCGCAATATGTAGAAGAGTAATGTTACGGTTACAACAGATGACGAAAAATAACTGAATTAAAAATAATGTGTCTGATTATAATTAGTGGATGTTCCACTATACGTGAATGGTCTAATAATTATAACTAATAATCAATATTCACATCATTTTATATTATCTTTTTATAATCAATTTTTTGTCACTAAAATATTATCGTGGCGCAAATACTTTCTTATTTTGGCTGAATTTTTGTAGGATTTTTCTTGCCGAAAGTGCAACTACCGTACGCATGCATGGCTTTACTTCTCCCTCATTTGCATACGTCCTGCTTGCATCAAGATATCATGTATGAAATTGACTAAGGACAACTTTAAAAAAAAAAAAATTAAAGGACGTTTACAAGAAGTTTTAAGGGCGTTTACTAAGAAAGTTCTGCCGGATAATACCGCGCGCACACACAGGAACTTAGACTATGTTTACAAAATAATGAATGAATGGAATACGACTACTTGTACTAATATAACATTATTAGGAATTATTTTATTTTTTGGTTAGTTTGTTATTAAATTTTATTGATTATTTGTTACACAGCGATAAATATGCTTACACTGAAAAAATCAAAAGAATTAAATTTACAACACAAATATAAAAAGGATTGTCGAATAACCAAATTGTATTAAGAGAATAATAGTGAAGTTAACTAAAAACGTAACCTTAACAATATATATATTTTTTTTAACAAAAGGCAAAAAATTTATTATTGAAAACAATAAGTATCGAAATTACTTAAACCTCTAAGTTGGTAAAAAAAATAGAAACTTTAGAAGTCGCAAATCACTTTTTTCCGTGCATTTTCGGACCTCAAACAACATACTTCATGACCGACGAGCCTCTACCGACTGAATCAATTTATTATTATTTCTAAGGTTATTTAATATTTCAAAAAAAAATAGAGGGGGAGGAACATTATATAATATTATCTTTCACTTGGGATTATAATCTATCATACGATATTAGAAATCACAAAACATAATTTATGAGATTAAATAACGGACTAATGATGAGATAAAATTTTTTATAATAATAATAAATTAATATAAATATTCTTATATTATACTCTTCATTCTTGCAAACAAAGATTATATAGTACGTTCTAAGTCTCTAAAAATATTTTAGTGAGATGATAAAATGACATGTACACCTTAATCTATGAGTTGTTTTTATAAGATTGGTATGCAGTAAATCTCTAACCTCCCTTAACTCAAATATATATATATATATATATATATATGTTATTTTCGTTTCTGAGCACAAGAAAACAAGTAGGGTCCATTTAATTTGACATACTAGTGAGACTACAGTCTTGGAAAAGTATACTTATAATGGAGGAAATTGGGTCCATTTGAAAACTAGACTTGCAGAGATTAAACTTCTAATGAAGGTAATTATAGGGGTCCATGTATCATTATATGATGTATATAGGAGTGGATTTGACAAATAAATATATTGTATGTTAGTGATCACAAAAACAAATAGAAAACAAAGGACAGAATTAAGAATGATGATTAAGGGCAACAATTAAGTTAAGGGCTCCTTAATTCATCCTTGTCCTTGTGGTAGAGACATTCCATCTATATATGAGTTAGTATTAATTAACTTAAATAATAACCATACTATGCTTAAGTAAATGTCTTATCTCACACTAATTACTTTCTTAATCTCATAATTAAATAGTAGGCCCCATTGTCACTCCATTGCTCCCCCTTAAAGCTAAGAATAATCATTTCTCCAGCTTTTTCTGTCTTAATTTCTCCAAAGTCTTTCTAACAATCATACTTATACTAATTACTGTCTTTCAAAAGTAAGTAATCTTCACATCAATTTGGTGCCTTATTTGCATCAATCAACAGATCCTCTCTTATTCAAGGGCGTATGTGATTAGCATGTAGAATAATATTTTTAATTATACGAAGTACGTAATACAAATTTGTTATATTATGCTAACAAATTAATAAAACAGTTGTTAATTAACTAAATGATATTAAACTAATTTATTTAGTAATTAAGCTTGATTACTAAGTTTGTTGATAAGTCTTCAATTTTCATTTTGTTTTTTGTTTATTCCCTGTTATATTTATGATTTGACAAGAGCTACATACCCTAATAAGGCAGAAGGGGTAACCATTGATAAAATATCTAAAAACTGGCTTTTGCAGTTTAGAGTAATAATTATATACAATGTTCTTGGTGATATATACCAAGCGTGATGAATGTGAATTTGTTCATGAGAGGTTATATTCTTGGGACCTTATATCATTGCACTAAAATGATGTTTTTCTTTTTGCGGCTAATATGTTGGGATTCCTAATGGGCCATATAGATATAAAAATATTATATATATATATATATTATATATATATATATATGGTTGTTACTTAACTAAATATTTAATAAATTTAGGTACAAATTTATAAAATATATATATATATATATATATATCATTAAAGTTCGTAAAATTTTCAAATGATTTTTTTTATTTGCTTTGGGGGATGAGGTAGTTGGGTGGAGAGAGTATTATAATACATGGCTAGGGTTCTTAGGGATTCAAAGTGTATTCAATAGAGATAAAGATGGTGTTAGATTTAAGATCTAATAAAAGGCACAATAACACAAAAAATTATATAAAGAACAGAAAATAAAGAACATGCGATATAATTAGGTTCATCAAATTGTGTCTAATTCTGTATGTTTGATGTATATATTAATGTGTCTCCAATACTCTGCAAATGATTCGTACACCAAACAATGGTTCATACAATAACTAAACAATTTAACCCTGACTGGTATAATATGGACTCAAACACATGTCGTAGTAATTATAATCGAGATACTAATAAACGTAAAATCGGGATGCTAATAAATCTCCAAGTTCAAAAGCACATGAACTTCGACAACCATATCGTAGTAATTATAACTTGTACCCCCCGAAGTATGATTCAATTGTAACAAATGGTGATAAATAGAAAATACTTTTGTGATGAGGAGGAAAAAAAAGCGCTTGGCTGAAGAATATGACTAAGTTGGCCAAAGAAAGTAATGGGAGCTGAAAACCAGACAGTATCCTGATAAAATCCAGTTGATGCGGGACACAATGGACTGTTAACCTTTAAAGTAGTCATATTACTTTAATAATTAATAGTAATACCTCCCCAGAATTTTATTAATGTAAAGAAAATGTACTGAAAAAACTATGAGAAAAAGAAGTTAATATGAGCTTATAGTTGCAAATTTTAATATTAAAACAATCAGCAAAAAATAAAATTAACTTGTAAAAGTCATGTCTATATATAGTGATTCGACAAAATGTTTTAAAATAATGATACAAACATTAACTTTTTGACTCACTTTGAGAAGTTAGTTATTTACGGGGAGAGGTTGAGGTCTATATCAACTCATGCTAAATTGTATTTGCAACCGTATGGAGGTCGTCTTGTACGCGCTCCAACTCCCAAGTATGGTCTCTCAATGAATACAATAATGATACAAACATTAATCTTTTTGACCCACTTTGAAAAGTTAACTACCCAAGGAAAGATATTAAGGCCTATATCAATTCGTACCAAATTACATTTACAATCAATGTTTACAATTTAGTATGGAGTTCGCATCAAACAAAAATCGTGTTTTATTGTTGCTACAACCAAAGCATAATAAAGTTAATAAAAAATAAAAAAAGCAATGCATAACTAAAATGTCCAACAAAATGAAATAAATCTTTACCTTTCATTTGGTACCCAGACGAATCGAACTAATGCAATATATATTATTCACCTTTTTATTATCTTCGGTGTATATTTCAAATTATTCCTCAAGGAACTAAGAATTTACTCAATTATGTGTGTGTATATATATATATATATATATATATATATATATATGTGTGTGTGTGTGTGTGGGGGGGGGGGGGAATGATGCATAACATGTATTTGCTATGAATCCTTATAAGGCATATACATCATCTATATTATTGAAAACAAAAAAGAATGGCTAGGATTAGAAAGTGAAAATAGACGACTGCTATTATTAGTAACGGACGGTAAAAAAACACTTAGCGTCCGCTACTATTAGTAGCGCACGCTAATCAGAATACGGGTTTGGCTTTACTATGTTTAGGGTTTAGTTAATTAGAATAAGGATTTGGCTCGACCAATAAATGTTTAGGGTTTATTAACTAGGGTTTAAGATTTATTAATTAGGGTTTATGTTTATTAACCAGGGTTAAAGGTTTATTAATCGGAGTTTAGAATTTATTTCTGGTTAATAAACCCTACACCCTAGTTAATATAACCTAAACCCTGGTTAGTAAACCTTAGTTAATAAACCTTAAACCCTAGTTAATAAATCTTAAACTCTAGTTAATAAAGTCAAACTCTTATTTCGATTAGCTAAACCCTAAATATTTATTCTGATTAGCTAAACTCTAAATATTTATTAGTTAAGCCAAATCCATATTTTGATTAGCGTCTGCTACAATTAGCAGCGTATGGTATGTATTTTTTTCACCATCCGCTACTAATAGTAGCAGACGTCGATTTTCAGTGTTTAATCTTGGTCATTCCTTTTTATTTTCAATGGTATAGATGGTGTATACCCTATGATGATCCATAATAAATACATGCTATAAATCATTACCCTATATATACATATATATATATATATATATATATGGAGAGTGATCCATAACTATTATTAACTATGGTCACTATTCCAGCTAGTACATTTTTAGTCGTTGAAATGAAAATCCAACAGTCGAATTTAATATATTCTGCCTCTCTAAGGGGCGACAGACAAACTAAAAAGGGCGGATGGAGAATTTATTAATATACCCCCACGTTATATAATATTTTATACCCTTCTGCCCCTGTAACAGGCAAAAAAATCCAGGAACTTTGCTTAGGATTTTCTCCCTTCTGCCCTTCGAAAAGACATAAAGATCCAAGAACTTAGATGAAAATTTGTTTCTCATTTAAAACCTGTGGGCAAGGAAATTGTGCATTGCTAGGGTTAGGGTTTCGTGTTGGCTGGAGAGGAGAGAAATCCACGAAGAGCACGGAATTGATTGATTGATTGAAGAGGGGAGAAGAACAGGTGGACAATTACTCCAATGACACGTGGCAGAACTCTCAGAATCCGGAAATCGGGTTAGGGTAGCAGGGATTCCAAGAGCCTTCTTGAGTCTTCGAGTTGAGAGAGAGAGTTTCAAGTGCTCAGAGCTTCCAAGAGTCTAAGTGTAATGTCTTGAGAGTCATCCCCTTTTCTTAGAATAGAGGGACTATTTATAGAGCTTGCCTGGGAAATAGTCACATGTCAGGCACATGTTTTAAGGAAAATTCCAGAAATACCCTTTAGTCATGTTTTATAGGGAAAATTCCAGAAATGTCCTTTAATCATCAAAGTAATGCCCAAATTGCCCTGTTCTTCTAGCCACCAATCCAATCCCTCAATCAATTCCCAAAATGGGTCACATCCACGAGTCTTCTGCCTTGGAACACGTGGAGACTTCCCCGGATCTAGCGCATTTATTTTTGTCTAATCTGTACATTTAATTAGGTCACATGAACCCTAATTTGTACATTTAATTAGGTTTTTGTAAACCCTAATTTGTATATTTAATTCAATTAGGTCATGTGAACCCTAATATGCACTTGGGCCCACAAAACCTTATCTCATTTTTAACCTATACAATCACATGACTCAAAACCATTAGTTTCCAAACCATTCAATAATAAAACATTTTAGATAACAATAACATAGTTTAATATCCAAATTATACATTCAATTAAAATTAAAAATATATGAACCTTACATTTATTTTGATTTTGGTTCAGGAATGCCTAACACTTTATAGTGCTTTTGCTTATCATGATTAGTCAAGAAACCACAAATTGAACACTTTCGATGAGGCTTAGTACCCATAATTCTTTCAATGACACTCTTGAATCTGAATGGTTTTTTGCGCCCTTTTGTTTGAGAAGTAATAGGTGGTAAAAGTTGTGATGCAGGAACCTCTTGTTCTACTTCAACCTCTCCTTTTGTGTCAACCTCTTCATCATCATCATCATCATCATTTTTCAGGTCCTGATTTTTATCTTCAAAAATACGATCAATAACTTCATTAGCTACCTCGTCAATGTTGACATCGGAGTCATAGGTATCAGCATACCTTTTCCCTCTTCCACTCAATTTTAGCACAATTTTATAACCTTGAACTGAACGACGCCCTTTAGCATCTAACTCAGATCAGTCACCAAATGATTGTATTGCATTGCTTGAGATTGTTCAAAATCAGCCGTGATAGGGGAAATAAACGATGTTTTACCAGATACCTTATTAACATCTCTTGTCCACCTTGTGACAATCATATTTTCAGGAATTTGAGAAATTCTTTTGAACATGAAATATCTCAAAATGTGTCAATAAACTTGACCAAAATGTGGAAACATCTAACAAGTACATGTTATCTTCCCTACTTGACGATCGTTTACAACCTGATACAATCTTCTGTTGTCCTCACTTGTTTCTGCCCAATACACGGAATAGACCTTTATATCTGAAGTCAAAAACTAGCTAATCTTTTGAATATTGTACTTAAGATATTAATCCACAAACTGAATTTGAAAACATCCAAACATCTCTTTTATACAAATTTCAGCAACATGCACATCTAACCCAACAAGAAAAAAGTTTATTTTCGAAGAAATATTATTCGAAAATAGGCTTATTCTGTTGGAATCAGCGTATTTCAGACGAAATATTTCGTTGAAAATTCAATTGAATATACCCACGTCGGAATTAAATTCGTCGAGAAATTAGTAGGAATTAACTATTTCTGACGAAAATTTCGTCAAAAATAAGCTAATTTTGATGGAATTTAATTCCAACAGAATTTTTCGTCAAAAATAACATGTCATGTGTTAGTTTTAGATTAAATTGATCTAGCTTATTTTCGACGGAATTTTCGTCGAAAATAGCTTATTCCATCGAGAATATTATTTTTTTAATATTCTTTTGTTGTTGTTGTAATTTCTAGGGTTTTAAATCACAATTTGTACATGTACCTATTTTCAGCCAGTTTTCCCAACAATAACATATATATATATATATATATATATATATATATACATACATAACCCAACAACCAACATACACGTTAAAATGACAACTCCTTCAAATAACACATATAAATATATATCCCAACAACAACATACACGTCGTCCTCAACAATAACAAATATAAACTAAATTACGATAGATAACATTAATGCACATAAGTTAAACGAAAAATTGTATTAAACAATGATTTACAACATAAAATAAGGTCAACTAGAATTTACAACTACGTAAGACTATAATTTACAACATAAACAAAGTAAAACTACAACTATCTACAAACGATGGCTAGTACTATCATCAGTAAGAAGAGGATCATCGGGCAGGGGTCGACGCTACTACTCTGGTGTACGAAAATCATCACCGTCATCCCCTCGCTCGACATCGTCGTCCTATTGATACAATAAAAAATTATAACATATTAGTAAACATATATAAGAATTACGAAACAACTTAAAATGACAGGCATAATATATAACTTAAAATGAATAAAATACCTGAAGAGAAGTAGGGGTTGGCTCAACAGCCGCCCAAAAGCCTCTATCATGAGGGTAACCACCATCCATACCACCTTATCGCGTATCAAGCAAACTACTCCGAAATGATACTCGTACTCTTGACAATGACTCATGTTCCAATGTCCTAAGTAAGCTGGTGCAGACAAGTACGGGTAGGCAATACCTGCTGACTGAATATCAAATTCGTACCAAACGTCTTAAATTCGTCACCCGCATCATCACCCTCTGGAATAGCTTGTCGTCCAACCTAGCGCTCGTATGAGATGGTCCAATAAGTGCGCTTGCAAGTTGACGTTGGCTAGAGCCTGCGGAAATAAAAATAACTTTAGAAAGTATTTAAGAAATGATATAATTAAATTATGAGATAATGAGAAACATAATAGAATAAATACCTCCAGGAAATGTATATGCTGGTACTCTAGGCTAACCCAGCACTTGATACATGCTGGCAGTGTTGTGGGGAAGATCTGAGACGCGATCCAAAGAACCATCTCGTTCTCCTCAGATAACCTAATCTTGGGTGGAGGGACGATGGAATCTAACGACCCATGATCTCCCCTAGCAGCTCACAACTGGTCCTAAAACTTTTGAAATCGATCCACTAATTTATTATCTACATGTGAGTTATTTAAAGAATTTAATTAACTACCTAATATTTAAAAATATTTTTTAAACAACTATTACCCGTATAGCTAATGTTACAGGAGACATAATAGAGTCATTCGACGTATGAGCTTTATCCTAAAACTCGAGAAAGGTAGGAGGTCAGCCCAAAACCCTCTACATAGCCTAATAAATACATTCATATATTATTTAATTAGTAACTAATAAAAACTAACAACTAAATACACATACATACCACTTTACATTCCTTAAATGACTGCGAATTAGTAGTATGTACTACTTTAAGCTTGCTACAATTCCTCTTCATCTATTCGAACTTTTTTCTTGAAATCCTCATCGCACCAGTACGAACATATTGTCACAGCATCAGATACAATCTGGGGTTGATGATCGCGGAAGGTACTCCCAGGTTAGTCCTTAAGTTCTCGTGTGGCCCTTTATCTAATCTCGACAACCAACCTAAATAGTTCTTCGCAACATGAGTGATAATGACCTTGTCATCGGCCATCTGAGATACGCCCTCCTCATATGTATAATAAGTTTATACAAAAATAATAATACATTAGAAAAAGTATAACATTAAACTAATATTTACATATATGGTTTAACTTATGTAAATTTAACTTACGTGAAACTCCTGCAACACATTCTTCATAAAGGAGGGATCGTACTGCCTATATTGCATATAGCACATGCAGCTGGTGGGAAAGAAGGACAAGTAGATGCGTGGAGAGTCCCCTTAGCCGAAGGGGTCAATATACTATAATAAAGATAAAAATATTGAGTTATACATTATGCTATCTTTAAATAAAATTAGTAAATAAATATGTTATTAATGACACATATTGATGCGAGCCGACATAGTCAATTTTTCTCTCTCTAATTAATTATTTTTCAACAACTTTCTGTGAATTTACTACAAATTCTTCAATTATCATTGTAGCATTCACATATTCATCCATAAAACTATATATTCATTTCTTCACTCCTTGATGTAGTTGTCATTCCTACGATAAAATATCTCTTTGTATATTCCTATATCTATTTCTCTCTAACTTTAAATTGATTTGAGCCACTCATTGTTGTGTAACTCATAATCTCTCATTAGGACTTCTCATCGTTCCTTAAACTTATCGATGGACAAGGATTTATACATACATATGCTAAAATCATTCTTGAAAGATGGGTATTCATAATAAATATTATACAATTTCTCAGGAAATTTGTTGCTAATATGCCAAGAACAAAGCACATGATGGGTAGAAGGAAGAACCCTAGCAATAGCATTGAACATGACTTTATCTTGATCAGTTACAATAGTTATAGGTACCTTGTAATCCATGGCTTCAAGAAAAGTTTCTAATACCCACACGAAAGTATCCTCCGTCTCATCTTTTTAGTGCAAACCCAAACAAAATGGAATGGTAATGATAGTTTAACTCCAATGAATAGAACAAATGGCATTGAATATATATTTATCCTATAAGTGGTGTCAAATGTCACAACATCCCTAAATTATTGATACATATACATTGATCCATTATCTACCTCCAAAATGCAAGTTATACGATTGTCATCATCTGGTTTGACACGGTAAAACAATTTGCCCAAATTACTAGACTCAAGTTTCTTTAAATACTCGACTGCAGCTTGTGCATCATTATCATCATGTGTGTCACGTGTTAAATGTTGAACTATGTTTCAAACATCCTTATCACTAAAACTTACATTTTGCCTCTCGCCTCCCATTGTGCTCAAAATATTTATCATTCTACTAGCTAGGTCCAATCCTTGCCTTATTTAATATTTTAATCAATTTTCTAGCCACTGGAGTGATATTTCTATGTGTTTCAATCAAATATAATTTGTTATGAGTAATGCATTCATGATTGTGGTTCAACTCAAGGGTTAAAATACGCCAATTATCTTCTTTTTTTTCATGGACCCGTCACGAAATCCATATTGATGTGTTTCTACTTCTATTCTGGAATCTCATATGGTTGCAATGGACCCTTTAGTACTTGATGTTCTGCCTTGACACGTTGACAAGTTAAACACCTTGAGATAAACTCTGTGATCTCTCTCTTCATATTTCTCCACCAAAATGTATATCGAAGATCACGATACATTTTGGTACTTCCAGGTTAGATTGCAAACGGTGTGTTGTATGCCTCCATCATGATTTTATATTTCAAAGCAGGGTTGTTAGGAACACAAAGTCTAAAGTTGACTCGAAGTATCCCTTCTTCGTCGATTCTTGCTTCTGGAATAGCACATTCTTGTACTTTCTTCTTTATATTCACCAGCTCTAGGTCTGTAGCTTGAGCAGCTTTAACTTTGTCGATTAAAGTCGGTTCTACTCGTACATGTGTCATCTTCATGTGGGTCTTTGGAGTCTTTAACTCTATCTCCATCTTTTGTAAGTCATACAAAATAGGCATTTGTGTTGACAATAACGCATTCATACTCGCATATGATCCTCTACTCAACGTGTCAACTACCACGTTCGTCTTTCCAGGATGATATTAGATGGTATGGTCGTAATTCTTCAACAGTTCAAACCAACGTCGTTGTTGCATGTTGAGTTCTTTCTAGGTTATTTGAGGCTTTTATGGTCTATATAGATATTCACTTTCTTCCCATACAAGTAGTGTCTCTAGATCTTCAACGCGAAAGTGACCGCTGCCAACTCTAGATTATGAGTAGGATAATTTTTCTCATATTCCTTGAGTTGTCGAGAGGCATAAGCTATAACTTTTTTATGTTGTATGAGAACGCAACCTGGACCTCTGCCTTAAACATTGTTGTAGATGACATATCCTCTCAATCCTGATGGTATTGTCAGTATAAGTGCTGAAATGAGTCTCCTTTTAACTTTTTGAAAGCTCTTCTCGCATTCTTCGCTCCATTCGAACTTTATGATTTTTCGAGTTAGCTGAGTTAATGGAGTGGTAATTCGAGTGAATCCTTCTACGAACCTTCGATAATAATCGGCTAGGACTAGAAAACTTTGTAATTCGGTTATTGACTTAGGTTGCTCCCAATTTAATATTATTTCCATCTTCGTCGGGTCAACCAATATTCCTTGTTTATAGATCACGTGTCCAATGAATGCTACTTTCTCAAGCCAAAACTCGCATTTCTTCAACTTGGCATATAGCTTGTTTTCACGAAGTTTTTGGAGTATCAACCTCAAATATCGCTCATGATATTCACGACTTTTGGAGTATACGAGGATGTCATCAATAAATACAACCACAAAATGATCCAAATATTCCTTAAATATTCGGTTCATCATGTCCATGAAAGCAGCAGAAGCATTAGTTAATCCGAAAGGCATGTCGAGGAACTCGTAATACCTGTATCGAGTTCTGAAGGCAGTCTTTAGAACGTCATCAGCTTTAATCTTTAACTGATGATATCCAGAACGGATCGATCTTTGAAAAGAATTGAGCACCTTGCAACTGGTCAAACAGGTCATCAATGTAAGGTAACAAGTACCTATTTTTGATGGTGACATGGTTCAACTCCCAATAGTCAATGTAGAGTCTCATACTCCCGTCTTTCTTCTTTACGAATAAAATAGGAGCACCCCA
The DNA here is from genome assembly GCA_034770075.1 of Aralia elata. NCBI lineage: Eukaryota > Viridiplantae > Streptophyta > Magnoliopsida > Apiales > Araliaceae > Aralia > Aralia elata. Next base: position 30,633,354 of record CM068381.1, read on the forward strand.
AGGCGATGTACTCGGATATATGAAATCGATGTCTAACAACTCCTGTAGTTGAACTTTTAACTCCTAAAGTTCAATAGGAGTCATTCGATATGGGGTCTTGGAAATGAGTTTTGTACCGAGTTTAAGGTCAATACAAAATTCAATTTCACGGTCTAGGGGTAGGCCAGGAAGTTCTTCAGATAATACATCAGGGAACTCATTAACAACAGAAATATCATTCAAATCTGACGTATTCTTGTTTAAATCAGTGACATGGGCTAAGAAAGCTTAGCACCCGTTTTTCAATAAACGAATGGTTTTATTGCTTGAAATGACAGTTATTGATTTCAACGGTTTGGTTGCTTGAATTCGCATAACAGGTTGATTAGGAATATGAAAATTAACGACCATACGAAAGCAATCAATTTTAGCATGATGGGTAGTTAACCAATCAATTCCTAAAATTATGTCAAATTCATGCATTTTCAAAGATATGAAATCAACGGGTAATGCGAGGCTGTTGATTTGGACCACACAAGATTTATAGATAATAGATGTAATGGATATTTCTCCTAATGGGGTTTCAACTGATAAGTCAAAGTCTAATTTTTCAATAGTCAAGTTCAAACGTTGAGCACATGCAGGTGAAATAAAAAAGTGGGTAGTATCTAATAAGGCATAGATTTCGCAAGAGTTTATAATTAACTTACCGGTTATAACTTCATCTGGTTTTCACGCCTTTTGGGAGATTACGACAAAAGCTCTTCCCTGAACCATAGGTTTTGACTTATTTGTGACAACATTTGGTGTCATCATTACAGTTAGACTTGATTTTGCTACAGGACAAAATCGAGCTCTATGGTCTTCCTTTCCACAACTGAAACACACCGTGGATGACTGTGTACAGTTTGGGCTAATATGTCCCTCGTGTCCGCACTTGTAACATCTGACTGGTGGTTGTTCTCTTCCCCTTGAAACTGGTATTGGTGCTGATGTTGGTACCTTTCCATGGTCATTATTGAATCTTCTCTTTTTGAAGTTGTTTCCACTTGACTCACATCTTCTATTATCTGGGCTATGATTACCACTGAAGTGGTTACCATTTCTGGCATGATGATTTCCTCTTTATTGGTTCTAATTGTTTCAATGATTGTTGCTACTGTTACTATTATTATCGTAATTTTCTCTCTCATTGACGGTCGTTGTCTCCTGGTTGTAATGGTTCTTTCTCTTGTTCTACCAATTGAGCCATATCTATGATATCTAAATATAAACGAAGTTTATAAGAAATAAGATGTTGACAAATCTCAAATTTCAAACCTCGTAAGAACATTCGAGTCATGTGCTCTTCATTATCCACCAAGTGGGGCGCAAATCGGGATAACTCAACAAATTTAGCATTGTACTGTGAGACAGTCATATTGTTCTATTCTAACTTAATAAATTCTACTTCCTTCATGTGGTGAATGCTCTCCGAAAAATACTTTTCATTAAACAGCTCTTGAAACTCCGCCCAAGCCATTTTAAGTGTTAAATGATGTGTATGTTTCACTGATTCCCACCAGTGATTAGCCCCTCCTCGTAACATAAAGGTAGCGAATGGAACCTTTTGATCATCAGCGCAACGCAGTACATCAAATATCTTCGTCATTTGTTTGAGTCACGCATCTGCCTTGAGTGGGTCTGGCTTTCCGAGAAATTCAGGTGGTCATAACTCCTTGAACTGCTAGGCAGTGACCATTCGTAAGTTACCCGCGTTTCCACCGATATTATAGGCAGAAGTTTCTCTCGCCTGGTTTTGCAAGAATTGCATGAAGTTCCTAAAAAAATCCATCATACATCATGTTGTTAGCAACATGATTTTTTGAGTTTGCAGCATGATTATTTGTAGCTTTCTGATTCTCAACCACATTTGCCTCATAGTTCACCTCTTGATTTTCAGATGTCATTCTGAAATGAGGCCACAAAACAAAGGTTAGTTAAAGAATCTAATATGTCACTTCTTATCTCTACAACCAAACCAACTAATTAAATATCGAAATTAGATTAGGTAGGACACACTAGTGAATGATTTTACTCGTCTCTCCCCTCCCAATTCTAATCTCAGATCTCCAACATAGATCATATCCCTAAGCTCTGATACCAACCGTGACGCCCCCAAAATAGGATCCACACAACCCAATTTAAGTCGTCAAAAGACAAACAATCAACTTATTATAATACAATACAAAATACAACAAGTCATTCTAAGTCCTCACTACAATTACTACCACACTATTTTACAACATAACGAAGACTACTATAATAACTATCTCGGACCATCACTCCATTCTCCAGCTAGTCCTAGCTACACTCTCATTTCCTAAGAAGAATAATGGAACAAAAAGGAAAAAAAGGGTGAGCTTAAATAGCTCAGTAAAGAATATCATGACTAAGATAATGACGAATAAATTATTTTTAACCTTCAACAGTGATAAATCAGAGATTTAAAGATAATATAAGTTTTCAACGATAACTACAGCGGAACAAGCAATCCATTAGAAGAGTCAAGTAGACCATAATGTCTGTTATCTTCTCCGATTTAAAAGTTCACAATCAATATTTTATTCCTATAACACCAATCAACAGTTCCTATTCATAATCATGCAAATCAACAGTTTATCTTTGCACTATAGGCCAACGATATTCATTTGTAACACCAATCAACAGTTCTTGTTCATAATCATGCAAATCAACAGTTCATCTTTGCATTACGGGTCAAAGATATTCATTTGTAATACCAATGGTCATGATCATGCCAATCAACAATCCATTTTTGTACTACGGATCAAAGAGAACTTTCGTCACGTGTCCTTGCCATACAGACCAAAAACATTCAACAATCATATTGTCTTTGCACCCAAGTCAAAGACATTCACCATAACTTGATTCTTTGATGATTAGTATAAATAACATTGATATAAAAAATGAACGGAAGTTGTAAGAATAATAAGATAAAAGAATAAACATTCGAGATTTGACATTTAATTTGTCCATAGTCCAATAATGTCCAAATTGTCAACATGATATCCAGAAAGTCGATTAGAGTTCAAGAATAGAGTAAATAAGTTTCACAATTCAACTATAACGTGTAAAATGAAATAAGAAGATTCATGTGAAAAGATATTAGATGAAACAAATTCACCGTTTGAGGATAACACTATAGAAATAAATGATAATTTCTTACCATAAATATGAAATAAATGATATCTCTTACCTTAGCACGTGATTAGATGCTGCTTTGATCAACCTATATTTATATTTATAATTAAATTAGTAACTACCACAAATAAGTTTCATAGTGTACACTAACTCGTATATTATGAAATTGTTAAAAAATGGACTTGATAGTATAAATTTGTGTAGTGTACAAAACAGAATATTTCAAAATAACTTTTGAAAGAAATAAGTAATATTTCAAAACAATCTTCCAGAGGAAGCTTTTCAAAATAAATCTTCTAAAGGAATAGTTGTAAAAACGGTGTGATGTGTGTGGGTGCTTATGTAACTATTATAAAAACTCACATGAACAATTGGTGCACCAAAACTTAAGACAGCCTTAGCACCTCAAAGACACTTACACTAATAATTTAGAGAGTGGAAGGAAGGATTAAGCAAGAGAGTTATGAAAATCCTTCTCTCAATCCCCTTATTTATAACAAAAACTTAACCCACATCAACATCACCACACGTTACACATTTTATGACACTTTTAATCTATACTGTTTATCACCAATCCACACGTTACACATTTTAGAAAACTTTTAATCTACACCATCCATCACATATCCACGTGTTACACATTTTCAGAACACACGTTACACACTTTAGGACTATTCCTACACACGTTTCACACTTCATGACACACATTACACATTTCAGGACACACGTTACACATTTCAACATTATTATTCTTTATTACTCACCATTATTATTATAAATTCATTTTCTATATTATTGTATTAATGTATTAATATCATAATATCATAGACTCGTAATTTTGACAACCAGATCGTTCCCAGGAAATAGGGAGTGTTCTGTATTAAATAACTCATTTCCTCGACAGAGCTTCTAGACATTGCCAATAATGCTAACTAATCTAATAATATCATTTCAAATAATATGAGTTATTATGCCGTGACAATTATTGATTTAATAATGTGAAATACTGTGCAGTTGTTACTGTGACAATTATTGAGTCAATAATATGAAATACTATGCAATTGTCACTGCAACAATTATTGAATCAATAATATGAAATACTATGTAGTTACTACTGTGACAATTATTGAATCAATAATATGAAATACCGTGTGACTACTACTGTAGCAATTATTGAATCAATAATATAAAATACTATATGGTTGTTACAGTAGCAATTATTGAATGAAATACTGAATGGCTACTACTGTTGCAATTATTGAATCAATAATCAGAAATACTGTGCAATACCGTGTGTTACTGTGGAGTACCGCGTGCTACTGTGGAGTACCGCGTGCTATTGTGGAATAACGCGTGCTACTATGGAATAACGCTTGTTACTGTTCTTTATTACCGGGTATTTCAACAGTCAACGATAAAAGTTCTACCGCCAATTTTTAAAAAGGTTATTTTTATCGCTTTCTATATTCGATAGTTATTTCGTTGCGGGGCCCACTAATGATTCATTATTTCGGCGTCGTCATAAGAATATTCCCCGACAAAAGGAATATTTTTTGACAGACTGTTTACTTCCTATAATTTGCAGAAATTACCCATAATTTTAACATTTATCAAATTAACACCTTATTATTTAGAAAAAAATTAAATCTTATTCATAAAAAATTAGAGTCTTACGATTCGAGCCCAATTTAACTTTTAAATTTATTGTCTTAAAGGTCACGATGTTGGAGGTTAGTCAAATTTCATCACTGTTTATAAATGGGAACTGCTATTTTTATAATAGAAAATGATATTTTCACAACAAAAGTGTCGCTATAGATTTTATAACGACGATTTTTACTGTCGTTACACATCTATAATGACACTTTTATTATAAAAATATAATCGCCATACTAAGAGATGTATGGGTGCCAGATCCACCGTATTAGTACTACAAATGACCACTGCTGTCCCGATTTGCCAACTTGAAGCCAGATCAAGCCTCAAACTTAATGTATCGTATTACCTGTGGGTCATATTAGCCCACGACCCATGGCCCACCCTAAAAGTAAATGCCATGATGTAAATACTCTTACTTGTAAGCCTTGTATATAATATTAAAAGCGCGTTCCACATATTTCGAGAGAAGACTAGAATAATACACATTATATTCATCTACAATACATAATTGAGCATAATATTGCGCTGGAAAATAGGTAGTAAAAAGCTGAGAGATGATGCCTATAAAACAACCGGCAAGGTGGTGGAGAGTACGTGAAGTTGGTTACGTGATACTGCGAGTCTACGTAGAGATTAAAGATTTTAAGAACATAGTTGATGGAATGTCTTTTTTAGGGTTAGATGAAAAATATTAGTAGTGGGGCCAATCTAAGAAAACCCTAACAGTGGAAATACCATGCAATACATTTAAAAGGGGGAATAGAGCCAAACAATAATATTCAATTGAACAGAAGAAAAAAAGTGTGCAAAAGAAATGGGACATCACTCGTGCTGCAACCAACAGAAGGTTAAGAGGGGGCTTTGGTCACCTGAAGAAGATGAAAAGCTTGTCAGATATATAACCAATTTTGGCTATGGCTGCTGGAGTGAAGTCCCTGAAAAAGCTGGCCAGTCTCCTAATTACTTCTCTCCGGATACTGATTTCAGCCCGTTTGAAATGCAAAGTTCATTTGGACAGTCTATATATATAGAAACAAGTAGCATTGATATCAAAGAGTTGTATTTCAGATTACATTTGTTATACAATTGTCACTCTTATCTATACAAGTGCAACTTGTTTCTATAGAACTGTGCAAATGGACTGCTCAATATTAACTATCTGGAATCCAAATTCCTCCTTCATGATCTCTGTCTCTCTCATCTGAATTCTGTAAAGTTAAAATTTGTCAAGCCTATAGCTAGGAAAATTTTGGACCTATATAGGGGAGAATTGCATATCGATTACTGTTGGTGGTCACAATGCATTCTCTATATTATTTCTTATAGGTTTGACAATTTTGAACTTTACTGAATCCGGATCATATTTGCAGTGTTCAATTATAATGCAAGTACAATTTATGAGTAATTTTATATATTGTATGTTATGAATCTGAGAAAATGTTGCTTTATTTTCAGGGCTTCAAAGATGCGGCAAGAGTTGTCGGTTAAGATGGATCAACTACTTGAGACCTGATATAAGAAGGGGAAGGTTTACACCTGAGGAAGAGAAGTTGATTATCAGCCTTCATGGTGCTGTTGGAAACAGGTTTAACTCCACATTCCCTTGCATTATTCTTTGCTCTACTTGTTTTTTCTTTCTATAATTATGGCCAAAAAAACACTTGCAATCATATATGCGGTGTGGATATGTCTTTAATTTCCTAAATATAATTTGAGAGTTTTTGGCCTTTTGGCATAGCATTGTTCTAAAAACTTTGAATAATCATGCAACTAGGTGTTTCGAAGCAGTTTCAAACACTTTCTATTACTACTTATAACATCATGTACATTAATTTTGCATACATTTCCAGATGGTTGTGTGCATACATAATTAATTTATACTCACTCTTTCATCAAAATGAGTTTCATTTGCAAATATATATATATATATATATATATATATATATATGTTCTCCAAATAAAAAAAGTACTTTTTTAGTTAATAGTAGTATATATAATGACATAGTATATATTCTCAAGTTTATTATTATAATTTATTATCATACATCTTATTATTTTAGGAAAACAAAATATATCCTTAATATTTATAAATTTTACAATTGAGACTTTTTTTATAGAACAAAAGGAACTACGTATTACTAGTAAACGAACTACCCTATTATTTGAGGAAAACAAAATTATATTTTTAATATTTACAAATCTTACAAATCAGACTTTTTTATAGAGCAAAGTAGCTAGTATACAAAGAGAAACAATTGCTATACGTAATTTCGCTTTCAAAGTAGTTTCCACTTTATACGGCAGGTACCGTCTGCTTTTAAAAAGTTGTTAAATAGGCTATTTTCAGAGGTTAAAATAGACGTTTTCAGTTTGAATAAATCAGGCTTAGGCAACCTGTTTTCAAATTGAGTTTTTCAGTTTCAATTTATCAAGTATATATTATAGAATTTTGTTATGTATTGCGATAAATTTATGTTAAATTACAATTGCGAAATTTATCAATACATGAAATTAATAAGAAGTATAAGAGAGCTCCACTTATTACACATTTTTCTAAAAAAAATTACGACTAATACTTATTCACGTAACTGAAAATAAGAGGGCTCTACTTATTATACATTTTATTAAAAAAAAGTTACGACTAATACTTATTCACGTAACTGACAATTAAATAATCGACGTAAATATTCGTAATATATATTATTTTTCTATATTATATATGCTATTGTGCATTAAAAGTCATGTCTATATACATTGCTTAGGAGTTCATAACACTCTTTAATATAATAAAATCAAAGGACTAAAGTTCCCTTCTCTACCTAATTAATATTTAACTACTTTAATTAATTTCTAATTAATGCGCGCGAGGAAAATACAATGTATGCAGGTGGGCTCATATAGCAAGTCATTTGCCCGGAAGAACAGATAATGAAATAAAGAATTATTGGAATTCATGGATCAAGAAGAAGATTCAAAAGCCTAATTATTCATCATCAACAAACATTACTACTACTTCCACTCCTCTTCCTACTAGTGCCAATAATCAACAAACACAATTTCTCGGTAATTTCTCTACAAACCAACTAGAGTTCTTGAATCATGATTTGGAGAAAAATAGTACTATATTCTCATCTCCAAGCCCCTTGTTTATGTTTGACACCACCGGTACTTCATTTCAAGCCATAAACGGCGATTTTCATCCTAAAGAGACAACAGATTTGAATTCCGAAACTTGGCAAGTGAATAATCAACAAGAATTTGAACCAAATATTCCCCTTCCACCATCTTTGATCACTACGGCTTGCATGGATTCTTTTTCGAATTATTTGCCGCCGTTGATAGAGAATAATCTGGAGGTACAAACTTGTAACATGAATGGGGAAGGAGAAATAGCGTTGGAGTACTTTCAAAGGAATGAATTGAATGAATGGGTTGAAAGTCAACAATCATGTCCAAACTATCTATTTTGGGAAGAAAATGTGCCAACTTCTTCAGATATGGGAGATCTTATGTCTTCTTTTTCTTCAACTTTATGATTTGTCATGACACTTTTGGGGTTTTCTTTGCTTTTTTGATACTACTAATTATAATTATTACTAATTTGATTGATGTGAGAGTGTGATTTGTGAGGGAGTGAAATATAAGCATGCATGCATGCATGCATGTGTAATGTTTCTTGGTTTATGTAGGGAAGCATGAGAACTAAGTGAATTGAAACAAGACAGCAATCAGGTTGACTTCATTGGGTTTGTTGAGATTTTTTTAATTTCACTTTTTTTGTGGGTGAATTATGGTATGCGGAGTGTCATGTAATTGTATTAGTTGGTACAAGATTGACATTTAATGGAAAATTCACCAAAGAACAAGTGTTGGCTAAGTACTGATCCCAGTCGATGTGTTCAAGTTCTATACTATCAATTTTGATTAATAAAACCCTAATTATCTTTTAAACCTTGTAAATAAAAATTAAAGATCGGATCCTGAGGTATATATATTAATTAAGCGATTCCAATCGAACTATCTGACTGACTGACAATCAAGATTAGTAAGGATTAGTATAGATAAACACTGAGCTTGTTAATTAATGTATCGCACCCTCTTTCGAACTCCTATAATTAAGGGTTCTTTCATAAATTTCAGAAATTTCATTTGCATTCAAATTGATTTTTACTGAACCCCCCCCCCCCCCCAAACCCCCAACCCAAATAGAATTCATTGTAATGAGGTTTTAGCTATGTGATCTTTAGGTCTATGCTCACATGTATGAGAAAGTGTATTTTCTCCCTAACGTGAGGTTTAATTGTTTAACAATACTATTGTAATAGTACTCTCTCCAAATGGAGCTTCACAAAAAAAAAAGTGAACAAAGCATAAAGTTTTGTCTTATTATTCTCCAATTATATTTATAAGAAAATTTATTAGCATCTATATTTTAAGAGAACATCTAATATCTTATAATTAATCTCTCCGCCAATAGTTTGTGGTACAAATGTTAATTTTAAAATTGATCTATTTAACTAGAAAAAATCAAAACAGGAATATTTTAGAAATGAGGTAGTATATGTTTCTCCTTTCACTTCTAGGTCTTTTTCTTTTCTTTTCCTTTTCTTTTTTTTTTTTGATGACCACCTTTACTAGATTCGGTCGTACAACTGAAAGCAAAAGAAAGTTTAAAGCACGAGACTACATGTTTTTATATTTAGGCAGACAGGTCGAGTACTTTGCTATCTTAAGCATATACTGTTTGGATTTTCTCTACAATGTTTCTGTCAAAGGGACCTCATCTATATATGGACGCCTTTGACCACTACAGGAGGCCTGAATTTCATAAAATTCCTTCCTCGAGTGATAATAAAGAAATTGTTATTTTATTATCTCACTTAATATATAACCATTCGTGAGACTTAAGTTTCATGCTTTTTTATTGTTGATATTAAGTTTATAACGTTAGGATTGACTCATACTTAGTAAGTCCAATCAATGACTACTATCACAAGATAATTGAGTAATTTATTAGTAGCTCAATCTTGAGTGTTACTAATGTTTTGGGTCTCATGAGTTTTGAATCCAAGTTATAGAAACTAGTTAGAATTTTTTAGTTATTATAAAGTATTGTTTGATATGTGAATCAGTGTAAAGTGTGTGAGATATCGAATGAATACATCAGACATACAGTTAGAAGTAGTCAATTGGTGAACCTAAGTATATCATGTGTTTTCTATTTTTCATTCTTCATTTATTTTCAATGTGATTGTATCTATTGTTCATTTTTAAAATCTAACTAACTTTAATATTAAAATAAAAAAAATAAAAGTAAAGGATGAACATCCAAAAAATAAAAACATCAAAAGTAGAGACCTTTGAGCTTAGAAGTGAGATTGAGGTTATGGAAATCGTTCAGAGCGCCTAAATAGAACTTCTGGTTAAGTTAAAGATTAATTTAATTTCAATTAGTTCATAGAAGTGAATATATGTTTTCATATAGTGAGATATACGAACACATATATCACTTTAATTTTTCAGCTCGAAAAATCAACTAAAAGAACAGAAATGAAGCAAATTAATGTCAACAGAAGGGATAAATATGTAATTCAGCCAACTTTAACTATAAAACACATTAAATTATTAACATGACACCATTTATATTCCAGGTATATCAAGTATTTCCATGCCACTACATTTTCCCTTAATGTGTTGACAAACTTGATCTCTTTTAATTAAATTGCCTGAAATATGCTTAAATGTTATTTAGCTTTATTCTCAGTTAATCGTCTCCCGAAAATGTAGTACTCCATATATGAGATACAGAAAATAGAAGGTGTCTAATTGTTGATATTTTTTTGATCAATAATTTTATATATGATAGCTAATGCACAAAGTACAATATTACCTCACACTGGCCTTAACAATTATAAGTCCCCTGATAGAGGCATTATTGCCTTTGCAACAAAGCCTCAAGTGTAGTTGGAAAATAAGTAACTCAATTTTTGACCTTAGCCCATCCACTCCATTCTCAGAGTTCAATTTCTATTGTCATATTGTGTGTCTTATCTATTGTTCTACTCGTATGTACGTATTGTTGTCATCTAATCCTTATCAATTGCGTGGAGTACAATATATAAAATGAGATCGTAAATGAGACAAACAATGAGACAGTAGATGAGACAAGGGATAAGATAACATATGAGATCAAGAATTGAGACAACATATTAGAATTCCCCTAAATTAGGAAGAAAATAGAGAGTAAAGAAGTTGGAAAAAATTTATTATGAGACTATAGTTAAGTCATTGCATTTGCTATCTTAAATTTCTCTAGTTTTATAACCAACAGCTTAATTTTCTGGGTAATAAAAATGGCCTTAAAGTAACAGTCAAAAGTCTTTACTTTAACCATGGGCCGGAAAGTTTTCTTCAAAATTTCCAGGTACCCAAAATGGCCTTAACGTTGCTGTCAAGAGTCTTTAGCTAAACCATGGGCCAGAAAATTTTCTTCAAAATATTCCTCCAAAAAGGAAAATCCCACTTTTCTCAAAAATCAAATAGTATAAGGCCTAAAAGTTTAAACCCGAACAAACTCGCTTCTAAGTTTTAGCTAAAACCCATATTCAAAGATTTTATTAGGGTTTCTGCAACTACCCATCAGTACAAACACAATTTCTTGGTAATTACTCTACAAACAACCTAGATTTCTTGAATAATGATTTGAAGGAAAAGCACCATATTCTCATCTCCAGGCTCCTTATTTTCGTTTGGCACTACCGGTACTTCATTTCAAGCCATAAATGGTTATTTTCATCAGAAAGGGACAACAGAGTTGAACTTCGAAACTTGACTAGTGAATAATCAACAAGAATTTGAGCCAAATATACCCCTTCCAGCATCTTTGATCACTTGGGCTTGCATGGATTCTTTTTCGAATTATTTGCCGCCTTTGATAGAGAACAATGTGAAGGTACAATCTTGTAACATGAATTGGGAAGGAGATATGGCACTGGAGTGCTTTCAAAGGAATGAATTGAATGAATGGGTTGAAAGTCAACAATCATGTCCAAAATATCTATTTTGGGAAGAAAATGTGCCAACTTCTTCAGATATGGGAGATCTTATGTCTTCTTTTTCTTCAACTTTATGATTTGTCGTCATGACAACTTTTGGGGTTTTCTTTGCTTTTTTGATACTACTAATTATAATTATTACTAATTTGATTAATGAGCTAGAGTGTGATTTGTGATGAAATGAAATATAAGCATGCAAGCATGCATGCATGTGTAATGTTTCTTAGTTTATGTAAGGAAGCGTGAGAAATTAAGTGAATTGAAAGCAAGACGGCAACCAGAAAATTGAGGTTGATGACTATGGAGACACCCTTTGTTTTTTGTTCCTTCATTTATGTGTTTGTTGAGATTTTTTTTGTTTTTATTTTTTGTTTTTGTTCTTTTTTTGTGTTTTTTTTTAATGATGGTATTTTGAGAGTCATGTAATTGTATTAGTTGGTAAAAGATTGACATTTAATGGAAAATTCACCAAGGAACGAGTGTTGGCTACTGATCCCACTCGATGTGTTCAAATTTTATACTATAAATTTTGATTAATAAAAACCCTAATTATCTTTTAAACCTTGTAAATAAAAATTAAACATTGGATCCTGAGGTATGTTAAGATTCCAATCGAACTATCTGACTGAGAATCAAGATTATTAAAGATAAGTAAAGATAAATCCTCAGGTGGTTAAATATTAATGCATCACAACTTCTTTCAAACTCCTAATTGTTAATTTTCTCATAAACTTCAGAAATTTCATTTGTATTAAAATTGATTTCCAGTAGAAACCCTTTTGGTTTAATGCATAACTTTTTTCCCCCATAGAATTCAAAGTATATAAGAGATCCAATGAGATTTTAACCTAGTGATTATGAGTAAGACCATGTGATCTTTAAATGTCACGTTCAATTTTCACTTGTGTAAGTTTTTAAGTTTATAATTAATCCGTGTCAAAAAATTGGTCTATTTAATTAGAAAAAGTCAAAATAGGACAACCGATCACTGGTGACTATTTAGTCAACTGGTATGACTCACTTCTATTAATATAGAGATTAGAGGTCTTTTCTTGTTGATTAAAAACAATAAAATTATTTCCTCTCCCACCTAAACCTTCAATGATAAATTATTCCAATAGATTAAGATATTCATAAAAATGTCAAAAGATGAAAGGACATTTCTTTTGAAAATGAGGTAGTATATGTTTTTCTTTCACTTCGAGTTCTGTGTTTTTCCCTTTTCCTTTTATTTATTTATATTTTTTTGGGTGACCACCTTTACTAGATTCCGTTGTACATCTGAAAGCAAGAGAAAGTTTCAAGCACGAGATTACATGTTTATATAAGGCAGACAAGTCTTTGCTATCTTAAGCATGTATGTGTTTTTTTTTTGGCTGATGAAATTGGATTATAACAAATACTTCCTCCATTCCAAATTATATAAAATGAATATTGACTTTTTAAAAGTTAATCTGAGCTATTTTTCAAATTTAAAATTGATATTATTTATTAAAATTTTAAAAATAATAAATCTTATAACTTGTAGTATTTCTTAAGTAGGTCGCGTGCATGAATGTTGAACGGGTATCAAAATTGAACTGGTGGAAGTGCTAGGGCAACCTTGGAAGTAAACTCTTGGAGCTTGGAGAGTGGAAAAAGTTATATCAGGTTGCAGAATTACAAAAGGAAAAAACTGGGTACTTTAGTATAGAGATTATTTTAAAAAATTTCTTGTTGATCCCTTTAAGTTCAACCTTTCTATAAATATGCTCCTTTAAATTTACTCAATTATATTTATGTCTGTAGACTTTAAAAAAATTACTAAAGAAAAAAATGTAATAGTGTAAAATATATTTAAAATTAGAAAACGGGAAAATATAGAATCTTTTTTTCATATAAATGAGCCTATTTCCTTTTCTTAATTTCCTTCAAGCAAAGTAGATTTTCCCTTAATGAGTTGACAAACTTGATCTCTTTTAAATTACCTGAAATGTGCTTTAAATGTTATTAACTTTTTTATCTGTTACTCATCTCCCAAAAATTTGATATATGAGACACAGAAAATAGAAAGTGTCTAATTGTTGATATTTTTTGGTCAATAATTTTGTACATGATAGCTAATGCACAAAGTATAATAATACCTCACGCTGGCCCTAACTAATGTAAGACCCCTGATATAGGCATTATTGCCTTTGCTACAACGCCTTACATGTAGCTGGAAAATAAGGAACTCATTTTTTGGCCTTAGCCCATCCACTCCTCTCCCTAAGTTCAATTTCTTATGTCGTATTGTGTGTCTCAACTGTTATCTCAGTCGTGCACTTAATTTTTATCTATTACGTAGAGTGTAATATATAAAATGAAATAGTAGATGAGATAAAGAATGAGACAGTAGATGAGACAAAGAATGAGACAGTAGATGAGACAAAGAATGAGACAGTAGATGAGACAAAGAATGAGACAACATATAAGATCAAGAAGACGACAACATATTTGAATTTTTCCTTGAATTAGGAAGAAAATATAGAGAGAGAAATTAAGTACAATTTGTTGTGAGACTATAGTGAAATCATTGCATTTTCTTTCTTAAATTTCTCTAGTTTTATAACACCAGCTTAATTTTCTGGGTAACAAAAATGGTCTTGAAGTCACAGCAATAGTCTTTACCTTAAACCATGGGCCAACAATTCTTCAAAAACGCAAAAATCTTCTTTCCACAAAATCCAAATAGAACAAGGCCCAAAAGTTTGAGCCCAAACAAACTCGTTTCTTAGTTTATCAAAAACCCATATTGGAAGATTTTATTAGGGTTTCTGCAACTCATCCAAGGGTTTTGTTGCCGCGTTCTCACCTGCAATCATGGTCTCTCTCTCCCATTTCATTCTATCAATTTATCTCTATATACATACATGTTATATCTATATGAGTCTTATTTTCGCCAATCATTTTTGTTTTTCAGATCATTCCAGAGAAAAATCGCAGAGAAATCTCGAAATACATATTCCAGGAGGGAGTATGTTACGCGAAGAAAGATTACAATTTGGCTCAGCATCCGGACATAAATGTGCCGAATCTGCAGGTGATTAAGCTGATGCAGAGCTTCAAATCGAAGGAATATGTGCGCGAGACTTTTGCTTGGATGCATTACTACTGGTACCTCACTAATGACGGTATCGAATTCCTCCGCAGTTACCTTAATTTGCCTTCCGATATTGTCCCTGCTACTTTGAAGAAGTCTGCCAAGCCGCTCGGTCGCCCAATGGGTGGCCCACCAGGCGATCGCCCCCGGTAATTCCCTCTCTATATCTATGTATATATGTTTGCTTTAATAAATAAATTAGGAGAAAATGGCATTTTGTGTTCCAATTCATTAGGATTATAAATATTGGTGATGCCCCAACACTTTTGAGTTACAATTAAATTCGGAGATGTACCCAAAGTTAGGTTTTAGTCAGAATGTAAGATTAGGAACCTCAGTGTGTTTTTGCTTCACAATTTGTGTTATAATGTGTGTAAGATATACATGCCTAAAATTTGGTTAGTGGAAATGTATGAATAAAAATTTTAAATGTTCACTTTTTTCCCTTGAAAAATTGTGTCAGTGATTATCTTCTTGCATTATGTGTCGGTAAGTTTATAGTTTGACTTTAAATTGTATACTCTAGCTTAGGGCAAATGAATTCTTTAGGTATGCTTGGTGATGAATTTTATTGATCTTTTTGTGATGTGATTTTTCTGTTGATGATTGTGAAACAGTGGTCCGTCACGATTTGATGGTGAGAGACCTAGGTTTGGTGATCGGGATGGTTATCGTGGAGGACCCCGAGGAGGACCTCCCGGCGAGTTTGGAGGTGGTGACAAGGGTGGAGCTCCTGCTGATTACCAGCCTTCTTTCAGGGTAAACTATCTCACACGATCTCTCTTCCCTTGCTTTGTGGTTGAATGGCAAACATGGTGATTCAGTTTTTCTATCATGTTGCTTTTGTGAATGTTGGGATCTTTAATATTGTGTAATGTGTCAATTTTGTATAGATTGTGATTTTGTATAGTTTAGGCAAGAAGTTAGTGTGAAATAATAAAACATAATGTTAGAGCTTTATGCACACAATAGATACCTATTAGTTCTCAATGCTTGCCTTTGATGCCATTGGAGAGGCGTCTTACAAACTTAAGAGAGATATCACATCTATTAGCTCTCTATGCTTTTGCTTTTGATGCCATTGGAGAGGTGTCTTAAAAATTTTAGAGCGAGTCTACTAATCTACTTACTCAATTGAGTTATTGATCATACTTGACTAATTAAAGTCTTAGCTACAGTTCAAATTATTTAGATTTTCTAGTAGGGACATTGATGCTACTAGTAGCTAGAAAGTGAACTCTAACAAGTGTTTTGCTAGATTTCCTATGTTTGACCTTTGCTGGTTATTATGTTTCCTTTTACTAATGATAATATGGTTTATAAGTATTAATACGAGCTATGAGGATATGAACTCTAAAATTTACTATCTTTTTGTACTTCGTTTTTTATATTTTAATCCTACAGGGTCCTGGTGGAAGGGGTGGTTTTGGTCGTGGATCTGGTGGATATGGAGGCGGGAATACTAGCTCTGATCTTCCTTGAGATGCTTCCATTAGAACTCCAAATTTTTGGTGGTCAAGAGCTCTAGACTCGAGCAGATATGTTGTGTTGCAATAGCAGTTCCAACTAGTATTTTTTTCTCAACGGTTTTGTGTCGCTAAAGACATAATTGGCTACCAATATAATTTATTATAGTAGTAATATGATGAGTTGGTTTTGAGAGAATTATTAGTGTTTGTTTTCCTTGTGTATGAAGTGCTCATGTTTCCAAAACTTTCTCTTGGCACTCCAGTAATCAAATAATTAGTGATTTTTGCATTTCCCAAACCTTTCTAGTTCATGTGCAAAACCTTTCGGAAAGAACATCACCAAATTGATTGTCGGGGTATCTATCTACATTATAAAGCCGCGGCTGATGTCACTTGGCATCTCTGTGTAGTAATAATTTTTTCATTTTTTGCTCTTGTGAGTTTAGTTATATTATTATTTTGTCCTTTTTAATTTAAAGTTTGTATATTTTTCTAATTAGCCTTCCAAATTTTATGTAGTTTCTATTTTATCTTCGTGCTACTTGTACACTCAATATGTGTGGATGTTCAACGGATACTAGTGAGAAAGTAATGCTTAGAAATTGAAAGCTTAATTTGATTTTCTTATACTGTGTTTGGTTCTCATTCCTTGGCATGTATGGAATGGAATGACTTAAAGAATGGAATGGGTTTGGGAATGGAATGGTCATTCTCATTTTTATGTTTGGTTTGTTCATTCATTCCGTCAGGAATAGAATCACCATTCTACTTTAGGTGTTTGGTTTACATGAATTACATTATGAATGGAATGTGAAATGATTTTTTTTTCATTTTTTATATACTACTAACTTATAAAAATGAATGAAAAAATAAACTAAATAGAACTAAAAGAACATCTTCACTAGAAAAATATTTTTTTTTATATTTTTATGCATTTAAAATTCAAATAAACACTTTCATGCATGAATATTTTTTTTTAAAAAAAAGTCTTGATGAACAATAATAAGGACTAATAATAAACAATAAGTTGTTTACCAATAAGTTATTTCAATAAGTCGTTTACCAATAATAAACAATAAGTTATTTACCAATAAGTTGTTTAAATAAGCCGTTTACCAATAAATTCTTCAAATAATAAGTTGTTTACCAATAATAAGGACTAATATGCTATTTAAATAAGTTGTTTACCAATAATAAGCTATTTACCAATAAGTTGTTTAAATAATAAGTTGTTTACTATTAATAAACTATTTATCAATAATAAGCTATTTAAATAATAAGTTGTTTACCAATAAGCTGTTTAAATAATAAGTTAGTTACCAATAAGTTGTTTGCCAATAATAAGCTGTTTATCAATAATAACTTGTTTACTAATAAGCTGTTTAAATAATAAGTTGTTTACCAATAATAAGTTGTTTGCCAATAAGCTGTTTAAATAATCAGTTGTTAATTATTAATAAGTTATTTACCAATAAGCTGTTTAAATAATAAGTTGTTTACCAATAATAAGCTGTTTAAATAATAAGTTGTTTATCAATAAGCTGTTTAAATAATAAGTTGTTTACCAATAAGCTATTTAAATAATAAGTTGTTTACCAATAAGCTGTTTAAATAAGTTATTTACCAATAATAAGTTGTTTACCAATAATAAGCTGTTTGAATAATAAGTTGTTTACTAATAACAAACTGTTTGAATAATAAGTTGTTTATCAATAATAAGCTGTTTGAATAATAAGTTGTTTATCAATAATAAGTTGTTTAAATAAGTTGTTTACCAATAATAAGTTGTTTGAATAATAAGTTCTTTACCAATAACAAGTTGTTTAAATAATAAGTTGTTTATCAATAATAAGTTGTTTACTAATAAGCTTATTATATTTCAGATAAGCTGTTTACCAATAATAAAATGAACGAACCAGAAGGGAATGAAATAAACCCACCTATTTAGAAAGGAATGAAAAATAATATTTCAGATAGGAATGGAATAACTAAAGGAATGGAATGCTCATTCCAACTGACTAACCAAACATGTTTTTAGTCATTGCAGAAGGAATGGTCATTTCATTCCCAACTCATTCCATTTCATTCCCACCAACCAAACACAACATTAGTTTCTTTTTTTTCTCATACCAGAGTAGACAAGTCGATTCCTAATGAATGAGAAGGCGGTGAGGCCTACTCCAAGTTGTTCATTAAGGTATGGCAAATGGGACGTACTAACAAATTTAGGAGGCTTCTCAAAACATGTGGAAGCCTGGGATCCAGCAAACTACTCGTGACCAAACCCACCAAATCTATTTAAAGCTATTTCTGATTGTGATTGTAATGCTGTAGTAACTTTCCACATCAATTTGTCCATGTACCATTCGTCCCAAAATAATTGCTCAGTTTTGATTTTTTAAGTCAAATTGACTAATTTTAGAATTAATAATTAAGCATATATAAATATATTTCTAAAATTATAAAAATTGGGATTAGTAATAAATTGTATATACTTTCTTTTGGTTATAATCTCTTCACCTATATTTTAACAAAAATAATAAAAAGATTAGTTTTAAAAATGGTCAATTTGACTTTAAAAAGTCAAAACTGAGCAATTAATTTGGGACGGAGGGAGTATTTACCAAATCATAAGATTTTAAATTTATCTTTTGGTAAAATTTAAATCCTCGTTTCTAGTTATTGAATTATGATTTTCATTCAAAACAACCCCCACACCCAACACAAAATATTTAAATAAAAAAATGATTCACATTTATTGTCACCTTTCCAAAACAGAACAATATAATTCTGTGACCTTAGAATAGGTCTAATATTTTGAGGCTTGATATAATCTTCAAAGATCACCCTATTGACATAAGAAAAAGTCAATTAGGAATACTAGTAATTTATAATCAGAATGAAAATTATAAATGAGACCCTAGAATTATTACAAAAAATAAAAAAAATAAAAAAATGTACGCCACTAGACTTATAATTTGATTGTATTGAACCCATAAAACTTAGTAATCCTAAAATTTTGGTGGAGTGGTCTTGCAAAGGCTTGCTGGCGGTTGTAGAATTTAATGCTCGAGAAAGACTCATTTTTCTATTGACAAGTAGGATGATAAAATTATGAATAAATCTATCCAAAAATATACCCAAGTGTAAAAAGTAAACCGATACTCATTTAGTCCATTGGTATATTTTATTTCTATTAATATAGAGGTTGAGAGTTCAATTCTTGTTGACAACAAACAAATTATGAAGACAAGTCGCAACGCGTAATGAAGATTGAAGACGTTAAATAACGTAAATAACGATGTCGCCTGATGAACGTCGTAAATAACGATGTTTGTAGTATAGAGTACTATTAGGGATTTTAAATTTTGAATTTTAAATGGGTCTTAAATGACATGATATTAAATATTTTAATAATAATTTATAACATAACCAAACATATGAGATTTACTCAACCAATTTTATGATAATACATTATTTAAGATACTTTCTGAAAATAAAATTTTGTAACTCACAAATTACTATTTTATCTTGTTTATAGTTCTACGTTAGTCGTAATCAAATTTGTCATAAACTAGTTGACATATAAATCATGTTTTAAAGGGAAATGATTTATATATCGACAAATTTATAATAAAACTGAATTACAACTAACGTGAAATTGTAAACGATAAAATAAAATAAATTAAATTAAAAATATTTTTAATTCTTACCTATGTTATGTATGCGTATATATTAGGTATTTATCACATATGTAACAAAGATATTTTTTAAAAAAAAATAAGTTAAAAAAAAATTAATGGACAGTTTCAATTTAGTTGAAGTGGACCAAGTCTATTAAATACGGACAGGAATGCCAAATAAATCAACGGTTGTTGATCACCTGGCAAAGAGAGGAGCATCGTCATCATCTCTCCTCATAAGCATCTTATGATTTTTAATCTCAGTCAAAACTCACGTTCTAATGCAATAGCAAGTTTCAAAAAGTGCATTTTTAAACTCCGACTTCACGGATTTTCACACCATTTTCCTTCAAAATCTTTCATACCCAGAAGAAAAAATCAACCCAAAAAGCTCCGGTTTGCTTCTTCTATGGAGGCGAGGGCGAGTGGCGGCTCAATCGTTAAAGGGGGAGGTGTTAAGAAGAGTAGCATAAAAGGGGTGCTAACAGAAGGAGGTCGATATGTTCTATATAATGTCTATGGTAACTTCTTTGAGGTTTCTAACAAATATGTCCCTCCTCTTCGTCCAATCGGTAGAGGTGCTTATGGCATTGTCTGGTAACACTTCTCTCTCTCTCTCTATATATATATATGTATATATATATATACACACACACACACACATTAATAATCGTATTCACATAAAATGTTTTTTTTTGGAATACCCCTTTTGCTTTTCTTCTTGATTACTCACTGAATTTTGTCTCTCTTCTGATTCTATAATGGGTAATGGATTTTATTTTTTGATTGATAAAAACTCGAGTGGGTTTTGGGAGATAGGACCTGTGGGAATTCATGGGCCACAAATAGATGTTTAATTTGTGGTAAATATGCAGATTATTTGCATTAGTGTATCAGGAATTTGTGGGACTGGAAAAGCATATTATGTTAATTTCTTTGTCTGGGATAAATTTTGATTATTGGCAAACAAGAATTAAGATACACTAATTTCAGTCAATTGCCTAGAATTGGCTCCAAGGTTGACTTTCGAAATTCCCGGTTAAGTTTTTCTATTGTACTTTGTTTTCTTTGTTGTGGGTGGAGTAGTAGCATTGTGGAGCTTTTCTGTTGGTATACAAAACATCTTTACAAGAGTTTTTCTTAAGTCTAAGCATATTCCAGGATGGTCTGAAAAGGGAATTAAAGTTTATCAATTATAAGGAAAGTTCTAGTTTTGGGTTATATTGGAGCTTAACACGTTCACACCTTTTCAGTGCTGCCGTGAATTCAGATACACGTGAGGAGGTTGCTATTAAGAAGATTGGTAATGCATTTGACAACAGGATAGATGCCAAAAGGACATTGAGGGAAATCAAGCTCCTTCGGCACATGAGTCATGAAAATGTAAGTTTAGCTCCTTAAAATGTTGATCACTCGTCAGCATTTTTAGATTTTCCGGACAGTCTCTCTCTAGATTTTAAACTACCTGATTGTGTATACACTTACTTTTGGTTCGGTCCCCTTTTGGCAGCAGCAGCAGCAGCTATAATTGCCAAAAGAAATAAACTAACTCTTTTCAGAATAGATTGATTTTCCTTGCCCGCTAACTTTCATCAATTTAGTATTCAGTGTTCAATAACTTGGATTTTTCTCTTAGTAAGTCATGCATGATATAATCAATTTTGTTATATTTTCTAGCGTATGCGAGCCTAAAGTAGTATACAATGACATTATAGTATTATACTGACACTGGATCTTTTATGAGGCTATTCTCTGGCATACAAATTAAGAATTAGTTCCAGCATAAAACATTATCCAAGGTCATGTGCACAACTGCTTTCGAGCCATGGACCCATAGTGGGATTTCTGTCCTCCTTAGCATCCACTGAGCATGTTGATATTTTTAGGTCCTTAAGAAGTTCTGAACATTCTTGAACACCCTTGTTTTGAGCTTCAGAGTTCTTTATTAAATATTACACTTTACTTTCATTTTATTGGTATTGAACCATGGACCTCAATGACTATCAAGTTTGAGCACACGATAAATTTTTAGAAGGAATTTTGCATTTTGCTAACACTAACCTCACAACAAGAATAATCTCTATTCTTGTGTGTGCGCGCCGTATTGAGAAGACTATAAGGACTTTCCTGTTGTCCTAATAAGAATGTTTCATAGTTAAGATGCCTATTTCACATTTCCTTGTGGAATAGTTTATAATTTTTTGGGGGAATTCAGAGATGTCATGCTGGATAAGTGAAAACTACTGCTTTCATCTTTCTCTTTGAAAGTTGTTGATTTTATACTTCAAGTATCTGATATGTCATTAAAATGTTTGGATGAGTGTCAAGATAGAGAGGATTTTAAGATTGTTCCCTTCTGCAAGGTGTGAAGCCTGATATAAACTGCACAAAGTTCACCAAATTCATATTGGGGATGATAGATGTATTGTAGGCCATCAGTATTCAGTACTCCTAGTCTCAAAATAGTATTACGTATTGAACGCTAAACGACTTAGTTAGGTATTTTTGATATATTCATGCACACTTAAAAACCTGGAATGCTTTTCGAAAGAAGAAAACCTAAAGTACCTTTAATCAGGTCAGTCAACCTTTTGAATAAAGAGAGAGATTCTACCATACCTGTCAAATTATGCTATGTTATCACCTGAGCAAATGTATAAATAACATTTATCTATATAATCACAAGTCTTTCCCTAATAAAACTTGAAAGGAACAAAACTTGTATAGCTAATTTCCTATTTTTTACATTCTTTATAACAGATTTTGGGGCGAAAATATCAACTACCTAATAGATTCTTCAAATATGACTGAAATTCTCCTGTTAAGAAATGGTAGATAACTTGTTGGAAATGTCAAAATAAGATTAACAAGACTACAATTGACAATTTCAATAGTTAACACTTAATACTAATTTATAGCCTTACGGCAATAAAATTTTGAAATTATAGCTATGGGCCATGGCTACTGCACCAGCTATGTTGACTCCTGCATGTGTGTTGAGTAAGTGATTGGGACCATGAAAACCTCAGACGGTCTGCCCTACAATAAAATGTTTCTGCCATCTGCCTTGTGGCTGGCGCTCCTGGAATTTATATTTGTTATGGACCCTACAGCAGGATTTTTTATAACTGCCGGACCCCATGACATATCTAAAAGAAAAAGAAAAGTTTCTATTGTCAAATCTGTATTATTCTATTAGAAAATTTGAAAATATGAGCAAACTGACCTTATACAATATTCTATTATTATTATTATTATTATTATTGTTTAACCTTTTCTATACTTTATACGAACTTCTTCAGAATCGTCTATCTCAGCAAGCTTTGTTTGAAGTGGGATTTCTTGTTGGCCACTTGAGAATCTGATCATGCAACTCTGTTCCATTATTAAGAAAGTACAATTAATATAAATTCTTTGCCATAATAGTGTAAAAGTTCAAATGGCATGTTTTTGCAATTTTGTTGCTTCAGATGCTCACTGGTAGTTACCTCAAGGATAATTTGTTTCCTCTTTTCCTCTTCATATTTGGTTTGATTACCTTGATATGACTGATGTTAAGTTCTTTTCCTTACACAGATAATTGCCATCAAGGACATCATACGACCACCAAAGAAGGAGGCATTTAATGATGTGTACATTGTTTATGAATTGATGGACACCGATCTTCATCAAATAATACGTTCTGACCAACCACTGACTGATGACCATTGTCAGGTATTGCGTTTTATGCACACAGTCACTTTTAAGATATGGTGGTCACGGACTCACGGTTTATCTAAAATCTAAATGATTGCTGAATATTTCTTGTATAACAATTTGCTACTTGCAACATACCTTGTTACCTTTTGTTTTGGCCTTTCTGGTGAATTTTTCAGTTTGTCATACGATTTTGATTTTGAATGTGTTTTAAATAGATATATTCTCTTTCATAGACTTGTATGAAATTAGATATAGCATATAACTAAGAAATTGCAAGAAGTATGCTTTATGATTATCATGGTAAATTTATATAAAATATGTCCACAATACTTGAAAGCTTGACACAAAATTTAAGTAGGGAGAAATACCATACTCATGCACAAGGAAACAATGCTGATATTAAGCATTATGTCTAAATATGAGGAAGGAATCTGTATGCGTTAAATTTCTGTATGCAGTATTAGGATTTTTAAGATTCCTATAAAGTCTACGTTGATGTTCATGAATATGTTGTGATAAATCACCTTCAACTCTTCAAGATGGATAAAATTTAGAAAAAGATGCCATAATCCATTTTTTTGTTTGGCGGATCATTCCATTTTCCCTTTTGTTTTGCTTATCTTCTCAAAAAGTAGTGGAGTGTAATATTCTTTAATTTCCTTAAACTCCAACTAGCAGTTAACCACTACCTATGTTGTATGACTAGCGAGTCTAGCGTATCTATTAAACATGACAATTTCTCCACCCTTGCAATGCAAATCATCACAACAACGTTAACTGCCTCCTTTTAGGATGTTCCACAGGCCTCACTTTTGATATTGAAAGCCATGTTCTGATTCTGTTTGACACTTAAAAACTGTTGTACCGGAAAAACAATGTACTGTTCAGGATTTTGATAGTAATCTCGCTACTAAATATTAATAATCATCTATTTCTATATAGGTAGTTTGAGCTTTTTTTATTTATTTATTTATTTGTACTTGGTACTTAAATTTCACATGACATTGATATGCTTGATGGAAATTCTTGCAGTACTTCATGTATCAGTTGTTACGAGGACTGAAATATGTTCACTCAGCAAATGTTTTGCACCGTGACCTCAAGCCTAGCAACTTGCTTCTGAATGCAAATTGTGACCTTAAAATAGGAGACTTTGGTTTGGCAAGGACAACATCTGAAACAGATTTCATGACCGAGTATGTTGTCACTCGTTGGTATAGGGCACCTGAGTTACTGCTTAACTGTTCTGAGTACACTGCTGCAATCGATATATGGTCTGTTGGTTGCATACTTGGTGAAATAATGACTAGAGAACCTTTGTTCCCAGGAAGAGATTACGTCCATCAGTTGAGGCTGATCACAGAGGTATAATGTTTGAAGTTTTAACACTTGAGGGATTTTGTTTATTCTAATTGGTGTACTTTGTTGGCCATGATCCATGAACTCTTTGTGATTAGTAACAGATAATAAGTAGAAACTTTAAGCTTCTTTAGTTGTCACCTAAAGTTTTGTTTTGAATCTCTGTCTTTCCTCCCTCTGTGTGTGTGTGTGTGCGTGTCAGAATTATCCTGCAGTAGTCTATGTTTGAGCGGTGTGTGCCATCTTCTAGAGGTTATTACTAGCTTACTGAGGTGAAAGCACCTTGTAGCACATAAATTAGAATCTTCTGTAAGAAACATTGATACTCATACTGGAATAAAAGCCACTATCATTTAGTTCATCTGTCCTCCCAACCCCACCATTGTACTTTAAAACAGAAGGAATTTGAAAGCGAATGAAAGCAATTTTTTTTGGGGGGTAAATAAATACAAAAAATAAAATAATTTCAATAAAATTGATCCCAAATGGCTGAGACACAAGGCAGGATTATAGTTTCTATTCTTACATGCTCTCATTGTCATCCTTTTTCGGAATGGAGTAAAAGTGTTTCTTTGATGGAAAAATCCTCCCAGTATTCTACTTGTTTAATTATATTAGCAGCCTGTAACGTGCAAGCTGATTGCTGTTTTTTCTGTCTAAAAGCTATTAGGTTCACCTGATGATGCCAGTCTTAAATTTCTCCGAAGTGATAACGCCCGAAGGTATGTTGGACAGCTTCCCCAATTCCCAAAGCAACTATTCTCAGCGAGATTCCCCAACATGTCTCATTTGGCAGTTGATTTGCTAGAAAAGATGCTTGTGTTCGATCCCAACAAGCGCATTACAGGTATGGAAGAAGAAAACAGATTCCAAGCTCAATGTTTTTAGGATTTACATACTATCTGAGACCATTTTGTGCCATTTTGGTTGTTTAACCTACTTATTCTTTTGCAGTTGATGAGGCTCTTTGCCACCCTTACTTGTCGTCTCTTCATGATATCAATGACGAGCCCATTTGCACCACGCCTTTCAGTTTTGATTTTGAGCAGCCTACATTCAGTGAAGAGAACATTAAGGAGCTTATCTGGAGGGAATCTGTAAAATTCAATCCAGATCCAATCTAGTAGGAGCTTCTAAGTTAGTACACTGGTATAGTGTAGGATTATGTACAAACAGCTTTTCTGCATGTTATCTTGTATTACCTCCACTGTTTTGGAGATTAGGTAGAACGAAGCTTACAAGTTCTGCAATGGATACTCAAAGCTCCATCACTTTCTCGCAATGGAGTTTCACGTCTACAGTCTACCTGCAGAAAATCTGGACTCCTTTGGTGTGGCGTTTAAGATGAGCTGAACTGGACTGACAATTTATGTGCAGATGATGAAGGGAAGAGAAAAGTAGAAAACTGGTCCAGAAAATGTGAAAGATTACTGAGGATAATGGGTCTTGAAGCTTAAACAGATATTTGAAATGATGTAATTTTTATCAATCTGTTTTCTGTACTATTGAGAAATAAATTAATATCTGAATGCAAGGAGCTGTTTGGACTTTGGAGCTGTTTACCATATCAGATTGATAGATTACTAGGTTTTTTCTGTACTTTTGCTATCTTTCTAGGGCAAATTTGATTATATCACTTGTTAAAAATTCAATCAGGTCACATGTTTGCTTTCCCCACCCCAACCCCTCTCTTATTCTCTCCCAAAAAAAAAATAAAAAAATTAAAGAGTTATGTATTGTGATAAATTTATGTCGAATTACAATTGCGAAACTTATCAATAAATAGAATTGGTAGAAATTATAGGAGTACACATCTCTCCTAAAACTTATTCACGTAATTAATAATTTTGCCGCTATAAATTTACAAAATTTTTAACCATTAAAATTTTAATAATATAATCTCATGTTCATTAAATGCTGAAAAGTATCGAGTTATTTTTATGTTTGGAACAATTATACTATTTAGTATCATAAATTAATTAATTGGTGTTAATTTTAATTATATTATCTGACATTGTAAAAATTTAATGTAATGAACAAAATTAGAAGGAAGATGTAAGGAAGCAAATCCAACGTCCTGTGTCATCTTGTGGATTCAGGTCATTAACACTAGAACAATATCCAACTAGACTATTTGATTTTGGTTTTTAAGAAATGGACTCTCATTTTAAAAACAGTAAGATAAGTGAGCCCAATAGGAATTACCAAACAGGCCCTAACCTAAAAGGGCTGGCCCATAATTTGTGCGCGAAGAAAACAGAAGCTTCAGGAAACTTCTCTGCCCTCTCAAATATTTAACGAAATCCCCCACTGCAAGAGCACGGATGGTTCATTATTTTCTCCAGCACTATTTCAACTGAGACCGAAGATCACAGGTATCAAGATCGCTTACGATCTCCTCAATTTCTCTAACATTTTAATGGCTTTTTATTTATTTAGAAATAGAAATGACAAATTATGAAAAAATTGAGGGACTAATTTGCGTTAACTTAATATTGTTCAATCGTGTTTATAATTTGTTTTTGATAAATCAATCATGTTTATAATGTTAATCAGCTTTCTTTCCGGTATTTAAAATAGTCTCTTTATATGATTTAACTTCAATATAGAAAATATGATTCAGATATGTATATGCTTTGTTTTGCTGTATAATCATGCGTTTATGGTTAAGTTTGAAGCAGTTTTCTTTTGGTTTGTATACTAGTAAATTATAGATGGATGCTTTATATAGTTAGAGTTTTATACGAGTTATGTTAAATGTTGCTGTAACTAATGTAACAAAGAATTTTTTTATTTTTATTTTTATTTTTATTTTTATTTTTATATTGTTGCTTGAATTGATGAATAGAAATGTAATTATTGAACTTTGGGAAGGATAAAAGTTTAATGAATTTGTTGCTTTTTAACTCCCAACATTGAAATAAATAAATTAATTGCACTCGCAGCACACCCATTCCTAGAAAACCTAGGATTCTAAGGTTTGGAATGTTTTCTGTCATAGAGGAGAGAGATCATGTACCGGATTAGTTACCAGCAGTGTTCTAAAAATTGTTAGGCGGACCTAGGCGACGGAGGGGGCGCCTAACGCCTAGGTTGCCTAGGCAAGCCTAAGCGTTAGGCAACTTAAGCGTTTTCCTATGCGGACTAGGCGTTTTTTAGATCGTCTCATTTATTTATTTTTCTATTGTGTATACTTGTTATACTATATAAAATATAAATATAGTAAAAGTAATTTATTTAAATTTTACATGAAACATTACTTAAAAAACAATCTTTTAAGGTTTAACAAATTTATTTTAAGTAGTGTAGAGCTTAAGAGTAGAGGTCTGATTCTGCTTAAGTGGGGATCTAGGCGCCTAGCCAAATCAAGACGGTAGAGAACCGTCTAGTGCATAGGTGGGGATTAATTAGACCTAGGCGGGGATTTTTAGAACATTGGTTTCCAGCAATGATCCTAAAAATTGCCCGAGCAGTGTCTCTCGTGAAATTTATTGTTAATAGCTCGGAATGTATATTTACTAACTCGTACCTAACACACGCTATAGGTGTTGTGGCATTGCTCCTGATTCCTGAATCCTTAATGAACACCCAACTATTAATTATTTGTGAGGTCCCTAATTTGTGAAATTGGTGTAATCAACGAGCAACTGGATAGCACATCTCACTTCAGCTTTTGTTATTAACTACTGATCTGTTCTGACCACATTCTGGTAGAATGTGTAGTATATTTGGAATAAATTAGGTCACATGCATGTCACTAAGACTAAATTTATTATGCTCCCTATGTTTCAAAATTAGAGATGCATTTTTCTTTTTGTCCATTCCAAAATTAGAGATACAAATAATGAAGTGATATGTAGTTTCTAACATGCCATTACTGTTGACAGTGAAAATCTAAGAGTGTTCATGTAATAGAACAAATAAGTATAATGAATAGAAATAATTCCATTATCTAATATTACTCTCATTCATTGTGTTTATTCATTGATGGTAGCTACATTTATATACAGAAGTTGAGCTAGTGGAGGAGGAAAACATGGATCATGTTTTCCTCCGTGCTAACAACACTCAAGTAACATACACAGCACACACATACACTTAGCTTCTAACACTCCTCCCCCTCAAATGCAACTTTACATAGAAGGGACAAACTAAAGTGCATTTGACAACAATATGAAGGAAAAATTACAACATAAAGGAGCCATCATGACTAGCAAGCAGCTGAAGAACATGAGGAAAGCGCCATGGAAAGTGAGCTGGAATCACCAAGAAGCAGCCAACGCCGAGAACCAATGTTGCACCCATGTGAGACCCAAGTTGCACAAGCCAACAAAGGACAAACCGAAGCGAAAAACCATAAGGGCTACAAATGAGCATGACTTAGCATGAACAACCCCTCATGCAACAAATGAGCATGACTTAGCATGAACAACCCCTAATGCAACCTAGACCATATCATATCTCATACCTCATATCTCATATCTCCTATATCTCCCCCTCAAATGCAGTTTTATATAAAAAGGACAAAATAAAGTGCATTTGACAAAAAAGGAGGACAAAAAGAAGAAAAGAAAAAAATCAGAAAGATGCAAACAACATAGTTGCAGATTCTAACCAATTCAGACCCGGGATCATGTTGGAAGAGACATCAACAATGGATACCACGTTGGAAGAGACATCAACAATGGATTCCACGTTGGAAGAGACATCAACAATGGATTCCACGTTGGAAGAAAAGAATAAGGAACGTAGCTTTGATACCATGTAGAAAGAGAGAAACTGAGATTGAAAGAGAGAAACTAATTTTGGGTTTCTCCATTAATACTTCTCACATAAACATTTACATTGCTTCTCTCATCTAATTTACATTGAGTTACATTGGCTTATATACTAGTTTCACAAGGTAGTGCTCCCTTAATTCTAGGAAGATAACATGGAGAGGAAAACATGGAGAGGAAAATATGGAAACATGTTTTTCCTACCTAACACATTCTAACACTCACCCTCAAGTTGGTGTATAGATATTTCGCATACCCAATTTGAAACAAAATAGATGAAACAACTTGTTGTTCAATACTACTGACATGAACTTCACTGCTAGCACCACTTTGTTCCGCCATGTAAAAGATGAGTACAATATATATCCGAGGAGAATAAACTTTCCAAAGGATATCAAAAAATTAGATCCACGTGACTGCAAATTATGCTCAGCACACATGGCCAACACAACATCTCTCCATAAAATCTGCATAAGGAAGAGACTACCAGCCCATAAGCAGGCCCCACACGCAGAAAAGCGGCTGCAATGTGCTGTAAATCAGCCCATGTGCAGCCACGAACCAGCCATGAAACAAAGTCAAGCATAACATTGGATACCATGTTGGAAGATACCATGTTAGAAGAGACATGAAATTTTAAACCAGTACAGTAGCAACAAAGAAGATCGCCGGAAAAAATCGTCGGCAAAAGATCATTATGATCTCAATTTCTTCATAGAGATTTGTTTATGTTCAACTAGTTTTCTGAGTGAATAAAAATGGTAGCGGAAGAGAAAAAATTAAGAGGCCGGTGAACAGTGCTCTGCTAAAGTGCCAGTGAACATTGCCCGCATAAACAGTACCAGCGTACAGTCGACAGCTCCGATGAACAATACACCGCTACAGTGCACCGCTACAGTGCCTGTGAATAGTGCTTTTCTGCCAAAGAATAAGGAACAAGCTTTGATACCATGTTGACAGTGAAAATCTAAGAGTGTTCATGTAATAGAACAAATAAGTATAATGAATAGAAATAATTCCATTATCTAATATTACTCTCATTCATTGTGTTTATTCATTGATGGTAGCTACATTTATATACAGAAGTTGAGCTAGTGGAGGAGGAAAACATGGATCATGTTTTCCTCCGTGCTAACAACACTCAAGTAACATACACAGCACACACATACACTTAGCTTCTAACAATTACTTTTAATGTTGGTTGAAAAACTACTACATTTTTAGCTAATATAAGGATATGTTTGAAGAAGACAAATTTTTTTCTCTTAAAAGTAGTTGTTTTACAAATGTATCTCTAATTTTGGAACGAAGGGAGTATAATTGTAGCAGTCTAGCTTCAAGCCATGTAGAACAATAGTTTCATTATAGTAAGATCACCCAATAGAATAGCAGTTGATAAAAGATAAGCGAGGTTGATAGAGAACAAGATGTACTGGGAAGAGGTTTTAGGTTATTGAAACTCCCACTTGATGTAAGAGAAATAGAGGGCACCAAGAATGTTGGAGATGATTTTCTTTTTACTTTGTAGGTATCAGTAGCTGAAACATTGGACAAATTATTGTATTTTCTACTCAATTTGCATAAGAAATGTTACTGATCACCAAGATAGCTTTCGGAAAAAGTATAGATCACCAAGTTAACTTATTCTGCAATAGGAAAATGTATAAAAAAATTGTTGTGATTGTTCTATAACAACCTTTAAACAGAAAGTACTGTAGTTCATTTATTTGGGTTAGTCTAGGAAAAAGTGTCTCAAGCAACTGTTTATTTTGATTGGAGGTTTTAAATACTATTTAAAGTTTTGTTGTGATTATGCAATCCAGTTATGATGTCAAACTTTTTATTAAAAAGAATGTTGATTTATTTCTCAACTTGGTGTTCGTGTTAGGTAGCTTGTGTTGGTTATCTTCATCCAGCTTAGGCTATACTTGAACAAGAACAAGCAAGGATTTTGAAGACTATATGTTCCAAATTGTATGTTTCGTTCATGATAGGAATTTAACATTCTCTTGATTGTTTTAACCACGCAGATTGGTAGCTTAACACAGATTGTTAAAGAGAATCAAAGAGTAACTACATATGCGTGGAACAGCTGTACTATTGCCTGTTAAGAACAAATTCAATTTCATCTATCCAATAAAAGGAAAATGGGGTAATCTCACATTCCTCCTTATTTCGATTCGATAGCACATAATTTATGATTCTTTTATTGACAGTTAAATGTATAAACTAGGGGCAGCGGCAGCTTCGATGCCAAAGAAGCAAATTGATAATGATGTTGGGGAAGGACAGATAATGAAGGAGAAGGCTGATCCAATTGTTGCTTTGAGCAAGCCCCCGCCACTCCCACCTGTTCTTGGACCACTTGTTGTTCTTTCTTTGTTGGAAACATGCTTTAGTCGGGATAGCAGCGATGACTAAAAGGTGATGTGGGTTTCCTTCTGGTACTAGAATGACTTAAAATATATATAAAACTCTGTAAATGCCTCACTTGTAGAAGGAGATTTTAGAAATGTAGAATGTACTTTATTTGTGAAAACTTTTTGAAATTTCGAGATAAATTTTGAATGCAAAGCTGAGTATAAGTGCTATGCAATTCCAAAGGTTGATGTAGAAAGCTAGAAGTGGTCTTATGAATGGTAGCAAAACTACACTGTAGATCTTAAGTAGTATGACATGGGGACTCCCAAGGAACCCTGCAGAAACCAAATATCTCATAATGTATCAATATGATATCTCAATTATGATTTAGTTTATGAAATTAGGGGAGTCTACGTACACTCGGCGATCTCTGGGAATGCATCAAATAGTGAAGTCACGATCTTCAACAAATTCTAAGATAGTGAATGGAAAACATAATCAAAATTCGGATAAACTATGGCTATTGATGAGACTAATCAACAATATTCCATGTTGTTCAATGTAAAGTAGCCATAAAATTTACCAGCGCTAGGGCTCCAGGTTTCATTGGTGACTCGATCATAACTTGAGCTTTCCTGCACAGACCAGCGCTATGTTATGGACAATTTCTATGTAGCTGGAATTTGAGATATATACAATTTCTATGTAACTGGAATTTGAGCTTATATCTCGTAGAATTGTTAAGCTACTACTTAATCACTAGTCTTTCTCCTTCTGTTGATAATTCGTATAGGCTGCAGCCTCGTGTGAAAGGGATCTGATTCCTCTTCCAATCTGCATTGAGAGAATTTATATTAGTTGTTCAAATGCATATATATTATAATGATGAGAATTGTTCTCTAGTTGTTCAAATGCATATATATTATACTGATGAGAATTTGGGGATGACATACCTAAATGCCAATTTACTACAACTGTAAAGCGATCTCCTTCCGCCCCATCACAGAAATTTCCTACATTGAACTCGACATTCTCCCCCATGCATGTTGTTAGCTGCTCAAAAAATTTCAAAACTTCCTGCACAGGTTCACAAAAGGGATTTTAAAGAATCAAATTTATGGCATAAAGCTTTGATTCATCAACAGTTTTAAGATAGAAGAAACGACCTTTCTTCCCTGAAATGGTTTAGGGAAGGAGAAGTCCTCCAAGTAACAATCGTTGGAGATGAATTTGCCCAGTTTCTTCAAGTTCTTCTTGTTGATACATTCATAGAACTGCTCTACTGTATCAGATGGACTAAAATTTGAACTGCTTGTCGATGATATAACAGCGTGTAATCTGTGATCTTCATATGGTCTATTTTTGGTATATATTCTCATACATTCATACTTCTGAGCCCTTTTCATTAGTACATGCTCTGGTTGTCCTGTTTTTCTGAATGGCATTGTCGTAAGGGCAAGCCCTTTTGGTGCCTTGGGGCAGATAGAACGCCCCAAGGCTTGAACTGAGACAGCCATGGAAGCAGCCATTGCAAAGGGTGTAATGTTATTTGACAATAAGTTGCTGATGCTTTTATGGAGTTTAGTGCTACAAAATACATGAAAAAAATATGAAGCTACCTTGCTTGTCATTGGCATGTTAACAATGAGTCACTTTTGTAGTTTTTTGATCTTGGCCTGTAATCAAAGAACAACTTCTTTGGCACTCCAGCTATCTTTTTGTAGGTTTTCTGCTATGACCATGGCATGCAATTTCTAATAAGGTGGTGTAACAAACAATCAAAATGAAATGATGAATAAGCGCCAATATCTTGTTTATCTATAGGCAGTTTATTTAAATACAACAAATTTAACTCACAAACGCATTATTTTTAATAAATAATAATAATAATAATAATAATAACAATAATAATAATAATAATTGTGTTGGATCCCAATTAAACTTGTTTTAAGTTCCAAAAGCAGCTAAGCAAACTAGGACAGGAGAGTATTTTGCTATTATTCGAGTAAATGTTACACCCTACGTTCCCAAAAAAAATAATCTCAAAGGCTCCCTTTTTAATTTTCTATTTTAATGACAGTATAAAATATATTACAACACAACGTTATTATGCTTGTCATAGCAATTTCGTTATCATTAAATTATTATTGAACTAAATATTTTCCCCCTTCGTAATAAAATTAGATATATATTTATTTGTTCCCTCCAAAAGTAAAAATATATTTTTATTTTTGAAATATAAAATTACAGAAAATTTTTAACATGTCATTACTTTTATTTTTATTCTTAACTAATTAAGTCATTATTATATTTTAACCAATGTTAGGATAAATTTGAAAACAATATAGCGTTCCGTAAAAATATTTTGGACACCTCAGAGTACTAAATATGGAGATAAAAATAGAATAAAAAGCCGAATTATAATTAAACATATATGTATACATAGAATAAATAGAAATTAAGAATTATTCTATTCTAATTTATTTTATTTCATCGTATAGAATGGGTCCGGTTACTGTGAAGTGAACTTCATGGTAAGTTCACTTCATAGCCAATACTGCGCTGACACGTGGCGAGGGATGATACGTGTCAGCGCAGTATTGGCTATGAAGTGAACTTACCATGAAGTTCACTTCATAGTAACCTTTCATCGTATAGAATTCTAGGTTGAATCACAATTTAACTTGCTCACATATTTCTATCATTTTCTTTAAAATACAGAGATGGAGGCCGTACCTTTTTATCCTTACTTGCATGGATATGATGAATATTCGACCGCAATTTCAAATAAAAGTAGTGCACAAGTTCAAATTGTTGAATTGAGTTTATTGATTCATTTCAAGTTGTTCAATTAGTTCTGAAAATAAAAGTACGCAGAAATTTAATCTCGCAAACGTGACAGGCAATTAAATTTTTTGATAGTATTGTTATGGTGACAAATTTTTTTTTTTTACAAAAATTAACTTACAAAATGATGTGGCAAAATATAATTCGTTAATAATTCACCATACATGGGTGGGTAGGTCTAATAATAATAAACAATCACAACTAATCACGCCATTTTGTATTTTTATCTTGTAACCATTTCTGTGTCACCAAATTATTACTCCCTCCGTTCCAAGATAAAAGTCCTCTATTAACTTTTGTGGTCAAATTGATCATTTTTAAAATTAACAATTAAACATATATATTTAGATTTTCAAAAAAGCAAATATTGAGATTAGTACTAAATTGTATGTAGTTTATAATGTTTATAGGATTTTTATATATATATAAAAGCATAATAAAATATATTAATTTAAAAAATAGTTAATTTGACCATAAAAATCTATAAAGGACTTTTATCCTGGAACTGATGAAATATATATTTTGGGACGCCTCAAATTTTGAGATATGTTCTCGATTAATTGCACGTGTGTGAATGTAACAAGGTGCTGATTTCAAGCACTGGAGTGGCTTGTCTTGCTCTTATTTCCATGTTCAAGTTCAACGTTCATATTTTATTATTTTAGGAGTGCAAAATTTCAATTTGCATGTTTTAAAATTCTGCTTCACTTTAGAAATTATAGCATCACATTAAAATATTTAATATTACATGATATATTGATATTATACAAAGTCAGATTCTTGAAGGGTGTGTTTGGAACTTGAAAAGGTTGAAGGCAAAAGAAGAAGAAAATAAATTTCTAATTTATGGGAGGTTTTTTAACAATCAATAACAATATATGTAAGATTTCTTACATGGATTGATTATTAGTTTGTTTTTTATGATATAATGTTTTTCTCTTTTGCATTTATTTTTGTTTTCTTTTCCCTTTATTTTCATTTGGGTTTTCAAAGTTCTAAAAGCGCTTAAATTCCAAATAAAAGCACTATGGAACCTGAAGAACAAAAGCACCAGCATGACCACAAACGATAATCACGCAAAGTTCTGCATTATGTTCAAACAAAATAAGTTGAGAAACTAGGGAGATGATCATACAAAATTCTGCATTATCCAAGTTCTTCACAAAAATAATATATATATATATATATATATATATATATATATATATATATAATGTTCTTCTGAACTAAGATTTTCCCTTTAATTAGATTGGGAGGTAGGAGAAAGAAGAACAGAAACCACAGAGATAAGTAAACGAAATGCCTTCACTGCTATCCTCGTTTTAATTTGCCCTCTTCTTGGAAGAGCCCTTCTTCTCTTCACACATTTATCAAATGTTGCTGCAGCTGCTGCCTCGAAATCATTCACCTTGCTCCTCATCTTGCACCTTTTAGAGCTAATAAGCTAGGCACTTTATAGCATGTCGACAATGAGATACATTATGTTTCGATATGCACCTGGGGTTCAGAGATGCTAAAATGGACTGCGACTTGCCGTGGAAATGCTGTAGGAACAGTTCTATAGCTAGGCAGGGCAGTGGGGAGGCACGCCAGCGAAATTGTTTGACCTGAAAAAGATTCTTAGAAATGGCATAGTCTAACTTCACGGATAGGATTCAGACTCGACAACTGATAATCTATTCCATAGTTACTAGAAACGCTGATTGACTGTGCATGCAGAACGAAATAAGATACGAGAAATGCTACTTATGATAAAATACACAATTTTATTTAATTCTGGTACCACGATTCAGAAAGGTAGTATACGGTATTCTATTTTTTTCGTTCTAAAATTAGAGATACATTTTTAAAATGAGAATTTTAAGAAAAATTTTTATTTTTCCAAACTAATACCTAACATTGACTAGAAACGTTACAGTGGTGGCATAATAGTATTCGATCAGTTAAAAAAGTAATGGTATATTAGGAACTTAATGTGTAATGTGACTTTATAGTTCAAAAATAAAAATGTATCTCTGACTTTAGAATAGATAAAAGGAGAGAGTAAATTGAATATACCATGCAAAATGTTTTATGCAATGCACGGAGGTTTTTCAATCATTGTTTAAGAAAAACCGTATCAATTATTGAAAGGGTTCAAGGACAGTTGTAAAGAACAGTATTATAAAACTTGGGGCTGGTTTACATTGTTCAGCTATTAGGGGTAGGCGTGCTAAAGAATGAAGTAGGCATAACTAATACTAGCATAATAAGAAGAAATATCATCTCATTATATTAATGCACAATTGGGACTAGAATCAGGGGGCAAGGATGGGTTACACAGCTTCCAAAGTGCAGATTATTCAACGAGAACATCTTAATAGCTGTGGTGCAACCAACCATCTACAAAAGAAATATGCAAGTTGAAAGAAATTGCTCCCCCTGTCCCATAAAAATGGCCTAAGTACACAAAAATATTATACCAATACTGTTTTGTCCTCAAAAGTACTTAATTGGGGTCTAGTAATTTTAAGGAAAAAAAAAAATTCCCATAGTAATGTATGTAGAGTCCAACATGGGTAAAAAAATGGAACTTACATGATATTCTCTTCTCTGCTTTAAGTTTCTTAATTTGTGTAAAAAATGACTTAATTAAGTTATTTTTATTTGGGACGGAAGGAGTAATATTTACTTGCATCTATCATGTCTATATAGTCAAATTGTTGTTCTTCTATTTTATATTTTATTCATGGCAACAAACAGTGAAAATGTATCTCTTTGCAGTTTCATTTTCTTTACCTTAATGCAGTTAATAACCAAATGGTACCTAAATAATTTGAAACCAAGTCTAGCAATCAGCTATAACATGACAGTAAGCATTTTTCTATACTACAAAATCAGATGTCTAGAAATGGGTCGATAAGTAGAAGCATAAACCTTTGTATCATCATGTTTTCATCATTGCAAACGCAATCAACACAATGATTCTCCCCTTCAAAAATAAGCTATTTTCCATGTGGTGACAAGGCAAGGTGGCATGACTTGTAGGCAATAACAATATCCATTTGACATTTCCAATGAGGTCTCCCTGAAAACATAACATGGATAGCCGTTCAACAATCAAACATACACAAATGAGGGTTGCTCCGTGAATTCTTAGATAATTGCACTATTTTTTTCAAAATCTAGCTGTCAAAAAATTAAAAAACAAATGAGCAAATTGTGCCAGTAGGTCCATTTTGTTATCGCGTTTGGTCTAACCATAGAATCCAGATTCCAGCCCACGTACCTATAAAACGTGCACGTGCTCATTATCAGAAAACCTGAAACCATGCATTATGCTAATTAAATTATAATCATTCATATTGGTATTGTCAATAAGTCAACAAATCACCTAATGAAATCAAGTTGTCCCATGTTGGGGAGGAATAAATCTGCTACAGCAATCGAATTCGCTGGCATGCTCCCCAATCCACACTAATAAAAAAAAATAATTTAAAAAAGTTTCTTCTGCCCCAGGCCCCCCTGCAGATCGACCTTTTTCGAGTTCGAGCCACTAGTATTCTGATGAGTCACTTGTTGTCCTATATAAACTCCCAAATGAACAAAAGCAAAGCAACCTACTGCAGATCTCTGTCTGTATCAATAACAAAAGACCAAGAGGGTGATTCTGTTTAATATACAATTATGAGAAGCGAGATCAGTAATGTCTCTAGAGCAGCAAATGCAGAAAGTTTCAGAAGCAGAAGGCCGCCTCCGCCTAAGAGGGGACAGATAAAGTCGAGGATAGTAGCAAATGCTCTTCATTCAATTGTTTCCGTGCTCTCAAGAGCCTCTTCCGATCACCACCACCACCACCAGTCTTCTAGTGGGAAACCTATTTTCTGAGGGATATGAAAACCATCATGCATGTATTGTTCTGTAGATAAAATGCATAAATGATAAATGATCGCTTGTTTCTTCTTATTCTTCTTCTGTTTCTATGTACTCCCTGTAAGTTCAGGTAGAGTTTTGAAAAAGGAATTCAAAATGCTTTGAAACTCAAAAAGTTAATTATACTCCTTCCATTTTAAAATATAAGATCAAGATTGACTTATCAAAATCATTAAAAATATATTTTCAAATTCAAAACTAGACTTGATAAAAATTAATTATGGTTGATTTTATGTTGTACAAAAATGAAGTCGAGTGAAAACTAAAACCATACGACCCATTTAAAATATTTGAACCCATATAGTTATTGGTTAAATGTAGTTAACCATTTTTTACGCCTCCCACTGAAATAGAAAAGAGAGAGATGTCCCTGATATGAGGATTGATTATTTTACGTTTTCCCAATTGATCTTGTTCGCAGTTAATTGATTCTTATTTAACAATATTGATAGTTTTTTTATTAATGTTTTTCAGCTTTACACTCTGTTTCTGAGTTTTAAAATGGATAGAAAAGAAAAGAAATGGACGGAAAATTTAAGTTTTCTTTTCAATTCTTATTATTTGAGTTTTTTACTAAACAGAAGAAAAAAAAAGAAATGGATAGAAAACTTGGCCATTTTTTCTGCCAAAGTTTTCCCTTCAAAATTGACTTGATTTGGACGGAAAAGAAATTAGAATAATTAATAGTTTTATAATTTTCATATTATCCTCAACTTTCAATATAATAAATTTTAAATTACAACTCGTGTTCCCAATTTGTTTGTATTTATTTTGGTAATATAGAGGAATAAATTAATCAAAGCAGAATAGGCTTGCATAATATATTTGACTTTAGTTTCCTGGATGCTACGCCTATTAGCATGGATGATTATATATTTGACTTCAGTTTCCTGGATGCGATGCCAATTAGCATGGATGAAGTTTCAAAGCCATTGTTTTGGGAAAACCAAGTGCTCGGGAAAAGAAAATTGCTTGAGGAAGCTGAAAACCCATGCGGAAAGAAGTTATGTGGAAGTAGATGATTGCTTGAGTTAGAACGTCAGATGTGATATTTTGTATTTTGTGGGCTTAAGAACTTCAGAGTTTATGGAAGAGGATGAATAGTTTTTATGAAAGACTATTTTGTTTGTATGTTTGTTTATATTGGAATGCAATTGTTGGATTTGAGATATTTTGCATAATTTTCTTGATTTGTTTTCGTATTAATTGCATTATATAATACTAATTGATGAGCATTGCTTTTAAATTGTAATTTGTTCATTTCAATACCATGTTTCAATTTTAGACTTTTTCAAAATTGTAATTGCTTTTAATATGTTTTACTATAACTACATATTTATAACAACTTAAATGAATGTCAAAAGTTCTTGATTTTAATATGCATGCCGTCAATTTTAGCTGTATGCTTGCCATCAATTCTAAAACACTCTATTTTGCTGCCCATATCCCCAATTTGATTAAATTTATTTTGTATATTTTTATTCATGGTTCAATGGTTATAATTAATAGAAGGGTAAATTTATAAAAATGATATTTTTCTTTTCTTTTCTTTTCATTGGAACTCAAAAACGCAAAAAAAGAAAATTTTTAAATTTTCTATTCTTTTCTATTAAAAACTCAGATACAACACAAAGAAAAACTTCAAGTTCTCTATTCTTTTCTTTTCTGTTCTAATTTAAGTTTTTTATTTTTTTTTATTTTTCGTCCAAAACTCAGAAACAGAGTGTTAAATTGATGTCTACCATTTCAAATTTTCATTTTTATATAATTTTATTATCAAAGGTCAAATTTTTACTATCTATTGCGTTTGTAAGTCAGCAAATATGCTGTGTACTCACTGAAGGAAAATAAGCTTTTCCAAACAATAGAATTACTGAAAAGGAAAATCAAATCAAAGTCAAAATAGTTGGATAATTAATTAGAACGCTGCATGCATGAGAAATATTAAATCTTCAAAAGGATTTATTCATGATCTTTCTATAAAATTTATATAAAGATAAAGAAAATTTAGAATAAGAAAGTGAAGGATTTTTTATTTTTTTTTTATAAATAGAAAGTAAAAAAGGCTTTTCTTTTTTGTCAAATTTAGGTGTCAAAGTATTTTATCCCTGACAAACTCTTAATTAATGTACCAAGTATTTTACACAATTAAATCATTCAAAAGCATACAAAGTAAAAAGACTTCTTCTGTCAAATTTAGGTTTCAAAGCTAGCTTCAACATTCGTATCACCATTGTCACGGTCTCACAGAGTAAACATCCATAACGTTCATATGTAGGTGCCCTTCCCTCAATTTCTTTAAGTTTCAGCCTTGCGACTATACTACTATACTTTCCCCTGGGAGCTCAAAAACTTTAAAAAATAAAATAAAATGAAATCCCTTCAATGACATTAAAACAGAAAATTTTAAACTAATTCTAAAACAAAATATGGTTCACAAATCTCAATAACAAAGTCCCAAGCAACCAACCTTGATTAGAAGATAAACATCTTTCACAGCACCATAATATCCTTCAATTCTCAATCCTGCATAAAACATAAAAATCTCATTACTACCATTAATTGCTTAATTGTTTTCCCTCAGCGAGTATTGAATAATTGCTCACCTCCACCCTACTTTCTAGGTATCAACTCCAATAACTATAGACTCGATGTCAATGATCAATTCTTCCTCTTCCTCATCTTCATCTTCATGTCCAGTAGCTACATATTATCAAAGCAAATGCAATATCAATGACTAAAAAAAAGTCTACATGATAAAATTTTAACATTTAATTTAGTCAAGTTTTAAGGTTTACCATCTAAGCCATACAACCAATTCCGAGTGCACAATAAAGTCTCTGCATTCTCATGCATGATTGAACTGCGGTACTTGGTTATAGGCGTGAGCATGGTGTGATTTGAAACCCAAATCATACCCGAAACCGCTTAGGTGCGGTTTGATAAATACAAAACCGCAAATAAAACCGCTTGTGATTGGTGTAGTGCGGTTTTGAACTGTGCGGTGTGGTTTTATTTGGTGCGGTTTCGGTTCCAAAATTAATTGAAATAATAAAATTTTATGCAATTTATGACATAGGTGTACGAGACTAGACGTCTAGTTACTTTCACTAATTCAAGATGCAAGCCTATTAACTGCGAGTGCTTATGTTCAATTTAAAATAATATATTGATATTTGCACAAAATCTGCAAAAACTTTTACCTTCTTAAATAAGATCATCAGACCATGCACAAAATGACAAAATCACCAAATAAGCATAGATGTCACTATATGCCTGCTAACAGAAAGGAAACTAATTATGTAAATATCACAATTCGCCCTTATATATAGTTAACAGGTCTAAGAATATTAATTGATATAATACACAAAATGTTCATCAAAGGATAATTTGAAAATATATTCAGTGTAAAGGATTTTGAAGCAACAATCAGTCTGCATGTAACAAAGATAACAATAACAACACGGCTGCAGACTTGCAGCAGAACAATTGCTACAACCCAAAATAGTGAAAAACAGA
Source organism: Aralia elata (assembly GCA_034770075.1). NCBI lineage: Eukaryota > Viridiplantae > Streptophyta > Magnoliopsida > Apiales > Araliaceae > Aralia > Aralia elata. The sequence goes on from CM068381.1 coordinate 30,675,996, forward strand.
TTCCTCAATCTTTTAAAGTCTTTCTAGTATTTTAAATGATCACTGATTCCTTAATCTTTTACACAAACAATGATCATGAAAAGAAAACTAATCACATATTACAAGTTTATTGTATAAAATTGAAGGTGAAAAATAAGCCTTACCTATTTGCATTCCATTAGTCACTCATCGATCATGTATTGCTCAAGCGAATTGAATTCATCTATAAAGCATACAAAAAAAAATTTATATGTAAGAATATTTGAAAAGTGCAATAAAATCTAATAAAAAAAATTAAAAAATACAATAAACATCTACCTTTTTCAATATTCTCGAATTGTTGAAGTTCTTCCGATTGTTCTCGAATGTCGACAAAAGTTTGTGAATTGCGTAGCCAATCTTGAGTACAAATCAATGATTCTGCCGTCTTAGGCGAGAGTGAACTCCTATAGGCATCAATAGTCCTTCCCCTGGTGCTAAAGGCAGACTCCGAAGCAACTGTAGAAATAGGCATACCCAATACATGCCTAGCAATTTTTGAAAGAATTGGAAACTTCATCGAATTCATTTTTCACCAACCCAAAACATTAAAGTTTTCATCTTTCTTCTCTTTACCATCCACCAAATATATATCAATCTCTGTTTTTTCTCTAACCCCTTCAACTTGTTCTTGCATGTACTTTTCAAAGTCATCATCTAAATCCCCATCCATGTTTACATTATAAGAAGAAGAAGAAGAAATGTCACATCCATTATTATCTTTATAATAGTCAAACATTTTTTGTAGAGTTTTCATCATTTTTTCACACATTAATGTAGTTTTTGAAGATCCTTTCCCATAAAGTCTAGCAAAGTAAAATTCCAAATAATGCATCTTATATCTTGGATCTAAAGCAACGGAGACATATAACAAGAAATTAGAATTATCCATATTGTCCCAATACTTGTCTTATTTTTCTTTCATCCTTTTAGCCACGTCTCTTATCAAAAGATCCCCAATTGAACACAATTTCACTATTGCCTCTTGTATTTTTACAAGTTCAATGAAAAAAAGATTTGAAGTATAATATTTAGAACCGGATATTTTCATCGTGACATCATAAAAGATTTTCAAAAATTGAATGAAACATTTAACATTTTCAAAATCATTCCGCTCCGGATGCCCTTCAACCATTTTCTTCCTACTCTTTCTTCTCCTAGTATTATCTTCCCAAGCCTCATCCTCCTCCTCGTACTTAAAGAATCTCTCATAATTAAGATCCTCAATAAGCATCCTATCAAAAGTCCCTTCATACTTTACGACAATCTCCAACATTGTATATGTGGAGTTCCACCTAGTCTCAACATCAAGACACACCATTTTCTCACACTTTATTTTTTCTCTTTCTACACAAGTCTTAAATTTTGCAAGCCTTGCCGAAGAGGATCTAACATACCTCACCGCATTTCGTATCCTAGAAATAGACACATGTTCATCTTTTAAGCCATCATTCACAATCAAGTTCAAAATACAAGCACAACATCTTAAATGTATATATTTATTCTCTAAAATTGCTTCCGGGCCCCGAAGAAATTTTTTCAAGTATGAGATAGCGGTGTCATTCGAAGAGGCATTATCTACCATGATAGTAAATACACGATCTATCCCCCACTCTGTCAACAAAGCATGTACCATTTTCCCAATTGCAACCCCTTTATGACTTTCAATTTGACAAAAGTTTAGAATTCTTTTACAAAGCTTCCAATCATCGTTAACCCAATGAGCCGTTAAACACATATAATTAACGTTTTGAACGGATGTCCAAGTATCCGTCGCGAGGGAGACTCGTTGTGAGATGACAATTTGCTTCCATTTCACCACTTCTTCTTTATAAATTTTTAGACAATCTCTAGCAACTGTCCATCTAGATGACATCTTAAACTTTGGTTCTGCATCACTCGTGAATTCTCTAAACCCCTCATGTTCCACAATACTAAAAGGTTGGTTATCTTTAATACACATTATTGTAATTCTTTTCTTTAACCTCTCTTGGTTAAATGTATGACTTTCAAGGTTATGAGTTGCGCTCGCACTTTTCTTTCTCTCTTCCTTTGTCAACGCAACAAATTCTAAAGTCTTTTGTTTTTTGTCTTTATTGATTCGGAGTGGGGATCTAGCACAAAATTTATATAAATGATTAACCATTGAGCCCGTGCCATTCTTTCTAATGTTACATCCCACTACAACTTTACAATGTTTACATTTTGCCTTCTCTTTACCCACTTCACAACCCTCTAATACCTCAAAATGTTCCCAAGCAATCGAACTCTTTTTACTCTTATATTCATCTTAATCTTCCTTTTTAATGTCATATATGTTGATAGGATTGGTAGCATTAGATGGTGCATGCTGATTCTGAAAATAAAACGTATATAAATGATAATTAACTACTACTTAGAAATACATAGCATAACTAAAGAGTGTTGATTTTATACCTCATTAGCAGCTTATTGATTTTGTTGTTCAATATGTTCATTTGAAGGAATTTGAGGAGTAGAAGACATAATTTAGGGCTAGTTCAACTTTTCACCTGGTTACTAGAATAAAATAACAATACTAAAATAATAATATTAAATTATAATCCATGAACATATCTTCCTGCAATTACACATGAATACAATTAATTGCCATTATATTATTTATAATCCATGAATATATATATATATATATATATATATATATCTGTCAACTTAATTGATAATTAATAAAGAATAAATTTTCAGGACAAGAACCAAAAATAAACTAACCCACAACAAATTAAAGTCCATAACAACATATTCATTTAAGCTTTAACCCCAACCCACAACAAATTTAAATAAAAATTAACTTTAAACTATCAAACAAAAAAGCCCTAATTAGCTATCTCTTAAGTTCAATATAACAAATACATCAAATAAATTGAATTGGGTGTAACTCCAAGTCCCCAATCAACAACAAATTCAAACAAACTACAAATTTTAAATTATAAAATAAAAAAGCCCTAATTTTATTACCTTCTAAATCTCATATGCACAAGGGGCGAGAGGTAAAGACTGCAATAGAATGAGAAGAGGAGACGAGGTCGCGAGACAATGAGTGAAACAGAGGATATTTTGCCCCTCTCTAACTCTTTGTATGCAATTTGCGGCTTGCCCTTCTTAATCTCTCTGTATGCGAATATGTGATGCAGACTTCCTGTAATGAGTAACCTGTAACCTACTAACCTTTTTAGATTAGAATGGATATTTTCCTTTTGCCACACCAAGTTTTATTTTTTTATTAATCTGCCTTCTTGAGTTTACTAACTTATAAATTCTTCCCCCTTGAGTTTACTTATAAAAAAAAGTGTGCATAACCCTTGTACTCCATCTGCTCCTATATACATATTTGGTGCGATTTCGGTTTTATGCATGCGGTTTTGGCCAGTAACCAAACTGAAATTGTAAATTTGGTTTTTCAACCCACCTAAAACCACCACATACGCCAGAACCGTTGGTGCGATTTTAATTGGTGTGGTTTGTGCGGTTTTTGTTTGCCAAAATCTATACTAGCAAAAATACGCAAGTATACGCAGTCCACAAGTAATAAAGTGAAAGTCGAGTATCGTTCCCATGGAGAAAACTGTAATTTATAATGGCAAATATCAACTCTGTATTAACCCAATTTTATTAAACAATTGATTAAAGAATTGTGAATTTCTAAAATTAATTAATTAATTCTAATAAAGCTAACTACCACAAGTTTGAAAACAGATTTTAAAGACTTAAAACTACAACTTCACTTATTGCTTCACTTTTCTCAACACACTTCCCAACAAATTATGCTAATTATCTTGGATTGTTAATCGAGAACTCGTCAATATTTATGACCATCTCTCAATGTATCACAAACAAATCAACTCAAATCCACAGATGATAGACTTAAGCTGAACACCCTAATTAACTAATCCACTATATCTCTATGTGAATTACAATTAAGAATGATTTAAAGTTCAGGTTCCCTATTAGATTACATGTGGCGAATAGGTATATCTATATCCTAAACACAAATCATGAATTCCATCGACATGCAAAAAACACAATCACATGTTATTATGATCAGATCTAATTCTATACTTCATCTCTCGAGTTCATATAGATTATCCCGGTAATTACTGGCCAAATAATTAAACAATTAAGCATAAACCATAATACACAATCCAATAATAATTAACAATAATTATCTAAAAAGCATATCAAACAAAGCTACGCAATAAGATCCGTTATAGTCTTAAAAAGAAACTTAGTTCATAATTAAACTAAAATCCATCATCCACAAATTTAATAGCATTCAAAATACAAAAGTAGAAAATAGAGAAGAGAATAAAAACTGATGGTGCAATCCTTGAATCTCTCTCCAGCTCCTGCGTTGAATCTCTCTTGCTATCAATTTGCTTCCAGTCTCCAATTTGCTCCAAAACTAGGGTTTTCTAATAATAAGTTCAACACCCTTAAAACTGATTTAAAACAACTATTTATAACATCTGATATCAATCCTAAAAGATTTAGAAGTCTGAAAACCAATTACACATCAAATTGCTTCAATTAAATGAAAAGTCAAAGCTTGGTCAACTCCCGAACCGGCGCGACCGTGCTGGAATTAAGCCTGAGTAGTGCGCGGCCGCGCTGCACTGGCAGACATTTTTTTTCTAACTCTGGAGACCGGCGCGGCCGTGCTGCTCCCTAGTTCATTTTGGGCGCGGCCGCGCTGCCTGACTTCCTGCACTTTTTCCTTCCTTTTGCTGTTGTTTTGCTCAAGACTCACCAAATCCATTCCCAACACATGCAACCTACAAAACACACAAAAATGCATGAAAAGTAACTATACACCAAGGAAATAAACAATAACCCACATTAAAAAGTATCTGATTCGTAGGTATAAAACCTACTCATCAAATACCCCCAAACTTAAACTATTGCTTGTCCCCAAGCAACACAATGCAACACAATGTCATGAATGCAACTATTAACTATCGTGCGAATCCAACCAATAGCCAGTATGAATCTTAACTTTTAGCCTCAGAGATATCAACAAAACACTTGAAACAGTAAATCTAGTCAATATGAACTAGTAATCCCAATCAATCAAACAATATACACCTGTCATTACCCAAGTTGTGCGTGTGTGCTCATTAATCAATTTAACTAAATATAGTTCAAACTTAGCCACATAACCAACTTCACATCAAGAATAATCTGGTTTTACATTTCAAATTAAGCAAATATGACAATTCCAGCTAAAACAACACAATCGCTAAGCATGATGGTTCTTACAAGATTGATTTCTATCCTTATTCTTCTACGAGTGCGTTTTAAGCTCCATCTCGTATTTGTGCTCAACTATGCAATGTCAGGCTCTCTTAGGCTTCTCAAAGTCACCCATATAGCGAGCTTTCAATTAGTGACTCCCAAACGAGTCGACTTTAAGGCACTAGGTGTTAAGACACCCCTAAGGATCTAATTACTCGAGTAACTAAGGCCACAGAACCTAACTAGTCAACCCATTTATTCTTTTTTTTTCTTTATATCCCTTAGATACCCCCAAACTTCAGCTTTTAACCTCATTTAAGCCTTCATTGTCAATTCACTGTGTTTCTTTATTTTACCCCAAAATATTCTCATTTAAAAGTCAATTATGCAACACTTTGAACTACACTAGTTAAACTAATCAAATATCTCGTGTTATCCGGTTACTCAAGTTTTAGACAGGCATAACTACTCTCATGATCGACATTACAACAACCATATTGACTATTAATACTGTCTAAGTTAACAAGTAAAACTAATCTCATCATTGGCCGAGCCAAGCCCAAACTAGCCCATCAATTGAATTCATGCAAACAAACTAAATGCCCACAATATACAGTCAATGCGATGCAAACAAGTATGATAAAGCACTAACTATAACTAACTAAATGCCAATATGCCAACAAATATGATGCATTAACTAACTATCATGCTTAAATAAAAACAGATAACTAACCACAAAACCCCCCAAACTTACGACAAACAATGCCCTCATTGGATAAACAATAAAAAGGAAAGGAAAGAAGAACTCCCCTAATCCGAGGCAGCATCGTTTGCAGCATCGTTTGCAGCCTCCTCATCATCATCTGAAGGTGTGTCCGGGGGAGGGTAAGCTGGAGTAGCACTAAATGTTGGGAATTGGACCTGGACGCCCAATTGGGAAAAAACTTGAGAAACACTGTCAGAAAGCTGCGTCGAGAATGATCAAAGCTCAGTCATGCTCGTGTGAATGGTATCCATCCGCCGATATATGCGCCTCTCCATTCGGTCCAACCTAGCCTGAGACACATTCAACGGCTGCTCAGGATTGGCCATCAGCTGATCGGATGCTTCTTCACTCTCACTTTGATCTGCCAAGAGAAATCCTGCCACACGGGAATGAGAAGGAGCGCCAGTCCAAACCTTGTACTTTTCAATCGTAGCCTGGTCAATCGTGTTCATAGGAAGCTGCATGGGCTCGCCATTATCCCACTGCACCCCAACAACAATGCATAGACGAGATATCACAGATGCATGAGGGATCCCTCTTGAAGTACCGCCCTGCAGATACCAGCGAATGGACGGATTAATTACATAACCAACATCTATTTTTCTTCCCTTCACAATCCCATACAGCAAGATCGCTCGATCCTTGGTCACATCATTCTCATGTCGTGTTGGCATCAGATTGGCACCAATGAAACTGTGCCATACCTTCCTATAGCGACTTAAGGCTGTGTGTGGAAAATGCAACTTCTGATCCTTTCCCTGCTTAGTAGTCCACATCGTACCTGGCTTGCACAAGGTATTCATGATACTATCCAACTTTGTGTCCCATCTTATAGAGTATAACCAATCTGGATCGTTGGGTTGAACAGTAGGCAAATGGTACAGCGAATTGATACTTTCTTTAGTATAGGAAACTTGTTGACCCCTCACAAAAGCAGTGCCATCCTTAGTATTTTTGCATTGGCATAAAACTCTTGCACTATCGATATTGGGGCTGCCAAAGGAGGTTCAATGAACAGTAGCCAACCCATAGCTCGAATCATACTCATCATCTGCCCAGCCGACCTAGGATCTGGCTTGAGCCCGCGTTCCAATACAAAAGTTTTCCCCAACAATACTCGCTGATAAAATTCCTCAGCCTCAGCGGAAAGAAATCGACTAGCATCAAAGTCAATAGACTCAGTACGGGCTTGAGAACTTGAAGATTCACCACGTTGTCATTTTGAAGCCATAGATATTCAGTCAAAATACTTAAACCCACAACAAACTCAGTTACCCCCAAACTTGACAGAAATCAAATAAAATTTTCCAATTCTTGCACAAGCAGTAAGTATATACTCTGTTTCTAGACAAACTCTCTCAAACCAATGTAATCCAGTAACCACAACCACATTACAATATAGTTTTGAAATCCAAATAAACTTGAACTTTAGAATCTGAAATTCCCAATACAGTGTATACCCAATTCTAAAATTCCTTTAATTGTAACTGTTATCTTGTTATAGAGAGAAATTCCAAACCACAATGTACTTACTCTGCTCTTATACGAAGCAATCCCCACAATATCCCACTGCAATGAGAGTAATGGAGATGGAACAATAGGTTAAAGATGAATGATATGGATATTGGATATATGCAAGTTTCATTGATGGAAGAATACTTGAATTTGATTATGAAGTAGATTGTATGGTTGGGGTCGGTTATGGAGAAGAAGAAGAAGGTTAGGTTTGATCGATGAATGTATGGGATGGAACGGGAAAGAGAGAGAGAATCTCGGATTTTTTGTGTTTGATTTGGAATTGGTTTGGATTGGTAAGGATTTAATTTAGATTTTGTTTAGGAAGGGAGGAGTGAAGTAACGGATTCAAGTTGGAATAGGAATAGAAATATGAGAGTCCAAACGGGAATGAAGAAATAAAAGGCTGAACGGGTCGGGTCTCTGACCTGTTTTTAAAAACTGAGAACCGATCATGGCGCGGCCGCACTAGTATTTGGCTTGGATTAGGCGTGACCGTTCTGGTATGGCAGCACGAAGTTTTAGAGTTCTGGAAATAGGCGCGGCTGCGCTGCTTTCCTTTGTAATTTGGGCGCGGCCGCGTTGCCTTGGCAACAAGAAAACTTAAACTTCTAGGAGTAGGCGCAACCGCTCTAGTTTCCTTTATAATTTGGGTGCAGCCGCGCTGCCCTATATTCATGAAGCTGCATTTGTTAAGCCTTCCTGTTTGAACCATTGCATTGCAGCAATGAAGTGTATCCTATAAGAACATAAAATAACTAATTACTACTATAAAAACAAACTAAAAAAACGACATACTTCTAAAAATCACAACAAATTCAAATTAATGGAATTAAAGTATGGGTTGCCTCCCATCAAGCACTTGATTTAAAGTCTTTCAGCCTGACTACTTCCTGTTTCACGGTTGATCGGTAAGAGTGATTACGGTTTTCTGGCGATCAAAATTACCACCCCAATAATACTTCAAACGTTGTCCGTTGACCTTAAATGACTCATCTGGATTATGTCCAAAGACTTCAACGATGCCATGAGGAAATGGATGTTTGACAATGAAAGGTCCAGACCACAAAGATTTGAGCTTGCTCGGAAATAATCTCAATTGAGAGTTGTATAACAACACTGCTTGTCCCCGCTCAAATTTCTTATCAACAATTTTCTGATCGTGCCACTTCTTGACTTTTTCCTTGTATAATTTCGAGTTATCATAAGCTTGCAGACGGAATTCATCAAGTTCATTAAGCTGTAGAAGCCTCTTCTCCCCTGTGGCTGTGAAATCGAAATTCAGCTTTCTGATGGCCCAATATGCTTTGTGCTCAAGTTCAACAAGAATGTGGCATGCCTTGCCATGGACTAGTTGATACGATGGCATGCCAATGGGTGTCTTGTATGCTGTCCGGTAAGCCCAAAGCGCGTCATCCAACTTCATTGACCAATCTTTTCTAGTAGGGTTGACAATCTTTTCCAAAATTCTCTTAACTTCCCTATTCGAAACCTCTGCTTGACCACTGGTTTGGGGGTCATAAGTTGTTGTAATTCTATGGTTAACCCCATATTTAGCCAAAAGAACTGCGAAATACTTATTGTAGAAGTGGCTCCCTTCATCACTAATAATTGCCCTTGGGGTGCCAAATCTTGTGAAGATATTTTTCTGAAGAAATTTTAGGACCACTTTGGCATCATTAGTTGGCACAGTGGGCTTCTACCCATTTGGAGACATAGTCAACTGCCAAGAGAATGTAGAGGTTGTTGAAAGAGGATGGAAATGGTCCCATGAAGTCTATCCCCCAAACGTCGAAGACTTCAACTTCTAAAATGGAATTCAATGGCATCTCATGACGTTTGGAGATATTTCCCACCCTTTGACATCTATCACATCTCTGAACGAATTAGTGGGTATCTTTAAACAATGTGGGCCAGGAAAATCCTGCTTGTAACACCTTGGCAGCCGTCTTTTCACCACCGTAATGTCCTCCATAAAGCGAATCATGACAATGATGCAGGATACTCTCAATTTTACTTTGCGAAACACACCGTCGTATCATTTGATCTGCGCAATGCTTGAACAGGAACGACTCATCCCAACTGTACCTTTTCATGTCATGGAGAAACTTTTTCTTTTGTTGGCTGGTCAAGTCTGGAGGAAGAACGTTCATACCATGAAATTTCTGCCTTTATCACAAACAGTTGCTCATCTAGGAAGAACTCATTAATCACTGTCTTATCTCCCTTTGCATGCTCATTGTTTTCCAATCTCGATAGATGATCCGCCACTTGATTTTTCGTACCCTTTCTATCCCGGATTTCCAAGTCGAATTCCTGGAGTAGAAGTATCCATCTAATTAACCTCGGCTTGGCATCTTTTTTCGAAATCAGATATCTGATCGTTGAATGATCCGTGAACACCACCACTTTAGTTCTGATTAAGTACGAACGAAATTTGTCAAAAGCGTACACTACCGCAAGCAACTCCTTCTTAGTAGTTATATAATTGAGTTGGGCATCCAAGAGTGTTTTGCTAGCATAATAAATGGCCTGAAAGGCCTTCTCTTTGCGTTGACTCAAAACAGCCCCAATTGCATAGTCGCTAGCATCACACATTAACTCGAATGGCATTGACCAATCTGGTGCAACTATCACTGGTGCTGTAGTCAATTTCTTCTTTAAAATCTCAAAGGCCAACAAACAATCCTCGTCAAATTTGAATGGGACATCTTTCTCCAATAGATTGCATAACAACTTTGTGATTTTCGAGAAGTCCTTTATGAATCTCCGGTAAAACCCAGCATGTCCCAAAAAACTGCGAATCCCCTTCACTGAAGTTGGTGGTGGTAAGTTTTCAATTGTCTCGAGTTTGGCTTTATCCACCTCTAAACCTCTTGCTGAAACTTTATGCCCGAGGATGATCCCTTCTTGCACTATAAAATGGCACTTTTCTCAGTTAAGCACCAAATTGGTTTCCACACACCTTTTCAGTACCATGACAAGATTTTCCAAATAACTATCAAAAGAGTCCCTACTGAAAAATCGTCCATGAAAACCTCCACATTACGTTCCACCATATCTGAAAAAATTGCCATTATGCCTTTGGAACGTCGCCGGTACGTTGCACAATCCGAAAGACATCCTCCTAAAAGCGAAAGTACCATATGAATAAGTGAACGTAGTCTTTTCCTGATTCTCTGGAGCAATTGCAATCTGATTGTACCCAGAATATCCGTCCAATAAGCAATAGTACTCGTGTCCGGCTAATCTATCTAACATCTGATCAATGAAATGTAGTGGGAAGTGATCCTTTCGGGTTTCTTTATTGAGTTTTCTGTAATCCATGCAAACCCTCCAACCGGTTACTGTCTTCGTCGGTATCAACTCGTTGTTTTCGTTTGTTACTACTGTCATGCCTCCTTTTTTTGGTACGCATTGAACCAGACTCACCCAAGAACTGTCAGATATGGGGTATATAATAACAGCATCCAACCATTTTAAGATCTCTTTCTTGACTACCTCTTTCATAATTGGATTTAGCCTTCTTTGCTGTTCCACGGTAGGTTTGGCATCGTCTTCTATAAGTATCTTGTGCATGCAAAAAGATAGGCTTATTCCTTTGATGTCAGTAATGGTCCATCCAATTGCAGTTTTATACTCTTGAAGAACTCGTATCAACTTACTTTCCTGAAATTCGTTAAGAACAGATGCAATAATAACAGGTAAAGTAGATGATTCACCCAAATAAACATACCTGAGATGGTTAGGTAAAGGTTTAAGCTCAAGTGTAGGAGATATCTCAAGAGATGGCCTCAAGCGCTCTAAGGACTTGTCTATATGCTCCAAAGGTTCAAAAGGAATTTTGAATTTGCGTACCCTTGGCAATGCATCTAATATCTGAAGAAACTCTATCATCTCTGGATCATCCATGTCAACATCTCCCAATAAAGTAGTTTCCAACAGATCCTTAGTTATTGTCCTCAAAAACTCGTCATCCACTACTTTTTCTACCACATCCATCCGAAAACACTCCTATTCATTTGTAGGAAACTTCATGGTCTTGAACACATTGAATGTCACTTCTTGGTCTTGAACCCTCATAGTCAATTCTCCCTTCTGTACATCTATGAGTGTTCTACTAGTTGCTAAGAACGGTCTCCCAAGTATAATAGGAATGTATTTGTCCTCTTCATAATCCAAAATGATGAAATTAGCTAGGAATATGAATTTATCGACTTTCACCAAAATGTCCTCCACAATACCTCTAGGATATCTAACTGACCTATCCGCAAACTGAAGAGAGATGTTTGTTGGTTTCGGTACAGGTAGACCCAACTAGACATATATCGATAAAGGCATGAGGTTGATGCTAGCACCCAAATCACACAAACATCTGTTGATTGACAAACTACCAATGGTGCAAGGAATAGTAAAGCTGTCAGGATCTTTCCATTTCGGCGACAACTTCTTTTGCAATATAGCACTACACTCTTCAGTTAACGCTACCGTTTCATAATCCTCAAGTTTTTTCTTCCTTGACAAAATTCTTTTCATAAACTTGGCGTAGCTTGGCATCTGCTCTAGATCTTCTACAAACGGTATGTTGATTTGTAGCTTCTTAAAAACCTCGAGGAATTTGGAAAACTGCTCGTCTAATTTCTGTTTCTGAAATCTCTGTGGATATGGAACTGGTGGGTATACTACTGATTGATATGCTTTCTCCTTTTCTTTTGGCTCAGTTTTCGTTTTCTTATCTTTCTCTTCCAAATTTTCAACAGAATCTTTCTGCAGAATCTGTAACTAGAGTAAGGCGCGGCCGCGCTGCCTCTCCTTGTATTTTAGGCGCGGCTGCGCTGCCCGACAGAAATTGTTCCCACTTCTAAGTGTGACAGCTTGACATTGCTCCTTACCATCTCTCTTTGGGTTAACTTCTGTGTTACTCGGCAGAGATCCTTGAGGTCTGTTGTTCAAAATATTAGCCATCTGACCCACTTGATTCTCCAGATTTCTGATGGCAACTGCTTGACTCTTTACCAATACATCATTACTCGCCATATACTTTATCAAAAGCTCTTCCAAATATGGTTTCTTTTCTTGTTACGGCTATGTAACTACTTGTTGATGTTGATTATGAAATCCAGGGGGATATGATGATCCAGGAGCTTGTTGATTCTGATTCTGATTGTTCCTTGCCCTTGAATTGTAAGTGTTTTGGTATGAGTTTGGAGGACGTTGGTAGCTACCCACAAACTGCACTACTTCAGCATTAATGGCACAATAATCGGTATGATGTGATCCCGCGCATAGCTCACAAACAAAGGCTACTTGCTGAGTTTTTGACTCTGCTATAGCATTGATCATCTTAGACATAGCTGCCATCTGAGCTGCTAATGCGGTGACTGCATCTACTTCTAATACCCCGGCTACCTTGTGATGATTCATCCTCACAGTTGGCTATTGATAATTATTCACTGCCATTGTCTCCAATAATTCAAAAGCCTCATCAAAACTTTTAGCCATAAGTGCTCCTCCCGTAGCTGCATGTATGCTCGTTCGAGTATTACTACTAAACCCATTATAGAATGTCTGAATCTGTAGCCACTTGGGTAGCCCATGATGCGGGCATCTTCTTAATAAGTCTTTGAACCTCTCCCAAGCCTCATACAGTGACTCTCCATATTGTTGCTCAAAGATAAAAATATCGTTCCTCATTTTAGCAATTTTAGCCGGCAGAAAGAATTTCGCTAAAAATTTCTGGGCCAAGTCATCTCAGGTCGTAATGGATCTCGGCGGGAGTGAATGCAGCCAACTCTTTACTTTATCCCTCGGAGTGAATGGAAATAGACGTAATCTAATCGCATCATCCGAAACATTATTGTACTTGAATGTATCACAAATCTCAAGAAAGCTCACCAAATGTTCAGTCGGATCATCATTGGCCAATCCCCCGAACTGTACTGAGTTCTGGATCATCTGAATTGTACCAAGTTTAACCTCAAAAGTGTGTGTAGTGATCGCTGGCCTAGTGATGCTTGATTTGATCTCATCTATTTTAGGCATGACATATTCCTTCAGTGATTTCTGCTCTTCGTTAGCCATTTTCTCTTTCTCGATTATCTCTTTGCAAAACTTTCTCAACTGACGTAACCTGTTCTCAAGATTGTCCTCGCACTGCACAAGTTCCGGCTGTTTCGATCGCGTTTGCATAAACGAACTGAAATCACCTGAAATAGGAAGTAACAAGAAAAACAAAACAAAGTTTAACTAAAACTGAATTAATTAAATTGATACTTGAAAATTATAAACACCAATTGTCCCTGACAACGACGCCAAAAACTTGTTTGCCAAAATCTATACTAGCAAAAATACGCAAGTATACGCAGTCCACAAGTAATAAAGTGAAAGTAGAGTATCGTTCCTACGGAAAAAACTGCAATTTATAATGGCAAATATCAACTCTGTATTAACCCAATTTTATTAAACAATTGATTAAAGAATTGTGAATTTTTGAAATTAATTAATTAATTCTAATAAAGCTAACTACCACAAGTTTGAAAACAGATTTTAAAAACTTAAGACTACAACTTCATTTATTACTTCACTTTGCTCAACACACTTCCCATCAAATTATGCTAATTATCTTGGATTGTTAATCGAGAACTCATCAATATTTATGGCCATCTCTCAATGTATCACAAACAAATCAACTCAAATCCACAGATGATAGACTTAAGATGAACACCCTAATTAACTAATCCATTATATCTCTATGTGAATTACAATTAAGAAGGATTTAAAGTTCAGGTTCCCTATTAGATTACATGTGGTGAATAAGTATATCTCTATCCTAGACACAAATTATGAATTTCATCGACATGCAGAAAACACAATCACATATTATTCTGATCAGATCTAATTCTACACTTCATCTCTCGAGTTCATATAGATTATCCTAGTAATTACCGTGACACCCCCAAATTCAGGTACCAATACCTCGAATCTGGTGCTCACGACAAAGTACATCCATACACCTCTAAACAACACAAATCAACTAATGCAGAATAAATAAACATATGTTATTCATTACAAAAGGTTTACTACGGTCCCAAGGTCTATAACCTTAAATAAATACATCGCAGAATACAATAATAATACAAAACGATTCCACGATTACATAGCGGGATAGTACATATAACTAATCCTTAAGGTTTCCCTTTCCTTTGTCCGCTTTGGAACTCCCCGGCTTAACTGCAATAGGTTAATGATATAGCAAGAGTGAGAAACTACTTTGCTCAACAAGTTTAAAATGAATAAAGAGGAATATATCATAAATGAATGAGAATAATAATCGCATAGTTCAACAATTTAAGAACATTGAAGAAATAACTGACAATATAATCAAGGTTCAAATGAAATAATGAATATTGATTATTTACTGCTGAGTGGTCTAATAGACCATAAACTTTTTGGCCAAAGGATCAGTCATTCAACTAACCCTTTTAAACGTCTGGCCCATCAGTAGTACTCGAGGGGATCAGCCTCTCGTACCCTATGTATATGCATAACATTTAACTCTGACTGCATCGAATAATCGACACATTAAAATCCCCTAAATAAAGGTTGTTCTCTCAGTCCAAGAATCCATACCAACAATCGGTTTGGATAGCTTTTAAAATAATAATCTGTACATGTCTAGCCGAAACAAATAGCGTAGACTATTTCCTTAAACAGTTCATGAACGAAGAACTTAAATGTTTCACAGTCCAACAACAGATAATGAATTCAAATGCACAAAGTGCGAATATCAATAATTATCCTTGATGTGGAGTAATTGACAATAGTTAATCCACTAATATCATTTGGAAGTAATAACTCGATTTGAGTCATGAAACTTGCAACAATATACAACATTTGTATAAAATAGGAAACTTGCTCAAATGTAAGGGTTGAGTAAGTTTAAGAAACTTGCATTTAATATATAGAAAGAATGTAGTTAGGGAACTTGACCAACACAAGGGTTAGACAAGCGTTAGGAAACTTGCCTAACATATACCTGTTTGCACGAAATAAAAATGGTGCATAAGGATTAGAAACTTGCTCAAATATAAATTGAGTTACGTTAATAAACTTGTAATAAGATAGAATACTTGCTCAAATATAATTCGAGTAAGGTAGAACTTCCTCAACAAATAACTTGAATAAAGTTAGGGAGCTGGCCCAACACAAGGGTTAGACAAGCGTTAGGAAACTCGCATAACATATACCTGTTTGCACGAAATAAAAATAATGCATAAAGTTTAGAAACTTGCAAGACAAGGGTTAAGAAAGAACTTGCCTGATGCGCTGCTACAATATTACAACACACGCTCCTTAATATCCTACACATGTAAATACATATTCACATAACAATTAGTCACATAAAAACTAGGTTCAAAACAGACGCTGCATCATTAAAACACATTGATTGCCACTACGACAACCCAGTCGGGGGTCTCGCTCCCCGGTGAGCGAGGGCTGCCCAGCTCGCCGGTGAGCTGGCGGGGGTCTAAGGGGGCAGCGCCCCCTGGAAGCCAAACGAAATATGCAACCAGGTTATTCAATTTACGCCTAAGACAACACGACTTTGGTTGACATTTAATATACAATTAAGCAATTAAGGTTAAGGTTTAACAAGGTATAAATAACTAACTTGTTCAATCATTTAGGATAAAACTATAAGTGTTGGACCCGCTGAAAAGAATTCATTAGGTCTGACCCGACCCGATCCGGTCTGACCGACCCGACCCAGGCCGGACACGGCACTGGCGCTGCAGCGCCAAGCCTTAGAACTGAACTTCACGCTACGCCGTGAGTCCCGTGTTTTTCCCATGACAGGGTTTCACGCTGCGGCGTGAGCCTTAGAGCTTGGATCCCACGCTGCGACGTGAGTCCCAGTCTTTTATCATCTTGCCCCTCGCTGCGACGTGAGCTGCAGGGCTTATGAGTGACGCTGCAACGTCACTCTCCAGTAGCCGGATTCTGGGTTTGATCCTAGTTCGTGACTCCGACCTCCGGCCACTCCAACCTCCATAACTCCTTCAATACACAAGCAAATTGGTTCATTCCAGACTCTATGGACTCCTAACTTATGGGGCTCCAACATATCAAAAATTTAGAATTACCCATAAACATTAATATGGCCAAATCGTAAGCCAAAATGCAAAGTTTATACTCTGTTCTTCGAGTTCTTGACAAGTTTTACAAAAATCATTACTACGAACTCGTTTTAACTCTTTTTTACTCCATTCCAACTAGGTTAGCTTCGTAACCCATGGAACTACAATACCATAACAATAAACAAAATTAATAAACATGAAATCATAGCTTTACAGTCCTCTAAATTGGTCTGAACGTCCAAGTTCATGTCCAAAGTTCATTGTTCTTGCTCCATTAAGCAAAGGTACGGATTTGTTCCATTTTTGTTCCACTTTGATGTTATTAATGGCTTACATAACCTCTTAACAACATTTACAAACAATCATAACAAACAAAAATACTAAGAATCGCCATAAATCTGACCCACAAGCTTAAGAGCTCAAAACTAAGAAAAACTTAAAAAAACTTAACAAGAAATCGAATGGAAAGGATTGGTTGGTGTTTACCTCTGTAAATCCTTCCTAGATGATTAAGAAGCTCGACTAGGCTTGATTTTGAGGGTTTTTCTCGCTTGGATTCTCTTCTTCCTCCACTCTTGCCTTCTTCTTCTTCCTCCTTTCTTTTCCGGCGACTTCTTCCTTCTTCCTTCTTCCTTCTTGCTACGGATTTTTCCTCTCTCTCTATCTGCTGATGGAATGGTATTGATGGAACGCAAGAGAGAATTGGAATGGTTTGAATGGGATGGGAGAGTGGAGGAGTAATTTTGGGAGAATGAAGGGAGTGGGTTGGTTGCTCCATTAGGCTTGCCGGCTAAGCTCTCCCTCCTTGCATTTGATTGGTCTAAAATTGGGAGTTGGTTCCCTCTTGGAGTAACAAGCGAAAATAAATACCCAAATACACAAAAATATATCTAAAAACTCCCACTTTTGTACCAAAACTGGTAAATAACTCTATCCAAAATTAAAATGGGTACTCCTATAAAATATTGGGACGCATAAAAATAATTATTATGGGATTTGTCCAAATATTCGGAACACCCATATAATACCTTTCGGATACGGATAAAATCACGTATCAGCTCAAATAAAATTTCTGACGCTTGAAAAAATTATTCGTTCGCATACACGCATTAACAAAATTATTCAACATCGAAAAAGACGAAAAATATTATGGCATGAATAGTGCCTCAGGAAACGTGTCCTGTGAATAGTGATTTAGCGACGCTACGCGAAATCAATTATTCACTTAAACAAATCTATAACATGTGAAATTTTATGCATTCACATAATCCAGGCTGTCACACAACCTTTAAACATGCAACACAAAATAATATTAATATAATATAATATATTCATTAATATTCAAAAATTCGAATTACAAGGCAAATCCAAAATTCCCGGTCGTTACTATTACTGGCCAAATAATTAAACAATTAAGCATAAACCATAACAGACAATACAATAATAATTAACAATAATTATCTAAAAAGCATATCAAACAAAGCTACGCAATAAGATCCGTGATAGTCTTAATAAGAAACTTAGTTCATAATTAAACTAGAACCTATTATCCACAAATTTAATAGCATTCAAAATACAAAAGTAAAAAATAGAGAAGAGAATAAAAGCTGATGGTGCAATCCTTAAATCTCTCTCCAGCTCCTGCGTTGAATCTCTCTTGCTATCAATTTGCTTTCAGTCTCCAATTTGCTCCAAAACTAGGGTTTTCTAATAATAAGTTCAACACCCTTAAAACTGATTTAAAAAAACTATTTATAACATCTGATATCAATCCTAAAAGATTTAGAAGTTTGAAAACCAATTACACATCAAATTATTTCAATTAAATGAAAAGTCAAAGCTTGGTCAACTCCCGAACCAGCGCGAGCACGCTGGAATTAAGCCTGACTAGGGCGCGTCCGCACTGCACTGGCAACCATTTTTTTCTAACTCTGGAGACCGGCACGGCCGCGCTGCTCCCTAGTTCATTTTGGGCGCGGCCGCGCTGCCTGACTTCCTGCACTTTTTCCTTCCTTTTGTTGCTGTTTTGCTTAAGACTCACCAAATCCATTCCCAACACATGCAACCTACAAAACACACAAAAATGGATGAAAAGTAACTATACACCAAGGAAATAAACAATAACCCACATTAAAAAGTATCTAATTCGTAGGTTTAAAACCTACTCATCAGTTTTTGGTACGATTTCGGAGGCAATTTGGTTGCTTGTTTAGCCCTAATTGGTTATAATATGACATCCAATGCTAAAAACTGACTCTGAAGCAACAGTAGTAATTTGAATACTTAGAATATGCCATAACTGATAACAATGTATATCTAGTTCTATTTGCTTTTCAATAACTAAGAACATCTAAAGGCATCTTTCGGTTAAGACTATTTTCTTATAAATAAGATTCCAATTGTGAGTTACTTTGGTTAGAACCATATTTTTGACTTAAGAAATATATAGTCAAACTCCTACAAAATTTCCACAATAGGTAAATATAAATAAGTAAGTATAAAACACATATATCATCTTCATTAAGAAATAAATGATGCTTACATCCATATTATCGATATCATCTTCATTATCTCCACCATAAAAAGTTGGACAAGATGAACCAGATGTAAGAGAATAAGTCGAAAGACGACAATACTCCTTATAAAGGTCACTCAACTTAGTATGAACAGATTTTACCATTTCATTGTATGTCCCTGGATGCAATTTCTTAAAAATAAATTCCACAAACTCCAACTTGAAACGAGGATCCAATGATACGATCCTGACTAAGGCCACATCAAACGATGATAGTTTAATTCAAGTTCAAAGAGGTGACAATGACGATTTGAGGATAAGTCATTTTCAAGAGGAGAGAAATGATGCGGACATGTTTAGCTCGAGCGTAGACGGAGATCACGGAAGTCAAACTTGGGCAGATCCTATTCAAGTTCCCATTGGTCCAGTGACGAGAGCACGGGCTAAACGATTCAAGGAAGGACTTAACGGTTTAATCCAAAAGGTTTAGGCTAAGGGTTCGAGTTCATTCAAGGGGAATTCTAAGCTCATTAACTTGGTGCAAATGATTGGTCCCGACAAAGAATCAAATTCAGGAATTAAAAACGAAGAAAGGGCAATTCTAGCAGACCGACACTGCAGCGCCGTGTTTAGTATTAAAAATAGCACCACAACGCCATTGTGGTAGAAGGGTCTCTAAAAAGGTGGCACCACATCGCTGTTTTTTAGGCTATTTGTGGCATTACAGCGCTGGGCACCGAGCACACATTTTGAGGCATGCATTTTGCTTCAATTTTTAAGCTTGTTTTGCTTTGTTTTTGGTAGTTTTTTAATTCTAATATAATTCTGAAGCTTTTTAGCCAGGAAATTCATTCCAAATTGATTGTTTATTTCCTTATAGAATTAAGGTTACTTTTTATTAGTATAAATATGATACACGGTTTATGTAATATACAACTTCAGATTTGCATCAATACAATTACTTTGGGAGATTTTTCTCATCTTTTGGTTCTTTAAGAATTCCTAAGTTATTCTTAGTTTTTCTTTGAGATTCAATTTGGACTTATCATACAATAATTCATAGTTGTGTGTGGCGTCTTCTACCGCATTAATCGTCGATTGTACCAAGGTTCCTACTTCCATATAAGCACGGGGTCAAAGTGTCATCAGTGTTTCTTTTAACGTAAATTCCTACACTATCGATTGTACCAAGGTTCTCGTCTCAATATAGACGAAGGGTTGAGGTGTCGAGTATGTTCCACCGTACAACTTTACTAAAAACGATCTGAGCGACGACCACCTCACGCAAGCGTGTCGTGGAGTCTATCATTTGGTATCAGAGCTAAGTATCTAGCGGGTTATTTATCCTTTAATTTTTTGTTTGATTATCAAAAAAAAATCCTAGTTTGTTTCAATTGCTTGTTAATAAATTTAGTAGTAATAAGTTCCACACAATTTCATTATCAATTCCGATCAAGCAAAACCATAAATTCCGCAAGCCTAACAAGCTTTCCCGGAAATTTAAAGGCGTACAAGAAGTTTACAAGCGCTTAACCCGTAACTTTGTTGGTAATTTGAGACTCATACCTTCTATATTTTGGTTTGTGATAAGTTCTTATTGAATTGAATTAGTAAATTGAGATTATTGTTTGGTGAATTCAAAAAGAACCTATAAGAGGGAATATTTGAGTGAAAAAAGGCAAGAGTAGTGAGAATATTAGAGGATAAAAACCATCATTGACTGTAAACACGAGCGTAATTGAGTGATTCATTGTTTGAGCAAAACACGTAAGGGAGTGTGTGAGGAATTATTATCTACTAACCTTTGTTTTGCAACAAACATTTTTGGCTATGAGGAGTCATTGAAGAGGAAACCGAGAGTTCCTATGGATTCTTTCGTGAATGAACAGAAGAGAATATGGGAGGAAAAGTATGAGAGGCATCATAAATATCATGGACATAGGGAGAAGCCTCAACCTATGGAGCATATGAGGGAGCAATTACTGCCTAGGGAGGCAAATGAGGACATCATGGAGTCAGTTTATAAGATGTTGGAGGCCTGTTGTATGCAGCCACAAAACACTCCTAAGGCGTATAGAGAAAGAGTACAACCAAGGGAGATAGAAGTTGAAGAAGATCATGCAGTCCCAAAAGAGTCGTTGGTGACAAAAAGGGATATAAGTGTGCAAGCTAAAGAGGAAGACATAATACAACAAAAGGACATTTTTATACTAGATTTTTTTTCCAAAATAAGATATATATTATAAAAATTGATTGTGATATTAGTACTAACATTGCTAGCACTACAATGGTAGAGAAGCTAGGTTTGTCTACAGTTGCACATCCTCAACCTTACAAGTTACAAGGGATCAGCGATTGTGAAGAGATGGAGGTGAATAGACAAGTGTCAGTTTCTTTTCGCATTGGCAGATATAAAGATGAAATACTATGTGATGTAGTGCCAACACATACTTGCCATTTGTTACTTAGGAGACCATGGCAACGCGACAAACATGTGAAGCATAACAGTTCTACGAATGAGTATTCATTCATGCATAATCAAAGAAAAGTCACTCTTTGTCCTATGACACTCGAGCAAGTCCATGAAGAACTAATGCACTTACAAAAAGATCGTGATCAAAAGCAAGAAAGTGAACAAAAGAGTGATCAGAGTGAAAAGAATAGAAAGATTGAAAAGAGTGGGATTGAAAAGAAAAGAGAGATTGAAAAGAGTGAGAATGAAAAGAATAGAGAGATTGATAAAAGTGAGACAAAAAATAAACGAGAGAATGAAACAGGTGAGAGAAAAATTGAGAGAAAAGAATAAAGAAAAATAAGTGGCTATGAAAAAGAGAGTGAGTGGGAAAGAGTATTGTATTTTAAATAGCCGATGACTGTATGTTTGTATAAAGAGGCGCTTTTGAATACTAACAAATTTAACTCTTCTTTGTCTAGTTCTGTTGTTTCTCTATTTCAGGTTGATATCATACCCTGTGCTATCGTTTAGTACCGATCAGCCTATAGCATTCCCGAAGAAATGACGGAGTTTTAAAGTCAGTTTAGAGAGCTAATGGAGAGGGGTATTATGAAAGAAATTATGAGTTCGTGTATCGTTCATGAGATCTTAGTACCTAAGAAGGATAGGACGTCGAGCAAGTGCGTTGATTTTCAATTGGTAAGCAAGTATCAATATTCTTTTCTTTGCTTAGATAATATGTTAGATGAATTGCATAGTACTTATATTTTGTCTAAATTTAATTTGATTAGTGGTCATCATCAAATTAGCATGAGAGAATATGATGGATGAAAAATTACATTAACATGTGATTTGTATAAGTGGTTGGTTATTTTGGTTAGATTAACTAATGCATCTAGTGTTTTTATGAGTTTATTAAAACATGTTTTGCATGCTTCTATTGATAAATTTGTTTTTAACTATTTTGATGGTAGAATCATTTTTATCATAAACTATGGAGGATTTTGATATATGTTGAGTTAGTTTATGATCATACTGTTTATTCTCGTTTTCAATGCTCTTATTTTCATAATATTCATTCTAGTTTTTCTTATCGGTATATTATTGTTTTCATACTGTTCAATCTGTACATAAGTTGTCGTTATTTAAATTTGGTTGTGATCATCATTGCATGATTTTGAGAATGCTGTCGTGAATGGAAAGGGGTCTAAAAATGGTTTTAAACGTTTTTATTATTAAATTAGAGTAAGGTATGGTTTACATGTGTATTTAGTTATATCATTCGGATTAGCTAAGGCATTAAGTGATTTAATATTGTGTTATATTTTGCATTCTTTCATGAAAAAATTTGTTATTATCTGTTTTGATGATATTCAGATTGTTATCAACACCTGGGGGAAGTCGTTAACACTTATTGAATTTGTTCGTGATAATCGTAAATATGTGATTGAGTTTTCATCTTGTGAAATTAGATGTGACCTTTTAATTCCATTAATGCCATTACTTGATTTAATTTTGATGGAAAGGAAAAGGTTGATTATGTTGTGCAGATTCAGGATATGATCAAATTCAGCAATGAGATAAGCATGGATCAATATGTAAACCAATCAGCACAAATGCATTGAGAGTCTGAAGGGGGGGGGGTAACTTAATTTTTTATCCAGAAAATTATGTATTAAAACTTGTGTGTTTTTATTTCTTAGTGATTATATAAAAGATGCATGTTGATTGGTGTTGTTTTATTTTTGACCTAGGTGAATTGAAGTGGGTGTTTTTGCGAATGGACGAGATCATCAGATTGACTTTTGATCCAGGAATTTGTAAATAGGTGAATATGCAACATGAAGGGTTTTACATATTGAGTTTTGATCAAGGAGGAGTTGGAACTTTTCAAATTCTTGCTTGTGTTGCTAATATTACTTATACATTTAATTTTTCAGGTGAGACTTGTGGTTATGTTTTGTTCGGTGTTACCGACTTATTTCGTTTTGATGTAGTGCCGGATTTAAGGACAAATCATTTTTTAAGAGGGGAATGATACTATCCTGACTAGGGCCACATCAAATGATGATAGTTCAATTCAAGTTCTAAGGGGTGACGCTGACGATTTGAGGATAAGTCCTTTTCAAGAGGAGAGAAATGATGCGGACATGTTTAGCTCGAGTATGAATGAAGATAAATAAAGTCAAACTTGGGTAGATCCTATTCAAGTTCCCATTGGTCCGGTGACGAGAGCACGAGCTAAACGATTCAAAGAAGGATTTAACGGTTTAATCCAAGAAGTTTGGGCTAAGGATTCGAGTTCATTCAAGGGGAATTCTAAGCTCATTAACTTGGTACAAATGATTGGTCCCGACAAAGAATCAAATTCAGGACTTAAAAACAAAGAAGGGGCAATTCTGGCAGACCGACGCCACAGCGCCATGTTTAGTATTAAAAATGGCGCCATTAATTCTCGATAGTGATTTTGATCTAGAGACACCCTTTCTAACTCATCATCTAGTAATTCTTTTCCATGTTTTAAGCTAACATGCCAAAGCATATAAGTAGTACCATGTTCACATGCATAAATTTGACCACAATCTTTACATTTGGCTTTTAGTTTTTCATCAATGACAAACTTTTTCAAATTGCTCCCAATCTAAAGAGGTGCATTTCTTAGAACGTTTTGTACCTGTGCTAGTGGATGTGCTTTGTTCACCGCTCCGTTTTGTACCCGTACTTGTAGACATGTTTTGTTCTTCCATGATAGCGTATATAAAATCCAAAGTCAAGTTGAGAGGTCCGTACCAACAAGTTTCATTAATCTATTCATATGTTTTCTAAATCAAGTTGAGATGTTAGATGCCACACAACTAATATAAAGTGTGCAATGCTAACAAAGACCAATACTGCATCACTTAATTGTTATTCATACACTAACGAATCAAAATGAATAAATAAATATAAAGATGTTTCCCTTAAGCTTGACAAATTAGTTGTTTCCCTTAAAGATAGCGAATGCGGATCAAATGTACAACGCTAACAAATACCAATACTGCAGATCTTTAGTTGGATTTTGATGTAAGAAACTTGAATTTCACAAATTTCATATACATCAATTGAAAGCATATATGCTCTGCAATATTTGATTGTTTTGTTGTTGCATTTTTCTGGCTGCAGGTTCAGGGAATAGGTACTAATTGTGTTTTGGTCCAACTGAAGAAATATATCAGAGGCTACAAAATTGATTAAGGCAAACTGGGGCAGTTCAAATATTTCTCAGGAGTAATTTTCTTGATTTTAAAGCCGTTTGCACAGAGCACTCATTTAGCTCCATTCATGTAGAGTTTTTAACTTTTTGTATTTTTTTTGGCTTCTATTTTGAACTTAGCATAACAATGAGCTGAAAGCATTACAAATACTTGTTTATAGAGTGTGGAAATTTCAACCCAAAAAACTGATTCCTCCATTTGATGCTTCATAAATTTGACATTTGTGCAATGGCATTCCCACTATTTTAGTATTTTCTCTAGTTCTCTATTTGGATTATTAGTGTTTTAGTTAAACTGCAAGTTAAAAGAATCACTCACCCCATGCAATTGAATCCCAACAAAGGTACACGCTGCTAAAGAGTAGCTATTACTAAAAGGGTTTCAGTGTACACAAAGGGTTTTCAATACTATTCTCAAAAAAGAAGGAAACCATAGATGAATACACAACAATGTTGTCCATATACTAATGCCAATTTAAAATTCAACAAACCCAATTAATGAGAAAAGTCAAATGGCAAAAAGGGGATTGTTTACTTTTAAACATTATATCACTAAATTTAAAAAATATGTATTTGGCAAACTGGACTTTTTAAAAAGCATGAATTAGACCATTTTGTCAAATTTGCTAAACCAGCGTCAAATCTGTACTTATATTTTCATATGTGGATTTAAAAAAAAAAGATTGTCAATACCTAATTGGCTTATCAGTGGCCTCCTACGTGGATTAGGAGACAAATCGATAGGTCTCTTATATATTTTCTCAATTGCAGCGGCTGAAAGAAAAGAAGAACTAGGGTTTCAGAATCATTACAAAAATTGGCATCGATTAGCTTCAAAAAATTAGGGCTTTTGTTAGGTAATGCCTCTCCAAGTTAGTGCAAACCAACCGTGGATCTTATATGGCTGCATCACGATCTAGATCATTGTCAATCATTGCTGCCAATATGTAAGTCTGGGTTCTTTGCGTGGGTTTCTTCTTATCTTGAGTTTCTTCTCTTTCCTCTCAATTGGGTTTTATTCGTTTCATCTGGCTTCAAAATAGCTTTATCAATTTCGTTTTCCTTTCCTTCTCTTCCCATTATATATGTAAGAGTTTATGTGAATGCTAATGGGTGTTGACCAACTATAAGATCAATACTACGGAAAACCCTAATTTGGCCAGAGATGGAGGGACAAGACGATGGCCAGGAACAGCGGTTTGCAACAATTTTATGAGGTTGGTTGTGGCGACGGAAGGAGTTTGATAACTAGCGACGATTCTTAGCACTCTTTTCCTCCTTTTTTCCTTCTTTTCCCTTCTGGCTAAAGAAGATGATGACACGGATCTTGAGTATGGTTGGGTACTAGCGAGGATTTTGGCGATTCTTTAGCACATCCGGGTTCATAATGGGTGGACTAGTAT
Source organism: Aralia elata (assembly GCA_034770075.1). Taxonomy (NCBI): domain Eukaryota; kingdom Viridiplantae; phylum Streptophyta; class Magnoliopsida; order Apiales; family Araliaceae; genus Aralia; species Aralia elata. The sequence goes on from CM068381.1 coordinate 30,702,326, forward strand.
GAAGAATATGGTTGCTTTTAGGATATTTTGTTTTTAGGAATTAATATCCAATTGTGATTTACGTGGATTGGCCACTTCATTTTGTTTTGTTTTAAACTTTTATTTTGCTGCCAAGTATTAATATATAAACACTGATTTGATGACCGTCCAATATTTCTAACGGAATGGTTTAATTATAAAATTTTAATTCGTTCAGTTAGTTGATTACATATTTTTAAAGTTCGATATTCAAATGCTTAAAAGTGGACAATCACAATAAGGTAATACCCCTTTTTGCCTAAGTCAAATTATTCACTTCCCAAAACCCATCAGTAGGAAAAAGAAAAATTACACACTTGATTAGCATTGGAGGGAAATCTAGGTTTAGGATTTTTATTGATCCAACAGAAATCCCTAGAACTCAAAATCAATAGGCTAAATAGAGTTGAAGGGTGGGAACAACTATTGAAGTGCCGATCTGGAACTAGAGAAGAGGAATTAGGGGAATTGTCGTGACAAAGAAGAAGAAGAGAGAGCCGATAGGACTGGGTTGAACCGTTCGAACTGGAAAAAAAAATGGGTCAAGAACCAGTTAATTGGTTTGGATCTAGTTTTCTTTTGAAAAATTTGGGCTCAAATTGTAACCAACCCATTATTCAAAACTAACGTGATTCATTTTATTTTTGAAAAAAATAAATGTTGTAATTAATAATACTTTTTATCAAGCGTACGATTTTCATAATTGTATTGTATAAAATCAAAATAATTCACGTTAATTTAAAATTTGAAAATATATTAAATTAATTTGATCCTATATTCCGGAACGAATGGAGTATTAGCAAAGCAAGTGCAGAATTATAATGATGGACAAAGATGATAAATAAAACTAATATTGAAAGGATCCACTTTGCTATTTATATGTGAAAGCTCACTCATGTTTTATCAGCTACAAATTCACATAAAGCACATCCAAGAAAATAAAGATAATTAAACTAGTTGATGACCAAAAAACAACAAATTGCCAGCCGAATGAAAGTGGCTATGGCTAGAAAAGCTATTTGCAGAAGTCAAATAACCAATACAGAAAGCGATAAAACAAGATGAGAGATGATATATTGATATCTATAAAACATGAAGGTACATGACATCACTATGCTATACCTACAACTTTAGAACAACTTACTATTTTGCAAGTAATTTTTATTTTCTTCTTAGAGCTGTTAGTCAGAAAGCAATTCTTTCTGATATTTTCTTAGAGAGATGGTTGGGGGTCAAAATCAAAGTTTGACCATGAAAGGGGAAAGTTTAAATACTTAAATACGACTCGACTCAGCAACTGATAAAATGAGTATACAATGCAAAATGTTGATCGTTCTACGATCATTGATATTGTTTATTTATAATTATATAATAAATTTGTTCATAACAGTTTAGAAGGTTAAAATAAGATAATATACATATTTAGATGTTTTAGACAGATAATTATCAAACACATCATTTCATTCCGTATTCAGATCTTTTATTCCATTCAATTTATTCAGATTTTTTTATATATTCAGAATTTTTCGTTCAGTTTTATCAAAGTTCCTAAAATAACTGTTCTAATTATTGAAAAGGTTTGGAGAGGGATGTAGTGACACTTGTGCAAAACTTCATAATGTCTGTACCAACTACCAATATGAGTCACGAGACATTACCCATAACATGAAAAGTTATAAAAAGCATATAAATTTTCATATGATTTGGTGATATGTAACAACAATTTCATAATAGTGAATATTAAATATATCTAAACAGTCGAAAAGCATATTTATATTATACGATTATAATATTGGTGCTTTACAATCTCAAATAAAATAAAATTTGACGTAATCACATATTTTTGCAATTCTTTCCATCCGTACGTTTGGATTTTTTAAAAAAGGTCTTGATAAAGCAATTTAGGAAACTAGGGTATATAATTTAGATACCCACAAGGATATCTTCTGCAGACCATAAATTTATAACTTAATTAGACATGCCATTTCATTAGATAATGCACAACTGGAATTAGAATCCACCTTGGTATCATCATGGTTTCATCACTGCAAACGCCATCAACACATAATGATACTCCACTTGGCAAATAAGCCTCTTTCCATGTGTTGACAGAGCAAGGTGTCTTGGCATGTAGGCAATAGGTCTCACTGAAAACATGGATAGCCTCCAACAAGCTAATACTCCTCCGTCGTAAGATGCATTTTTTAAATCATAACGTTTAAGAATAATTTTATGTTTTCAAATGTATCTTTGCTTTTAGTAAAAAATTTTATAGTGATTATGTGATGTTATAGTAAAAAAAATATAAGTGCATATCATGCTACTTTATATTTTTAGAATAAAAATGTATCTCTTTGGAACAGAAAGGATATGGAGGTTGCTCCCTGAGTTCTTACCCAAATTGCATTTCTTTTTTTTCTTTTTTTTTTCAAACCTAGCTGTCAAAATTTACAAAAACAAATTAACAGATTGCACCAGTAGATCCATTTTGTATCCCCCTTGGTCCTCATCCACTTTCTCAGCCATAGAATCCAGATTACAGTCCATGTACCTACAAAAAATTGCACGTGTACATTATTAGAAAACCTGAACCCACTATGCTAATTAAATTATGATCATCAATGTTGGTGTTCTCAAAAAATCAGCAAACCATCTAATGAAATTGGTTTGTCCCAACTCCCAAGTTAGGGAGAAAGGAATCTGCTACAGCAAATGCCTTGGCTGGCATGCTCCCCAACCCACACCGATCAGAAAAAATGAATTTCAAAAAATATCTTCTGTCCCAGATCGACCTTTTCCAAGCCAGTAGTATTCTGATGAGTCACCATGTGCTATATAAACTCCCAAATGTAGAAGAGAAAATCAACCTACTGCTCCTTGTCTGTATCAATAACAAAAAACAGTGTCAAATATCAACTTATAACAAGACAGAGGTCGTGCTTTTGTTTAACATACAATTATGAGAAGCAAGATGAGTAATGCCCCTGGAGCAACAAAACAATTGCAGAAAGTTTCAGAAGTAGAGGTCCTCTGCCTAAGAGGGGACAGATCAAGTTGAGGATTGCAGCAAATGCTTTTCATTCAATCATTTCCGTGCTCTCCAGAGCCTCTTCTGATCATCACCAGTCTAGGGGGAAACCTGTTTTTTGAGGGAGATGATAAACCATCTTGTATTGTACTGTAGTAGATAAATGCATTAATAGTAGTTTTTTTCCTTTTCATCTTCTGTTTCTTCTCCCTGTATGTGCAGTTCAAATCAGTAGTCAAAGACTGAAAACTAATAGTGAAAGTAGAATTTTGGAAATGGATTCAGAAAGTTTTGAAAGTCCAAAAACTATATTAGCAAAGTGAGTGCAGACTATCAGCACAGATGATTAATATACGCTAATACTGAAAGGATCTATTATTTAATTTTTTAGTTAAAGCTCTGTCATCTTTTATCAGCCACTAAATCACAGAAAGCACATCCAAGAAAATTTAGATAATTCAACTAATTGATGACGGGAAAGAAAAAAACTAACAGATCAATGAAAGTGGCTCGCTAAAAGATGAGATGATACCAATACAGAAAATAATAAAAAAAGATGACGAGATAATACCAAAAAATAACGAAGCTATAAGACATCACTATGGTATACACTAGCTACAATCTGAAGGACAAGTTATTATTTTGCAACTAATTTCGTGTTTTCTGCTTACCGCTTGAGCTATTAGCCAGGAAGCAATTCTTTCTCTACACACACACAGAGAGAGAGAGAGAGAGAGAGTGAGGAATTGTTTGCTTGACATATCAGGTTTACTTAACTGAATTGTTTTATCCTATTCTCTCCAGTTCTAAGTTTCATGGCAACAAAACAGGGAGAATGTATTATTTTGCAGCTTCATTTTCCTTTACATCAATGTGTATACAAAGCAAGTGGTGCCTAATTGATTTGAAACCAAGGCTAGCAGCCTAACACACAGCTTATACATGTTAAATGTATAGCAAGCATTTTTCTAGGCTAAAATGAGATGCCCGGAAATGGGTCAACAAGGAGAAGAATCAAACTTGGCATCATCATGATCATCATGGTTTCATCAATTGCAAACATCATCAATGCATAAAGATTCTCCCCTGGAAAATAATCTACTTTCCATGTGCTGCAGCCGCTCATCCGTATACAAAGCAAGGTGGCTCGTATACGCAATAAACATATAACCATTTGTCATTTTCAAGGAGATGAGATGTCCTTGCAAACATGGAGAGCATTGATGAACTATTTTCTTCTAATTTCTTTTTTTTTCAAATTTAGCTGTCAAAATCTATAAAAAACATATAAATAACTCTTAGCAGATCATTATTGTACCATGCTTCGTCCTCATCCACTTTATCAACCATAGAATCCAGTTTCCAATCCATGTACCTGTAAAACACCCACACGTGTTAACTATCAACAAACCAAAAACCATTATGCACATTAACTACAATCATCTATATCGGTATTCTAAATAAGTCAACTAATGATCTAAAGAAATCAATTTGTCTCAAGTTGGGGAGAAAGGAATCTTCTTCAGCAGACAATTTCGCTGGCATGCTCCTCAACCCCAATAAATTTAAAAATAAAAAAATTTCTTCTGCCCCAGATCGACCTTATCCAAGCCCTTGTTATTTTGATGGTCATTTTGTGCTATATAAACTCCCCATTTGTGAAAGCAAAGCAACCTACAGCTTTTTACGTGTGACAAAACAAAAGCAGTGTCAAATATCAACTTCTATCAGACCCAGAAGGTGATTCCATTTAAGATTTAATTATGAAAAGCAAGATCAGTAATGTCCCTGGAGCAGCAATTGCAGAAAGTTACAGAAGTAGACGACCTCTGCCTAAGAGGGGGCAGATAAAATCAGGGATAGCAGCAAATGCTCTTCATTCAATTGTTTCCGTGCTCTCAAGGACCTCTTACAATCACCACCAGTCTAGTGGGAAAAATTATTTGAGAGAGACGAAACCTATCCAAGATTATTAGTTTAAATCAAATGCTCATATGTATCGTACTCTTCTCCCTGTAGTGTATGTAGAATTTAGAAAAGTAATCCAAAGAACTGTTTTCTTCTGCTTCTTCCTCTTCTTCGTCTCCCTATAATTTCGGCTTAAATCAGTAGCGAGGTAGAACTTAGAACAGGAACTCAGAAACTTTGAAACTCCCACAAGTGAAGTAGCAGTAGCAAAAGGCATAGATGATACTTAAGAACTAATACTAAAAGGATTCATCATGTCATTTTCACGTGAAAGCTCTCGGGTTTTTTTTTTCCAGCCATAAAATGACAAAAAGCAATTCCTACTATCCTAGTGAATAAAATTAAATAAAAACGAAATAATAAATTAACAAGAGCTTATAAAGTTACTTACACAAGTCCACCAGTAAAGAAAGGGATGAAACAATCTAATACGGAGTTGTGTAAAACATAAAAACACAGACATCAATATGGTACACACAAGTGATTATGTAGGACAATAGCTACTAATTTTGAAGAAAATTCCTAGTTTTTGCTTAGAGCTATTGCATGTTTGTCAAGGTCCTCAAGGAGAATCTCTTTCTGCTCATTTTGCTTATAGCCAGCCTGTTAGCGTTAGGTCACTATAGTTATTATTAGAATGTAGAATATTCTGTAAATTTGTTAGAATATTATTAGGATCTAGCTATTTAGGGAAGGTAGTATTTAGCCTTGATTACAGCTCTAATTAGAGCCTTAATTGTAGTTTGATTGTAACATAATGTAGTATATATATACAATGAAATGATGAGAAAGATTTAACCTCTCATAGTCACCAATTTCTTTGTTTTCTCACAACCCTAGGTTTCAACTTGGTACTAGAACCTGGTTCATTGGTACTGTAACAGACCATTGTTCATCAAACTGTAGCAAATTACTGTTTAACAGCACTGTAACAAAAAATTGTTCATCGGTACTGTTACAAAGTACTGTTCATCGGTTCGCGATAAGTTCTAAGTGTTCGCCTCTCTCTCCTGTTCTCATCTACAGTAGCCATGTGTTGTTTGGTTCAAGTTTTCTCAATTTTTTCTCATATACAGTGGTATTATCTATATTTTTTCCGTTGCCGATAACTATATTGTTTACTTTACTGTCATATAATGTTCCTTAAGTCTTTGAATCAGCCTTGTTGATATTTCCTTAGATATTCGTATTACTTTTGTTATACCATATTATGGCATAATCTAGTTCTATCAATAGTGGTGATCCTAATGGTCTCACTTCCGAGGAAATATTAGCTTTTCAGATACTCTTGTCCACTCCTAGCTCTGCTCATCATGTCCAGTCAGGTATATTTTCTCATGCACTTAATGCTTCTTCTGCATGTACCTCTTGGATTATTGATTCAGGTGTTACAGAACATATGACTAGTTTATCCAAATTATTTACCACTTATACTCCCTGCTTTGGCAAAGATAAAGTGTTAATAGCCGATGGTTCACTTTCTCCTATCTCAAGGAGGGGCTCTGTAGTTTGTACTCCCATTATATCTTTATCTTATGTTCTTCACGTACCTTCTTTTTCTGTAAATTTATTATTTGTTCCATGTCTCACCAAGTCTTTAAATTACTCAGTCACTTTTTTTCCTTCTCATTATATCTTTCAAGACTTAGTAACGGGGCAGAGAATTGGTAGTAATAGTGCAGTTGGTGGCCTCTACTATCTAGATGTTCCTCATACTAGTCTACCTTTAGTTGAGAAATGGACTTCCACTCAGACTCTTCAATCTATCTATGACTCCAGTCTGGCCTCCCTTCATCATTGGCATTATCATCGGGGACATCCTTTATTTAGTACTTTAGAATCTTTTTTTCCTCATTTAACGAAGCTGTGTAAAAAAAATTATTTTTTTTGTAAGCCTTATGAATTAGCTAAACACAAACGCTCAGTTTATCCTGCTATTTATAATCATCATTTTGAACCATTTGCTGTTATTCATTCTAATGTTTGGGGACCTTCTCGAGTTATTTCTCATACTGGTCATCCTTGGTTTGTTATATTTATTGATCGTTTTTCTCGTATAACTTGGCTTTATCTTCTTCATTCCAAAAATGAAATTTTTTCCTGCTTTCAAGAATTTCATAAAATGATACAAACACAATTTGATGTTAAGGTCAAAATTTTACATAATGACAATGGGCGTGAATATATCGACGGTGCTTTTGGTTCCTATCTTACTAACTATGGCATTATTCTTCATACTACTTATGTTAAAACTCCATAACAAAATGGCATTGCCGAGAGAAAAAACCGTCACTTATTAGAAGTTGCCTGAACACTCATGTTCACCATGAAAACGCCTAAATCTTTCTGGGGTGATGTTGTTCTTATTGCCACCTTTATCATCAATCGGCTTCTTGATGAGTGGGTTTTACATCTATGAATTGAGTACGTTTGGCTTGATGATTTGTGAGTTCTTAAGTATTTTAAGTTAGTATTAGATATTTATAGTGTTTTTATGTTATTTTGTAGGAATGAGCAAGGAAACGCAATTCGAACATCTTTTGGAGTACAATATGCAAGCAAACGCAAGAAGGGAAGATTACATGGCTTTTAACACTAGGTTTAATGCATGTTATTGGTTTGGAACTTGGATTGTATTGTAGAGCTACTCCTTAGCTTTTCGGAATATTTTGAATCGTCACAATCGGAGTTCTGATGAGAAAGTAATGATCGTTTTACCAACGGACGTTGAACCTCAAAGTTTGGAGTTGTCATTTGCATAACACTCACTTCAAGCCCAATTTTGACTTTCAACCAGTCTGAATCTTTCAATTCTCAAAGAATGCAAGTTGTAGATCTCGTCGAGAGCTTCGATTTGATATGTGGCAGGCCCTGTAACTCCTCCCGGATCAAACGTTATGACTATTTTACCAACAGATGCTGCAACAGAATGTTCCTAGTGTATTTTGGGCGCTGTCGCGCTGGTCTGCAGAGTGAAAAACTTAGTTTCTGGCATTTGGGCGCGGGCGCGCTGCTTCCTAGGCCAATATGGGTGCGACCGCGTTGGGTCGGGTTTTTAAAAAGCTTATTTTTGACCCTCATTGAATGGAACAAGGATTGTAACTTCTAATTGGTTTAGGACTTTAACTAGAACCTATAAATACATGATATGAAGCATAGAATAGGAGAGATTTTGTTACTTTTTGCTAACCCTAGTTTGGGAGAAAGAGATGGAGGCTTAAAACAATTGCAAGAGCACAAATGATTCAATTAAGGAGCTGAATGAGAGACTCAAGGATTGTGTCTACATATTCTATTCTCTTCTCTACCTCTTATTTTGTATTCTTGAATGCTTTATCAATTGTGGATTATGGATTTTAATTCAATTATGAACTAATTTCTTTTTAAGATTATAATGGAACTTATTGCGTAGCTTTTATTGATATGTTTCCTTGTTAATTATTATTGATTATTATCGGATTGTCTATTATGATTTGTGATTAATTGCTTAATTGTCTGATCAACAATTACTATGGTAATCTATATGAACTTGAGAGATAGATTATAGATTTAGACCTAATCATAGTAGCATGTGATTGTGTTTTCTGCATATGATGGAATTCATAATTTGTGTCTAGGATAGAGATATACTTACACGCTGCATGTAATCTGAAAGAGAACCTGAGCTTTAAATCCTCTTTAATTGTAATTCACATAGAGATATAGTGAATTAGTTAACTAGGGTGTTCATCTTAATTCTATCTTTTGTGGATTTAAGTTGATTCGTTTATGATACATCGAGAGATGGTTATAAATATTGATGAGTTCTTGATTAACAATCTGAAATAATTAATATAGTTTAATAGGAAGTGTATTAATTCAAGTGAAACATTAAGGGAAATTGTAATCTTAAGCCTTTTTATCTGAATTCAATTCTTGGTAGTTAGTAATTAGTTAGTTTAGTACTTTATTTTTAAAATTCAAAATCTTTTATCGAATTGTTTAAATAAAATTAATTTGATTATGAGTTAGTATTTGGTAATTATTATTAAATAATTCTCTGTGGGTTCGACACTCTCTTATCATTATATTACTTGTGGACTGCGTATACTTGCGTATTTTGCTAGTATAGATTTAGGCAAACAAGTTTTTAGCCGTTGCCGGGGAATTAGTTTAATAATTTTTGCCATCATTAACTTTAATCAAATTAATCTTAATTTAAACATTTTGTTTTTATTTTAATTCTCTTCCTATATTTCTCTCTTTTTAGGTACACCATGGCGGACTACGATTATCAATGGCCTTATACGAGAATGATTCAGCCAAGAGCGACATGAATTTATGAATTCGATGAATTGTCAGCACAGATTGAGACACTTTCGAGGATGATTAACGCTTTTGCAATACAAAGTATTCAAAGTGTGGCGGTAATTTGTGATTATTGTGCTGGAAATCATCCGAGTCATCAATGCGCCATCAATTTTAAGTCGATGCAGTATGGTGGCAATTTCGGCGATTACCCCAACAGTTATGCCTATCCCAACAACTATCATCAAGATTGGGGGTATCATCCGGATTTTTCATGGAGCCATAATAATCAAGTCCAAATCTTTGCTCCAAGCCAATCATACACTCCAGAATTTCAGGATTCAGCCTATCTATATGAAAAAGAAAGGAAACTGAGTTTGGAGGAGGCCTTGGCGAAGTTTATTACAGCTACGGACAAAAGAATGAGTGATCAAGATCAGTTGTTGAACTTAGTGGATTTAAATATAAAAACCCAAGCAGTGTCGATTCAAGATCTTGAAAACCAGATGGGACAGCTTATCAACGCCTTCAAGAATAGTTATCATTGTGCATGGCCCAATGACGTGGTTCTCGAGACTGATGGATTGCCCGCGCCAAAGCTGCAACCGGACGTGCTAATTGATGATAATTCTTGATATGGGGATCAAGAAAATACAGCCGAAGAAGGTCTAGCCGTGAGTTTCGACGCTGATGTACCAATTTTGTTAGTGCCCTATGTACCTTTTTCGCCAAAGCTCAAAGATCCGGGTAGTTTTGCAATCCCCTGCCCACTTGGTAGTCATGTCCTTGGTAAAGCTCTTTATGACATTAGAACTAGGACTACATTACAACCATGGTGGGATGAGAAAGAGAAGATAAAAGAAGAGCCCGTGGTGTTTGACAAGATTCAATGTCCCAATCTAATCACGAACACAACGGAGGAAGCACCTAGCTATTTGACAGTCGTAATTAGGAACCTAACTACAAAAAGTAAACTAGGTGACTTTGAAACAATGGCCCCTACTGCAACAAAACCTTCAAAAGTTACATTGTTACTAATGGATGGAGGGTTCCTCAATTTTCAAAGAGGAATTGGATAGTAAATGGTGAAGTCAGGCTGAGACTATAAAACAAACGCTTCTTGGGAGGCAACCCAAGTTTAATTTTTATTTTTAGTTTTTATTTATTTTATTAGGTTTCATAGTAGTTAATAAATTTGCTTCTAATGTGTTTACAGGTTATTCGAGTCCAATTTAAGTGCAATGCCTTATTCATTCTGATGTGCCTAGCCTATTCTTCAGACTTATCAGACAAGAAGGAAGATTGCTATATTTTCAGGGAAGTCCTCTGTTTTAATTTTTTCTATCTTAGGCATTGAGGACAATGTCTAGTTTAAGTTTGGGGGTGTTGTTCCATGTTTTTGTTTTATTTGGTACTTGATATATGTTTTAGATTTGCATTTTAGTTAATATGTTTTTAGGATAGGTGAGCAATGGTTTGATTTGAATTTGATTATGGCCAATGATAAGAAAAAATGGATTAATTTTTTTAACTCTTGTGAAGTTGAGAAGCATGCTTAGTTTATATTTTGACTTATGAATTAGGTTTACATTATTTGTGATCTTTTTGAACTTCAAAACACATATCTATCTGTTTAGCTAGTTGTGTCTTAAGAAAAAAAATTTGGTTGAATACTTGTGAAAGATATCATTGAAACTTTAAAATCTTATTTGAGCACCATTCAAAGTAAAATTTAGGCATTAACATAAGTTTGGGAGAAATCTTGGGTTATTGAAAATTTTAAAAATTGTGCCACTTTCCTGAGTTAGAATGATGAATCATGTGGTGGGCTGAGATGGAGCGTAAAACACACTCACCCATAAACACAAGCATGAGAAGGAGCGTAAAACGCACTCGTGCAAGAGAAAACGGGATGGAGCGTAAAACGCACTCGTTCAATGAGAAGTGAGATGGAGCGTAAATCGCACTCACTAAAAAAGAAAAAAAAGAAAAGAAAAATTGTGATTTAAAACACTTCGGAAGTGTTCAAGTGTGCTTAAATGTATGAAAATCCTTTTGATCCTCTAAATTTTATGGTTTGCCTTTATTAGCGGAGATTGATGTGAAAGCAGGTTTTTTAGAGTTGATTTGAAAATCTTTTATGAATATTTGATTATATGATCTAGTGCGAGTCATAGCTAGTTGAACATTTGGATGCACACACATGCACTTAAAGAATCATGAGTAGTTGTGAAACTGATGATTAGGTTGAAATTTTAGGCTTTGCATGTTTTCAGAATTTTTTTTTTCTTGAGTTAACATTAGAAGAAATTTTTGAGGCTATTATGCAAATTTGAATTGATTCATTACTCGAGTCGTGTGAGTTGTTATTTAGAATTAGTTGTAATAGTTGTTGTTCTTAGTGTTTGCTTGAGGACAAGCAAAGATTTAAGTTTGGGGGTAATTGATGAGTGGATTTTACATCTATGAATTGAGTATGTTTGGCTTGATAATTTGTGAGTTCTTAAGTATTTTAAGTTAGTATTAGATATTTATAGTGTTTTTATGTTATTTTGTAGGAATGAGCAAGGAAACGCAATTCAAACATCTTTTGGAGTACAATATGCAAGCAAACGCAAGAAGGGAAGATTGCGGGGCTTTTAACACTAGGTTTGATGCATGTTATTGGTTTGGAACTTGGATTGTATTGTAGAGCTACTCCTTAGCGTTTTGGAACATTTTGAATCGTCACAATCGGAGTTCGGATGAGAAAGTAATGATCGTTTTACCAACGGACGTTGAACCTCAAAGTTTGGAGTTGTCATTTGCATAGCACTCACTTCAATCCCAATTTTGACTTTGTTCCATTCTTAATCTCTCAATTCTCAAAGAATGAAAGTTGTATATCTCGTCGAGAGCTTCGATTTGATATGTGACAGGCCCCGTAACTCCTACCGGATGAAACGTTATGACCATTTTACCAAAAGATGCTGTAGCAGAATTTTGTCTGGCGCGGGCGCGCCGATTCCTAGTGTATTTTGGGCATGGCCGCGCTGGTCTGCAGAGTGAAAAACTTAGTTTCTGGCATTTGGGCGCGGGCAAGCTGCTTCCTAGGCCAATATGAGGGCGACCGCGCTGGGTCGGGTTTTTTAAAAGCTTATTTTTGACCCTCATTGAATGGAACAAGGATTGTAACTTCTAATTGGTTTAGGACTTTAACTAGAACCTATAAATACATGATATGAAGCATAGAATATGAGAGATTTTGTTACTTTTTGCTAACCCTAGTTTGGGAGAAAGAGATGAAGGCTTAAAATAATTGCAAAAGCACAAATGATTCAATTAAGGAGCTGAAAGAGAGACTCAAGGACTGCTGCGTCTACAGATTCTATTCTCTTCTTTACCTCTTATTTTGTATTCTTGAATGCTTTATCAATTGTGGATTGTGGATTTTATTTCAATTATGAACTAATTTCTTTTTAAGATTACAATGAAACTTATTGCGTAGCTTTTATTGATATGCTTCCTTGTTAATTATTATTGATTATTATCAGATTGTCTATTATGATTTGTAATTAATTGCTTAATTGTCTGATCAATAATTACTGTAGCAATCTATATGAACTTGAGAAATGAATTATAGATTTAGACCTAATCATAGTAACATGTGATTGTGTTTTCTTCATATGATGGAATTCATAATTTGTGTCTAGGATAGAGATATACTTACATGCCGCATGTAATCTGAAAGAGAACCTGAGCTTTAAATCCTCTTTAATTGTAATTCACATAGAGATATAGTGAATTAGTTAACTAAGGTGTTCATCTTAATTCTATCTTTTGTGGATTTAAGTTGATTCGTTTATGATACATCGAGAGATGGTTATAAATATTGATGAGTTGTTGATTAACAATCCGGAATAATTAATATAATTTAATAGAAAACGTATTAATTCAAGTGAAACATTGAAGGAAATTGTAATCTTAAGCCTTGTTATCTGAATTCAATTCTTGGTAGTTAGTAATTAGTTAGTTTAGTACTTTATTTTCAAAACTCAAAATCTTTTATCGAATTGTTTAAATAAAATTAATTTGATTATGAGTTAGTATTTGGTAATTATTATTAAATAATTCTCTGTGGGTTCGACACTCTCTTATCATTATATTACTTGTGGACTGCGTATACTTGCGTATTTTGCTAGTATAGATTTAGGCAAACACTTCCTTCTAGAGGTCTCGGTAATCGGAGCCCAATCTCACTTCTCAAATATTTTTTTGGCCTTTACTATTTCCACGTGTTTTTGGTTGTGTTCTTGTCCATGATAAAAATCTTACTCGGAGTAAACTTGATCCCAAATCTCTGTGTTGTGTCTTTATTGGGTACTCTCCTACACAAAAAGGGTATAAATATTTTCATCCTCCTTCTAATCGAGTTTATATTACTCGTGATGTCACCTTCTGGGAATCTGAATCATTCTATCTTGCTCCCTCATCTCCTTAGGGGGAGAAATCTACAGATGCAGAGGAGTTAATGGATTTTGAGCCTAGTTGTGGCATTCCTTCTGCTATCACTTATCCTATAGTCACTGATATTTCTTCACAGAGGGAGTCATAGATGGAACATACTTGATTTGAAGATCTATTCCCAAAGAGATAAGGAATCGGTCCCGTCTGTACTACCACAGCAGCCCTGCTCGGATCCTAGTTCTCCAACTTGCTCTATTGCTCCTAATGATAAACTCAAATATCCCTACTGAAAATTTTGATATCAATCTTCCTATTGCCCTTGGGAAAGGAGTTAGATCATATACTCAACATCCTATTTCTAACTTTGTCTCTTATGATAATTTATCTACCTCCTATCGTGCCTTTGTTCCAAGATGAAAAATAGAGGAAATCTATGATAGAGGAAATGAATGCCTTGAGAAAGAATGAGACATGGGAGTTAGTTACTCTTCCCCATAGAAAAAAACCGGTTGGGTGCAAATGGGTGTATACAGTAAAGCAAAAGTCCAATGGGTCGGTTGAGAGACTCAAAGCCAGACTAGTTGCAAAAGTATACACTCAAACTCGTGGAATTGATTATGAGAAGACATTTGCTCTAATGGCAAAAATGAATTCCGTTCATACCATTATATCTTATGCAGCAAACTGTGGGTGGAACCTCCAGTAACTTGATGTGAAGAATACATTTCTTCATGGGAACAAGTATACATGGAAGTCCCTCTGGGCTTTACCTCATCAGCAACTAATAGAAAGGTCTATAAGTTACGAAAAGCTCTGTATGGATTGAAATAGTCCCCTAGAGCATGGTTTGATAGGTTCTATGTAGTCATGATGAGATTTGGGTACAAGCAAAGTCGGGCGAACCACACTATGTTCGTCAAACATGGAAATGGCAAGATTACCATTCTCATTGTCTATGTCGATGAAATTATAGTAACTTGAAATAATGAAGAAGAGATGATTAATCTCAAGGCAAAACTTGCCAATGAATTTGAAATCAAGGACCTTGGCCCCTTGAAATATTTTCTTGGTATAAAAGTTGCAAGATCTTCTAGTGGCATCTTCCTGTCCTAACGGAAGTATGTACTTGATCTGTTAACAGAGATGAGCACGTTAGGATGCAAACCAACTTACTTTCCCATTAAGGTTAATCATCATCTTATAGGTGGCATAGGACCCACTGTTGATAAGGAGGGATATCAATGCTTGGTGGGAAGACTAATTTAACTCTCATACACTAGACCTGATATTTCCTATGGTGTGGGAGTAATAAGTCAATATATGCATGATCCACGAGATTGTCACATGGAAGCTGTGACACCCCCCAAATTCAGGTACCGATACCTCGAATTTGGTGCTCACGATAAAGTACATTCATACACCTCTAAATAACATAGTTCAACTAATGTGGAAATAAATAAACATATGTTGTTCATTACAAAAGGTTTACTACGGTCCCAAGGTCTATAACCTTAAATAAATTGTTGGTTCCCGGGGACACAGAAGGGATCTAGAAGGAGGGTTGAATAGATCCTTTAAAAAAACTTTTTCATTTTGTTCGAGAAAGTATAACAGTTATGAAATAGAGAATCAATTCATGCACATCGGAATATACTTTAATAGCCCCTTCTTAGATGTAAACATAATCTTAGTTCAGTTTACAAATCTATGGTATGGTTGACAGCAGATATAGTAGATTAATGTGCATAAGCTAAATGACATAAAGTAAAAGACACAGGAGATTTTTAAGTGGTTCGGAGACTGAAAAACTCTTACTCCACTCTTCTACTTTAACAAGTAGGAATCCACTAATTGTTTTAGTCACAAAGACAAGGACTCTCCGCTCTTCTCAAGTCCAGCAGACAAAAGTTATTTTTAGCCACTAAGGCAAGGATCCTATGACCCTCCTCAAGTCCCGCAGACACGGATCCTCTGACCCCTCTTGAGTCCCGCAGACTTGAGTTATTTTTATCCCTCGGACAAGGATCCTATGACCCTCTTCAAGTGCAGCAGACTTGGAAAACTAGTTCACAAAGAACTCTTCAAGGCTAGCAGCCCTAGAATCTTGTAGACTAAAGCCAGCAGCCTTAGAATCTCTTGTACCCTTTTGTACTCAGCAAGTCCAGTAGACTTCACTTTGTTTAGTCACTTGAGACAAGGACGCTCCGCCCTCTTTGGTGTGTTGATTGCTTGTTGGGTTGTTCTGCCAAGATGAACTTTGATCTCTTTCATCTTCTAGTACTTGGCAGCTGCTTGTGATCTTCTTGTGGATACTGCTGATGATGGTCGTTGAAGCCCTTCCTTCTTCTAGTACATAGCAGATACAGATAATGACTTTAGATGAACACAAGTTGACTTGTCTAAGTCAGTTCTTTATCTCTTCAGCTCAGTGTGTTCATTTCTTGATCATAGAGTAGAGTAGCCATTAAAGTGAGAAAGTAATCAAATTTGATTAAATAAAAGTTAATTTGAAAACCTAGTCCTGGTGAATAAAACGAGTAGAGATGATTATACTGTAATTTCGAGGACGAAATTCTTAGAAGAAGGGGTGAATGTAATATCCCGGATTATTCGGAAATTATTAAAATAAGAATTTAATAAATAAAAATTCTTATTAAGAGATAAAGTAGGTTTGGACATATATGTTTTATATAATATGAAGTGTGTGATTTTGTGTAAGGGATTAAATGTGTATATATAGATGTGAAATATATACATATATTGAGAAAATAAGATTTAATAGTTAATTAAATCATTAAAGAAAGTGGATGAAAATAATTAATTAATTGAGATTAAATTAAAATTATATTATTAAATAATATAATTTGAATATTGAGCCTAGGACGTCGATAGAATTATTATGAACTAAATTTTCTATCCGAGTTAATTAATTCACTTACTTAATATGGTGAATTAATGTATGTATTTTGTTCTAATAAAATGAGGGAGTTAATTAAACTCATTATTATAAATATACTACATATGAATGTAAAATATATTTATGTAAGGGTTTAATATATTATATTATGCCAAACAAATAGTGAATTAAATATGGAATGAGGTAATTCACTATTTAAAAATTTGTGGGTTAAAATATTTTTTTTAATTAATTAAATAAAGAAATGTATGTACGTAGTTAGTGATGATAGTTGTATTTATATTACAATAATTAAATGTAATATAAATAATAGTATAATATTTAATATTATGACATATGGATGTGAATTAATAGTTGGTCAAAACTAATTAATTTAATTAGTACGAATTAACTAAGAGAAAAGAATAGGAGATTCGGATGTATAAGAGAAGGGGGCAAAATTCAAGACACTTGTAAAAAAATATAATAAAGATTAAGAAATAAGAGAAAGTTGGCAGCTAGCTATAAGCTAGTTATAAATTATATATATATATATAGAGAGAGAGAGAGAGAGACTACAAGTGTCCTAGTCTATTAATATATAAATATATATATATATATGTGTGTGTGTGTGTGTGTGTGTGTGTGTGTGTACCGTAAGTTATTAAGATTATTGCACATGTTTACTAGCTCACTAATCAAGCTAGTTTTATATATTATATATATATATATATATATATATATATATATATTATATGTGACATCAGTTGTATAAATATATATATATACCCAGCTTGTTTGGTAAGAAGAATAAGAGAGATGTTAGAAACGTGAGAATAGATAAAGAGGAAGAAAATTAAAAAAGAAAAGAAAAAAGGGTCATGGTTGAGTTTAGGAGGAGAAGAAAGAGAAGGAAAATAAAAAAAAAAGAAAATAATTTACTAGGTCACCACTACTTTACTTAAATAATGAATACTAGACATTTTTTTTATATGAAAGGAATTGTTGGAATGTGTTGGAGAGTAGCTAGTTGGCGTGAGATAAGAATTAGGAAAGGAAAGGACAAGTAGACTTCTCATTTTAAAACACATGCGAAAATTATGGCAAAGATTAAATGGAACCAAGTGACAAATTTTGTAGTAAGTAAAATGGGCAATTGAACACCACACACACACATGGCTAGAAAGTGGACACCTATCACACACTAATTGGTGCACATGAGAGAATTGTTGGAAGAAAATAAGTGAAACACGTAGCCTAGCTAAGGAATTATATATATTAAGTAATGAACTAGCTTTATGAGTAAGCTAGTTAATATATATATAGTGTATATATATATATATATATATATATATATAAGAGGCCACGGTTGAATTTTGGAGAGTAAGGAAAAGTGAGAAAAAAATTAAAGATGTATATATATATAAGAGAGAATCACGGGGAAGCAAGGAAAGGAAAATAAATTTGAAGGAAAGAATTATTGAGCTAGAAAATAGTCAACAAGAGATTCATATATAAGCATGGATGAGGTATTTGAAAAAGTGTCAAGACACTGTCCGATCATACGGAAAGAAAAAGAAAGTTGGTCGTATGTTCAAGAGAATTGAATTTCAGTCAAATCATTTGAATTAACGTAAAGTTATAAAGGACAGAGACAAGTTTTTCAGTACTTGTTGTTATGTGTTATGTGCCAAATTTTGATATTATGTAAAATTCTTGTGAATTTATTTAATGTGCATTCTGTGCAATAATGTGATAATAACTGTTGATATTTAGTTGATGAGTTAAGTTAATTATTTTATGTGAATTGTATAATTTGATAAATGTGAAGCATGAGAATTATAAAGCATATACCAGATATAAACATGTATAAAATGTATAATTGAGAAATATGAAGTATGTATAAAATATGCATAATGGCAAATGTGAAACACATTGAAATGTGAATTATGTGTTATGTGATAGCTATTAAACTTGCTGGGCAACGTAGTTGCTCAACCTTGCTATAAATAAATTTTTTCAGCAGAGCTGAGGAATCTGGAAGTTTCGATAACGACAAAGGGAAGGAAGGCTTAAGGAATAAAAGCACTTAATTTATTTTGTAGGTAATGCTATTAATGGAATAATTATTGTATTATTTTAAGTCAAGGAAGTTTGTATTAATTATAATATTAGTACCAACATATTATTGCAAATAATATTAGAGGATGTTTTGTATGATTAAAGGTTAGAAAACCTGGGATTATACTGAGATGTATTGTGATAATATAGAGATTACATTTATGTCATTAAGAATTGTATTGAATGAGTTATATCGTGAAGCACTAGACTCGGGTTCTGATGATACCCGGATTTGGGGGCGTCACACCAATGGCGAAATACTCCCATATATAGCACCAGATATTCTTAGGCAACATCCTTGTAAAATACTCTATACAATGTCGCTTTATACAAAATGGATCAGTTATAAACATGTATGAAGAGTACAGTAACCATGCATACAGGAAATGTGATTAACCTAACAAGTAAATTTACTTGAAAACCAATAGCTTTAATCACTAAACCAGCTAAAAAGAACATAAAATTGGAAGAGGACTCTTCAACTACGTCAACATGGGAATGAACTGTATCCGATTCGTCACTGGGTCCTTCATTATTAGCATCTGTAAGCACAGAGTTCGGTTTAATTTCTCCTTTTAAGCAATTACTATTTCTTCCCGAGCCAAATTGAACATTATACGAATCAGAATCGTCACGTTCTCCCTCATTTCCTTTCAAATTTCATAAAAATCTAAACTTTCTAACTGTATCAGCTACCCGAGCGTCATTAATATCGAACTTACAGAAGAATTAAGGTTCGAGTCCTGTGAATCCCTGTCAGAGTCATGGTGAGAGAAAGTTTGCTGGCGATGAGGTTTGGATTTGTGTAACGCATCAGCATTTGATTCCTCAATTGGTTGGAGCAGAGAATTTGAAGAAGATTACGAAATGGGTAAATTATTTTCACTGCAATCAATGCAATCATAGAAAGGGAATTCGTCGAGAGATTCGAAGAAATTGTTTCGTTGTTGTTTATGGTGTTTGAATTAGATTCTTCCATTGAAATAATGAAATGGATGCGGCAAGGGTTTCGCTACATTATGTACAGAAGATTCGAAGGTGAAAAAGGAAAGAGATGATTTCAAACGATCGGTTAATCAGTCAGATTGTGTGTGTTAGTTTCCAGAGGCACAAAAGATATCTAGAAGGGAGGGTTGAATAGATTCTTTTAAAAGTTTTCCTTATTTTCGCTTTCAAAAGAATGACTTAACAATTTAGTTAATAACTAAGCACAGCGGAATATGATTTATACAAACCCCTTGTAGAAATAGAATGGTAGTAGAGGATATACTAAAACAGTGATAAAACAGTTATAGCAGTTAAGGAGTGCAAAGAGATATAGACAAGATTTTAAGTGGTTCGGAGCACACAAGACTCCTACTCCACTGTTCTACTCCTCGAGTAGCAAATCCACTAAGGATATCGTTATAACTGAATCACAAAAATTCCTTCAAGACCCGCAGTCTTAGAATTCCAGTACACAATGTACTATTTAAAGCCAGTAGTCTTGAAACTCTGTAAACTAAGACTAGCAGCCTTAGAGTCTCTTGTACCCTTTGGTACTCAGCAAGTCTAGCAGACTTGACTTAGGTTGGTCACCTGTTGACCTTTTCACTTGATAGAGAGTGATTGTTTTGTTGCTACTTACTTGCTTAAAGCATATGGTTTGATAAACTCAGCAGCGAAGCAAGATATTTCCCTTTGAATTGTAGAATGATGATGTTTCAGATATTATCTTCTTTTCGTTGTACTTTTTTGATCCTAAACTTCAATCTGTCTGCCTTATGTAGATGCTTCTGAAAAAATCTTTTCGTTGAAATGTGGCCGTTGCATCTAATCCTTCCGTTGAGATGTGTTGTTGAGCTTAGGAATAGTTTATTCCTTGTTGACTGTAGTAGTGGGGTGAGTCAGCTTCCATTAGCCTGTACCAAGATAGTGGTAGGGATAGTGCTTTGAATCTCTGCAGACTATAGTTGTTTGCTTTCCACTGGTTTGTTTTAATATTCAGCAACTGTCTTGGGAAGGTTATTCTACTGTTAATCGTTATGGGCAACTTAGAATATTTATTCCAAATCTGAGTTGCTTGTCTGACGTGTTGACTCTACGATCTTGCTAGTTGTAGTGTCGCCAGTGTGTTTGTAGAGTTGCATCTCTACAGTCGTTTGATGCCTGCTGTCGTTCACTGAGATCTTCATACTTTATCTTGATCATTCTGAATAGCATCAACATTTTACCTTTATGTTCTTTATCAGAAGTGCTGATTTAGTCTGTGAGTACTGGCATAGACTCCTCTATGATTCTAAGAGTTTGTCTTGAGATACAGAGACAACCCTACATTCTCCCGAGAGAGAGCTCTACATTCTGCCGAGGAAGCTCTACGACCTGACGAGGAAGCTCTATAACCTGCCTAGGAAGCTCTACGACCTGCCGAGGAAGCTCTACGACCTGCCGAGGAAGCTCTACGACCTGCTGAGGAGGCTCTACGTCCTTATAGAAAAACTCGCGATGACATACTTTGACTCTGTAAAATTAGCTGATTACTCTACGATCCTTTACTGGGACTGTGGTAGTACTCTACGATCAGTACACAAGATCAACCTAACAAGTTTGATCTTTTCTATTCTAAGTCCTTTGTACATCACCTTCAATAAAGGACTTTACAATATTTTACAAATATGCTTAGATCTGATAGATATTCAATTCGGCTTAGATCATCCTAACACATTTGATCTTTTCTATTCTAAGTCCTTGTACATATGTCTTTCATTAAGGACTTTACAATTCAGCTACTGATATACATATACATTAAGAGCACAAGATCAAATTTAAACCATGATTTCTAACAATCTCTCCCTATCTGATGTTGACATAACCAGTAATCGAATCATATCATCAATTATAATGCAGATGCTTATAAAAATAAACATGCCTTATAGTATAGTGAGCAACTGTATTTCTAGATGAAATCATGAATTTTATTGATGATTAAATTAATATTACCTTATATGGCAGTTTCATCAATAAAGAGAAAGAGAAAATTACACAAGATTTCAAACCTTAGTTTCTCCTTCCTCTTGCTCCTCTTTTGGTCCTTGGAGGATTGTGATAGACTCCACGACACGCTTGCGTGAGGTGGTCGTCGCCCGGATCGTTTCTAACAAGTTGATAGGATAGATAACTTGCAACACCTTAACCCCTCGCCTATATGTAGAAGGTAATCTTGGTGCAATTGCTTGCCAATGAAATCTACGTAGGATGGACACCAACGACACTTCGACCCCTCGCTTATATTGAAGCGGTAATCTCGATACAATCGACGATTGATGCGGTAGAAGACACCACACACAACTATGAATGGTTATATGATAAGTCAATTATGAATCTCCAAATAGAACTAAGGAACACTTAGGAAATCTTCAAAGAACCACAAGTAGAGAAACAAACTCACAATAATATTGATAATCTGAAAATTGGTTGTTTAAACCATTACATCATGAAACCTATTTATACTAAGCTTGAGAACAATCTAGAATCAAACAAACCCTATCAATTATTGAAAAACACCATTACATAAAACAAAGAACCCTGTTTTTGGAAAGGAAATAATTGGTGGAAAATACCATTACCTAAAACATGGAACCCTGTTTTAGGGAAAGAAACAATTGGTGGAAAACACCATTAATTAAAATATGAAACCCTGTTTTAGGGAAGGAAATTTGGTGGAAAACACCATTACCTAAAACATGGAACCCTGTTTTGGGGAAGGAATCCCGCAATCCAAGAAAGTCAGTTTTTAGCAACAGTAAAGTCTAGTGCGGTGCTTTGGGTACACTTGCTATCAATGTGTTTATGATCTTCGCGTACTTGTATCCCGTCTCTACAATCTCGGTACTTGTTTCAACCTTGTTCCATAATTCATGAATCATCCCGTTAAGTCTTTCTTTGAGGCGTTTAGCCCGAGTCCTCGTAATGGGTCCAAGTGGTATATGCAATGGATCTGCTTCGGTTTCGTCATGGGCTTCTAAGCTAAGGATGTCCTCATTATACCTCTCCTCTTGCAAAGGATTTGTCCTCAAATTTTCACCTACATCAAACGGACTTAGATCAGAATCATTAAAAGTTGCACTAACAGTATACTCATCGGGTAAATCCAATTTGTAAACATTGTTGTTAATGCGTTCAAGCACTTGAAATGGACCATCTCCTCTTGGAAGTAGTTTCGAACGCTTTTGATCAGGAAATCTTTCCTTACGCAAGTGTAGCCACACCCAATCTCCGGGTTCGAAGATTACTAGACGCCGAGCCTTGTTGGCCTGTTTGGCATATTGGTTCGTCCTCTTCTCAATGTTGAGTCTTGTCTTCTCATGTATCTGCTTAACAAAATTAGCTTTGTGTTTGCCATCAATGTTAGTATACTCGGAAACAGGTAATGGTGATAAATCTAATGGTGTTAAAGGATTAAAGCCATACACAATTTCAAAATGTGAGAATTTAGTAGCATAGTGAACATACCTATTATAAGCAAACTCAACATGTGGTAGACATTCTTCCCAAAGCTTAACATTCTTTTTAATGATAGCTCTCAATAATGCATATAGAGTTCTATTTACTACTTCCGTTTGACCATCTGTTTGTGGATGACAAGTAATTGAAAATAACAGTTTAGTTCCTAATTTACACCACAATGTCTTCCAAAAATAGCTCAAGAATTTAGCATCTCTATTTGAACCAATTGTTCGGGGCATGCCATGCAAATGCACAATGTCTCTAAAGAATAAATCAGCAACATGTGATGCATCATCAGTTTTGTGGCATGGGATAAAGTGTGCCATTTTTGAAAACCTATCCACGACCACAAATATAGAATCATGACCATGCTTAGATCTAGGTAAACCCAATACAAAGTCCATAGACAAGTTAATCCAAGGTTCAATCGAAATAGGCAATGGTGTGTATAACCCATGGGGTTGAACACGAGATTTAGCTTGACGACATGTAATACATCTATCACAAATTCTTTCCACATATTGTTTCATATAGGGCCAATAGAAATGTTCTTTTATAACAGATAAAGTCTTATCAACACCAAAATGTCCCGTCAAACCACCTCCATGTGATTCTCAAACCAATAATTCACGTAAAGAACATGAAAGTATACATAACCGATTCTCACGAAACAAGAATCCATCCATCTTGAAGTATTTACCTACAACATTCTTTTCATAATTTTTAAACTCTTCACAGAAATCATGGTCATTATCATATAATTCTTTGATTTGTTCAAAACCAAGTAATTTTGTGTCGAGAGTATTTAACAACACATACCTTCGCGAAAGAGCATCGACCACGACATTTTCCATACCTTGCTTATAGCGAATGACGTATGGAAATGTCTCGATGAACTCCATCCATCATGCATGTCTCTTGTTCAACTTGTGTTGGCCTTTCAAATATTTTGATGATTCATGATCCGTGTGAATTACAAATTCCTTAGGCCACAGGTAATGTTTTCAAGTCTCTAATGATCGAACTAAGGCATATAACTCTTTGTCATAGGTAGGATAGTTCAAAACTGCTCAACTCAAATTTTCACTGAAATATGCCACTGGATTTCCTTCTTGCATCAACACAGCTCCAACGCCTAAACCTGAAGCATCACATTCAATTTCAAAGGTTTTAGTGAAATTAGGCAATACAAGTAAAGGAGCGTAAGTTATTTTTCTTTAATCAATTGAAATGCCTTTTCCTGTGCATCACCCCACTTGAATCCTACACTCTTTTTGATTACTTCGGTGAGTGGTGTTATGACTTCGCTAAAATTTCTTACAAACCGTCTACAGAAACTTGCGAGCCCATGAAAACTACGAACTTGACTGACATTCGTAGGAGTTGGCCATTCTCGGATTGCTCGTATCTTCTTATCGTCAACCTGTACTCCCTGCGCACTGACAACAAAACCAAGAAACACAACTCGATCCGTACAAAATGTGCATTTGTCCATATTAGCATACAATTTTTCTTTTCGAAGCACATCTAGGACAGATTTTATATGCAATGCATGCTCAACTAAATCCTTGCTGTAGATCAAGATATCATCAAAGTAGACAACTACAAATTTCCCAATGAAGGGACGCAAAACATAGTTCATTAATCTCATGAACGTGCTAGGAGCATTAGTTAAATCAAAAGGTAAGACTAACCACTCATATAACCCATATTTTGTTTTGTAAGCGGTTTTCCATTCATCTCCCTCATGCATTCTAATCTGATGATAACCACTCTTCAAATTAATTTTAGAAAATACACAAGATCTATGCAATTCATCTAACATATCATCTAACCTAGGAATGGGATGTCGATACTTTACCGTGATGTTATTTACCGCTCGACAATCAATGCACATACGTCACTTTCCATCCTTTTTAGGCACTAAAATAACTAGAACCGCACATGGACTTATGCTTTCCCTTACGAACCCCTTGTCCATTAGCTCGTCAACTTTCCTTTGCAATTTCTTTGTTTCCTTGGGATTGCTTCGGTATGCCGGGCAGTTTGGAATGGTCGCGCCAGGGACAAAGTCAATTTGATGGTTAATTCCCCGAATTGGTGGTAATCCTTGTGGAAGTTTCTCGAGAAATACATCCTGATAATCCTGTAAAAGAGCAGAAACAACACTAGGCAAAGAAGAATTATTAGCGTTAGTATTTAAAAGTGCCTCCTTTTACCGAAGTATAATCATTGGCTTTTTAGAATCCAAAGCTTGCCTTACATCACTCCTTTTTGTAAAAATATTTGTTTTTCTCTCTTCTCCTTTCTTTTTTCTCTTTCTTTTATTTTTTTGTTTTCATGATCTCTCTATAGATGCATTTGATCCTCATGCACCTGTTTTGGTGACATAGGACACAAGGTAACTTTCCTTTGATTGTGAACAAAAGAGTACTCATTAGTAAAACCATCGTGTTTTACTCGCCGATCGAACTGCCAAGGTCTCCCAAGTAGTAAGTGACCCGCCTACATAGGAACTACATCACATAGAATCTCATCGACATACTTTCCAATTGTAAACGGAACTGATACTTGTTTGGTTACTTTGATGTCGTCGCTGTCATTGAGCCACTGCAATCGGTATGGATGAGGATGTTTTGAAGTTGTAAGTCCCAATTTCTCCACCATAGCAATACTTGCAACATTTGTACAGCTCCCGCCATCAATCACGACACAACAGATCTTACCAATTACCATGCATCTAGTATGAAACAGATTTTCTCTTTATTCACTGCTTTCTTCTTTTAGCTGTGTACTAAGCATTTTTCGAGTAACCAACACTTCACCATGCATAGCAACCTCTCTATCTTCCTCCAATGATGGCATAGAGTCATTGTTACTATCTTCTTCCTCGGTTTCCACTTCTCCATTATCAAGCAATAACATAGTTATTTGATTTGGGCATTGATTTGCAATATGTCCCCTGCCTTGACATTTAAAGCATACAATATCTCGATTACGACTAGTAGAAGGTTGATTGGTTTTACCTTGCAATCCCTGAGTAGTCGTTCCTTGCTTGATTTTTGTTTTTGGTTTGAAAGCAGTTGGTTTTTCCTCGCGTTTCACATTATTGGGCTTCCATGATGATCCTGTGGTAGGATTTGTTCACTGACCACCTCTCCTTTTAAGCTGCTTCTCTATTTTGATAGTCATGTGCACCCTATCTTCCAATACCACATAGTGTTGACACTCCACCAAATCTGTAATTTTCCAATTTAACCCTGCTGAAAATCGGGCTATGGTTGCCTCATTATCCTCGTCGATGTTAGCCCTAGACATTAACATCTCCATCTCCTTGAAGTAGTCCTCCACACTCTTACTTCCCTGTCTCAAGTTTTACAAATTTCGAAACAGATCTCGGTAGTAGTGGCTTGGCACAAACCTCTTTTTCATTACAACTTTTATTTCTGCACCAAGTCTCTATTGGACGCTCTCTACACCTCTTTCGGCTGGTCATCAATTGATCCCACCAAGTAACTGCATAATCTAAAATTTCTGTAGCGGCAATTCTAACTTTCTTGAGATCCGAGTAGTTGTGACAATCAAATATCCATTCCATTTTCTTCTCCCACTCTAAGTATGCCTCGGGATCACTCCTGCCTTGGAATGTGAGAATTTTCATTTTGATGCTATCGAGGTTATTGTCCTCTCGATTTCGGTCGCCTCTATCCCTTGCAAAATGTCTCCTAGGGATAAAGCCAGTTTCTCGATCCTCTTCCTCACTAAACCTTTCATCATAGTAATTTGTCTCATCTAGCCTAGCTTCCTTTTGTTGGGCCTTTCCTTTTGGGCGCCCACCCGGAGGGATTTGAGTTTGTTCCCCTCGAGTGTAACTCAATTGATCGATGTGATCATGCACTTGCTCCATAGCCATTCCTAACTGTCGGAAAAATTCTTTCATCATTGCCTTCATCATGAGTTTTGGGTCAAAATTCAATGTAAAAGGTTCATTTTCAATTGCCTTATCTCTTGTGTTAGACATATTTTCTGCAAAACAAAGGTTAATATAAAACAAGTTCCTCACCACTCCCTTACGTTTTTCGCTCAAATAATGTATTACACAGATATGAAACGCTCATGTATCACACTAATGACTTTTACCCTCTAGTAATCTCACTACTCTTGTCTTTTTCCGCTCGTAGTTCTCTCTAATAGGTTCTTTTTGAATTCACACAAATATTACCTCAATTTTCCAATTTCAATCCAATAAGTACTTATCAAGAATACAATATAGAAAGAATGACTCTCGGAATACTAACAAGACTTCACAATCGTCAAATATGATTATTTGTAAATGAAATCCCAATAATAGCAATCAACAATAATAATTTTCTGCAATATATTTTCTGCAGTTTTCTATTTTTTTTCTTTTTTTTGGCTGTTTTTTTACTATAATTCAACAATAAAGGTAAAGATAAGTAACTTGATAGGAAACTTAGCTTTGATACCAAATGATAGACTCCACGACACGCTTGCGTGAGGTGGTCGTCGCCCGGATCGTTTCCAACAAGTTGATAGGATGGATAACTTGCAACACCTTAACCCCTCGCCTATATGTAGACGGTAATCTTGGTACAATTGCTTGCCAATGAAATCTGCGTAGGATGGAGACCAACGATACTTCGACCCCTCGCTTATATTGAAGCGATAATCTCGATACAATCGACGATTGATGCGGTAGAAGACGCCACACACAACTATGAATGTTTGTATGATAAGTCAATTATGAATCTCCAAAGAGAACTAAGGAACACTTAGGAAATCTTCAAAGAACCACAAGTAGAGAAACAAACTCACAATAATATTGATAATCTAAAAATTGGTTGTTTAAACCATTACATCATGAAGCCTATTTATACTAAGCTTGAGAACAATCTAGAATCAAACAAACCCTAGCAATTACTAAAAAACACCATTACATAAAACAAGGAACCCTGTTTTGGGAAAGAAAACAATTGGTGAAAAATATCATTACCTAAAACATGGAACCCTGTTTTAGGAAAAGAAATAATTGGTGGAAAACACCATTAATTAAAACATGGAACCCTGTTTTAGGGAAGGAAATTTGGTGGAAAACACCATTACCTAAAACATGGAACCCTGTTTTGGGGAAGGAATCCCGCAATCCAAGAAAGTCAGTTTTCAGCAACAGTGAAGTCTATTGCGGTGCTTTGGGTACACTTGCTGTCAATGTGTTTATAATTTTCGCGTACTTGTATCCCGTCTCTACAATCTCCGTACTTGTTCCAACCTTGTTCCATAATTCATGAATCATCCCATTAAGTCCTTCTTTGAGGCGTTTAGCCCGAGTCCTCGTAATAGGTCCAAGTTGTATATGGAATGGATCCGCCTAGGTTTTGTCATGGGCTTCTAAGCTAAGGATGTCCTCATCAAATTGGCTATTTCATATGCAACTCTTCTTCTGTAGTTTTCCCTACCTTCCTCAGTCATCCGTTGGAATTCTTCAATCTGTTCTTGACTGAGGCCAGAAGAGTGCATATGACTTCCTCCTTCACCGTAGGGGTGCGTCCCATGCAGGTGTCGATTTAACATTACAGGATTACCTGATAGTATGTGAACTCCTGTTGGAGTTACATCAGGCATTCTTCTATAGGATCCAAGGACTTCACTCCTTATGGGAATGGCATTTATGGGCTCCTCTTCTGTTGGATTTGATGATTCCGACTGCCTAGACTGCCTTAGTTGCCATGGTTGCTCTCTT
Source organism: Aralia elata (assembly GCA_034770075.1). Classification (NCBI taxonomy): domain Eukaryota; kingdom Viridiplantae; phylum Streptophyta; class Magnoliopsida; order Apiales; family Araliaceae; genus Aralia; species Aralia elata. The sequence continues at coordinate 30,731,336 of CM068381.1, forward strand.
CCCTTGTTGCTACTTGATTCCCCCTTTTCTTTGCCTTTTGTTTTCTCCTCCTTTATGTCAGCATCTAACCTTCGAACCTCTTGGGAGAGCTGCTCAACACCTCGCACCAATTCTTGTATTTGAGAACGAGATTGAGTGTTGTCAGCGTTTTGTTCTACGAATTGAGCTACAGTCCTCTCTCTTTGCTGGTGCATAAAGGCGAGGGCATTGTCAGTCCTTTCCATCTGTTGGAGAGATAGGAACTGGAAGTTATTGATGGAGGTGCTCAAATCAAAGAGTTTCTCAGTTACTAGCTTGTTTTGAGCTGTCTGGGACTCTTAAAGGGAGAGAATTGCGGATTTGTGATCAATAATCTCCTTTTGATAGAATTTGTCCCTTCTGTCAATGTCGTTCATTAATTCTTTGATGATTTCCCTTAACCTTTTGGTCAATTCAGTACCAAGATTGTTGGTGTGAGCATTAGCAGCATCAACAAGCTCATTGAATCTTCTATGGAGGGCGAGAGAATTTGCTTCAAGATTCTCCTCCATATCTTTAGTCATGCCAACTGTGAGATCAGTCAATTCATCTGTTGTGGGAATGAGTTTGACACGCTCAAGAATTTGCTTGATCTCATGTGGAGATTCTTCCTTGTTGCTTTCTTGGAGATTTGCCAAAGTAATGGCCAGGTCAAAGTATTCATTATGGGAGGAGGATGGAATATCAACAGGAATGGTTGGGGCAGTTATTTGAAATGTAGGAGAGGAAGCAGTTTGATTGACGTTTGTAGGGTCAGCACACCTTAAGATCGTAGAGTCGATCGTAGAATGGGTTGACTTTATGTTTTGTGTTTGGAGGGTGAGCTGAGCATCAGCCATAGAGTTTAGGGACTCTACGACTGGAGACGGTTGGGCATCAGGTTCATCAGAGACAAAGTTTTGAGACCCTGTAACTAGAAGTGGACTCCTTGGGTCAAAGATGACCTCATTCCATCTTGGTATCTCATCAAAACGATAGTAATATGGCAATGGAGAGTGTTTTAACTTAAATGATGAAGGAATGAAGTATACATTTTGCTCGTTAACCTGAGATGGGTGGTTGGTTAACAGCATCTAAGCAAAGGAGCCAATGCTAGGGAATTCTTGGGCAAGCACTGAAATGGCTGGATAGGTCTTGAAGGCCCAGAACATGTGATCCCAAGAATTGAGTATTAGTGCTTGATGGAATGGCATTCTTGGTAAGTAGGCAAATAGGCAGTTATAGATGAAATGCCTCTCTCCATTTCTGCCTTCAGCAATGATTTCTAAGCTGTCATCCTCGTCTTCATCAATTGATTCATCACTGATCTCCACAGCCTTATCATGTTCAGCCATTGTCTCTTCCTTTTCTTCTTCCCTTTCATCACTAAACTCCACATTCTCTTCATCTTTTTCAGCATGAGTACTAGGTTCTTTAGGGATTGATTGATCTTCATAGTGATCTTCAGATTGCTCCCCCTCAATCTGAGCAGTGACAGGTTCAGGAACCTCAGGTGTCTCCCCCTCAACATGAGCACTTATCTGTTCATCAACTTCTTGTTGCTCCCCCTCAGTTGGAGCGACAGTTTGATTTGCCATTCTCGTTTCTTCTTCTTTGATCTTTAGCATTGCTTCATTAAGCTCTTTTTGAGGTAAGGTCATCAGCTTCTTCTTCGTTTTCTTTGGCTCGGGTTCAGGAACCTTCCCAGTCAATTGTTCAGCAATAATGGCCATAGAGTCAGGCTAACCAGCATCTTCAGCAGATTCTTCTGTTCTTGACTCTACGATCGTAGAGTGAGGATTCTCAACGATCGTAGGGAAATTTTGCTTAGAGCTGCGTTTTCCCTTCTTATGATACACTTTTAAACTTGGCGGTGTTTCTCCAGAATCTTCTTCCATTTGTTTTCTCTTCTTCTTCTCTGCTTGAGAAGATAGAGAAGGCCTTGATTGAGCAGCAGAAGATGTAGGTCCTTCATTTGATGACCCTTGAGGTTCCTCTTCAGTCTGGGAACCGCTTTCTTTTTCCCTTTGCTCTTTCTGGTTAGAGCCGGCACCTCCTGGTCTACCTCATCAGTTTCTTCTACAACCACAAACATATTTTTTATGGAGGGCTTTCTGACTTCACTCTGAGTCTTCTCACTGTCTTCTGTCTGAGCTGATTTCAAATTTCCAGCTGGATTTCTTTTCCAGTTTACAAATAACTTTTGAGTAATCCTTTTGTGGAAATTTATAGCTTCTCCTTCATCATCCCCAATTCGATCTCCCAGTGCTTTTTGAAGAATAATGCTTATGAACCTGCCATAAAACATCTTCCTTGCCCTTTTGATCTTTCCATCATTTGACACCCAGTTTCCAATTCATTCTAGGAGTAGGGCACCAAAGTTCAGTCGGATGTTCTTCACAATAGCAGTCATGATTCTAAGCTGAATGTCGTTGACAAAATCATGAGCTGAATCTTTGCACAGAATGCATTTACCAACAACATCAGCCAGGAATTCATACTTTTGAGGAAATTCCATTTTCTTTAACCCCCTCAGCTTTGGGTTGTTCTCATGGTGCATTCGCTTCAACCCTTCTTCGGTGTTGATAAACTGGAGAGTTGTAAGCCCGTCATTGTTGAATCCTAGGGCTACGTTAATTTCTGAAGCACTAAGCTATAGCGAAATCCCTTTGACCTTTGTGGATAGGATTCTATCTCCAAAAATCCCATTTGAGTAGAATTCCCTCACCAATTCTGGATATACTCGAGTGTCAGTGTCAAGGGCTTCGTAGAGTCCTAATCTTCGTAGCAGAGAGATGATTTTCTTATACTTCGTCTCAGTTGTGGCAAAGTTTTCAAAATCAAGAGAGTTGCCTGATATGACTAGAGAGAATGCCATTTGTGAGTCTCTTTGATTTTGCTGCACAAGGACGAAATTTGCTCACAGTTTGATTGAACTAGAGAACTAGGGTTTCAGCGAAGAGGGAGAGGGAAAGTTTTCAGATGAAATGAACAATTTGAAATGAGTTAGTGAAAAACTTCCCTCTTGTTCTGTTGAGTGGGCTACGTGTCTGGTGCACGTATTAGGCCGACGGAAAAGACTGTTTTGCCCTTAGCTCCTCATGAGCTCTACGTTTCATTTTTTAGTCTTTTCTACTCTACGATTTCTATCTTACTCGACGATCGTAGAGTAAGTCTCGGCAGCTCGACTTCCCTTAAGCTCTACGTTTTTCCAATTTTCACTCGACGATTTCTGACGTCACTCTACGAACTTTCTTTCTGCAGAGTTAGTAGATTTCAAAGCATAATATTATGGATGTAGATTTAGCATTCCAAGTTCACTTATTAGCATGTTGAATCTAGATTCTTCTAGGGGTTTTGTAAATACATCAGCTAGCTGATTTTCAGTAGGAATATAGTGTAATGATATATTACCACTTTGCACATGATCTCTAATGAAATGATATCTTATATCTATGTGCTTGGTTCTTGAATGCATGACAGGATTATGAGTTATAGCAATTGCACTAATATTATCACAATGAACAGGGATAGATCTAAACTCAAAACCATAATCAGCTAACTGATTTTTCATCCATAGGATTTGTGCACAACAACTACCTGCAGCAATATATTCAGCTTTTGCAGTAGAGGTTGAAACTGAGTTTTGCTTTTTGCTAAACCAGAAGACAAGTCTATTTTCAAGAAATTGACATGTACTATTTGTGCTTTTCATGTCTATCTTACATCCTGCATAGTCAGCATCTGAGTATCCCATTAACTCAAAGGGTGACTCCTTCGGGTACCAAAGTCCTAAATTTGGAGTACCTTTAAGATACCTGAAAATCCTTTTTACAGCCAATAGATGAGATTTCTTAGGATTAGCTTGAAATCTAGCACAAATACACGTGGCAAACATGATATCTGGTCTACTAGTAGTTAGGTATAGGAGAGATCCAATCATACCTCTATATTGAGTAATATCAATACATTTACCTTTCTCATCTTTATCAAGCTTGGTTGCAGGTGCCATGGGAGTTTTTATGATGGAGGCTGACTCCATGTCATACTTCTTTAATAGGTCTTTTATATATTTGGCTTGGTTGATGAATATACCTTCATCAGTTTGCTTCACTTGAAGTCCAAGGAAGAAGTTTAGTTCTCCCATCACGTTCATTTCGAACTTGCTTTGCATTAGCTTGGCAAACCTTTCACACAATGTTTCATCAGTAGAACCAAATATAATATCATCTACATAGATTTGAACTAGAAGTGATTTATCCTTATGTTTCCTTAGGAATAAAGTGGTATCTACTCTACCTCTAGTGAATCCTTTTTCAGTGAGAAAGTTAGTGAGTGTTTCATACCATGCTCTAGGTGCTTATTTTAATCCATACAATGTTTTGTCTAATCTATAAACATAATCAGAAAGACTTGGATTGACAAAACCTAGATGTTGTTCCACATAGACTTTTTCTTGAAGTTCTCCATTGAGGAAAGCACTCTTGACATCCATTTGGAAGACTTTAAATTTCATGTGGGCTGCACAGGCAAAAAAAATTCTGATTGCTTCCAATCTTGCAACTGGAGCAAAGGTTTCATCATAGTCAATCCCTTCTTCTTATGAGTAACTTTTAGCTACTAGTCTTGCTTTGTTCCTTGTGATAACACCATCTTCATCCATCTTGTTTCTGAAAACTCATTTGGTGCCAATGATTGAATGTTGTTTTGCCCTTTCAACTAGTCTCCAGACTTTGTTTCTTTCAAACTGGTTGAGATCCTCTTACATGGCCTCTATCTAGCTTGAATCTCCTAATGCTTCTTCTACCTTTTTGGGCTCTATTTGAGAGAGAAAGCTTAGGTAGATGCATTCATTTTGAGTTGCTGATCTTGTCTTAACTCTTGCATTAAGATCTCCGATTATCAGGTCTTCAGTGTGATCTTTTATCCATTTTCTCCTTCTTGGAACATCAGTTCTGGTGCCTTCTTGTCTGAGTTCTTCCAGGTTGATTTCTAGTTCAGGTCGTAGAGTCTCATTGTCTGGTATAGTGAGCTCTACGTTTGCTTCTTCTTGCTCCATGCTTTCTGCTTCTGGCTCGATGATCGTAGTGTCTAACTCTACGATTTTGGACTCAGTGATCGTAGAGTTCTTTTCTGCTGGATCGTTGAGTGAGGAAGTTTTCTTCTTTGATTCTAACTCATCAAATGTGATATGAATAGAGACTTCAACACTTAATGATTCCTTGTTGAATACTTTGTAGGCCTTGTTATCCATAGCATAACTGAGGAAGATTCCTTCATCTGACTTGGGTTAGAATTTGGTCAGATACTTCTTGCCATTGTTGAAGATGTAGCATAGACAACCAAAGGCACGAAAGTAACTAATGTTTGGCTTCCATCATTTCCATAATTCGTAGGGAGTCTTCTTGAGGAGGGAGTGAATGAGAGACCTGTTCTGAGTATAGCATACAGTGCTGACTACTTCTGCCCAAAAATACTCAGGAAATTAAGCAGCTGCCAGTAGTGTTCTCCCTGCTTCAATCAATGTCCTATTCTTCCTTTCAGCTACTCCATTTTGTTGTGGAGTTCTTGGAGCTGAGAAGTTGTGATTGATGCCATTCTCTTTACTTTAAAGTTCTACCTCAGTGAAATCAAATTCTCTTCCATGATCACTCCTGATAGCCTTTATCTTCTCCTCTTTCTCATTCATAACACGTTTGAACATCTTGATAAGGTGGGAGCTGGCTTCATCTTTAGAGCTCAGAAAGAATACCCATGTGAATCTGGTATAGTCATCCACCACCACCAGAGAGTATTTCTTTCCACCAAGGCTTGTAGTTGGGATAGGCCCAAAGAGATCCATATGAAGTAACATAACGGACTTATCATTTGTGTTGATTGCTTTGCTTTTGAATGAGCTCTTTATTTGCTTTCCAAACTGACATGCTTTGCAAGGTTTCTCTTTGATGAAGTTGAGCTTTGACAGTCCTACTACTAGTTGATTAGAGGCAAGTCTTGACATGTTTTTGAAGTTTAAATGAGACAACCTCCTATGCCATAGCCAACACTGATCTTTAGAAGCTTTAGCAAGAAAACATACTGCTTCATCAGGTCTTAACTCAGCAAGGTTGATAGTATAGACATTTCCTTCTCTGGTTCCCATCAGCTTCAGTAAGTTAGTCTTCATGTCCCTGACTTGACACTAATTGTTGAGAAAGGTGAGTTAATGATTTTTATCACACAGTTGGCTGATGCTGAGAAGATTGTGCCTTAGTCCTTCAATGTATGCCACTTTGCTAAAAGACACAGCACCATTCCCAGCAGAACCATATCCTCTTGTCTTTCTAGAATTGTTATCACCAAAGATGACTGCAGGACCATCTTTTTCTTCAAAGTTTGACAGGAGAGCCTTGTTGCCTATCATATATCTTGAGCATCCACTGTCAAGGCACCATGTTGACTCAGTGGAGCTTTGTACCTGCAGAAAGGATCAGCTTTCATTTTGTTACCCAATATTGTTGGGTCCATATTCATTAGTAACCTTGGGAACCCAAATCTGTTTGATTTTGGGTCTGTACAGTACATAATAGAAATAATTGAAATAACATTCTGCAGCTTTATGACCATGTTTATGACAAGTGAAACATTGAATATAATGCATGCTTGTGTGTGAGTATGGATTCCTTCTAATCTTAAACATGCATGAGTAGTAGTGGCTCATAGCTTCTCCTTTTGGCTTGAACTCTTTATGCCTTCCTACAACTCTATGATTCAAAGTTTTCGTCAAGTGGAAGTTAACTCTACGTTTCCTGCCAGGTTAGTTCATAGAGTGAGTTTTGCCATACTCTACGATCCTTTGAGGCTTGAATGCAGATGTTGACATACTCTTTGATTTCTTGAATCCTAGATTTGTGTGGGATCCAACAACTTGATTTGCAGAGTTTAGATTAACTGTCTGTGAGGATTTAACAAACACAATTCCCTTATTAAATTTAGGAGAACTGTTAGCATTTGTTTTCATAGGTTTGACCACTGAGTTTTCTGAGAAGGATTGTTGAAACCTAGTCCTGATCTATTAACCATTGATCTTTGGCTAGAGATCATGGTATCCATAGACAGAGAGGACTTTTTCCATGAGGAAATAGTCTTTTCTAGTTCCTGAATTTTAGAAACTAGAATTAACTCTTTCTGAGTGCTAAGCTCATTTATCTGTCTTAAGTTAGCATTCTCAGCCTCAAGACTGGAACAAGAGTTAGCAGTTCGTAGAGCAGTTTCCAATTCTACGACTACTTTCTCTTTTTCCTCTTGAAGAAGAGAATGATCCTTTGATAGAATTCTAAACAGTTTCATATATTTATGCAGTTCTATCATAGAGTCATGCATTCCTTCTCTAAGATCATCAATAGTTAAATCAGGAGAATAAAAGTCAAATACATCATCCACGTTGAATTTTTTCTTGCTTTTTCCTTCTTTGGCCATTAAGTATAGGTTGGCTTTTTGAGGTTTTTCATCTTCACCTGATTCAGGACTTGAGTCATTGTCTGAGTCACTCCATGAACTTTCAGCGACGAAACCTCTTTCTTTCTTCTTGGCCTTGTAGTGGCCTTTGAATTCTGTCCTTTTCTTGTCCTTCTTTGGATCATTTCTTGGAGGCTTGGGACAGTTTGCAATGAAATGACCTGGTTGTTTGCAATTGTAGCACAAGTCATTAACTTGTTCTTTAGAGCTGCTGCTGAACTTCCTTTGTATGTTGTTTCTGCTTATAAACCTTTTGAAGTATTTGACCAACATAACAACTCCTTCATCATTGAGTTCATCATCTTCATCATCATCTGAGTCAGTTGTCTTTGAAGTAGATGCCTTTAGTGCAATTCCTCTTTCTTTCTTCTTTCCTTCTGACAGAGTTTCTGCTCGTTGGGTCAGCTCCAGTTCATAAGTAAGAAGATTGCCATATAACATCTGAACAGTCATTTCATGAAGATTCTTTGACTCTCTAATGGAAATGGTTTTGGCATCCCATTTGCTTGGTAGTTCTCTCATGAACTTGATGATGAGATCTTTATTTGGATAGGTCTTACCATACGCTCGAAGAAAGTTGAGTAGTACGTTGAATCTTTCATATGTGGAAGTGATGTTTTCCCCTGAGATGTGAGTGAACATTTCATACTGCTGAGTGAGCAAGGACTGCTTGTTTTTTTTGACTTCTTCCGTTCCTTCATTCATGATCAGCAGTGCATCCCATACTTCCTTAGCTGTTGTACAGTTAACCACATTTTCAAATAACTCATCTTCTAGAGCCATAAACAAAATATTTTTGGCTCTTTTGTCTAACTGAACTGTTTTCTTCTCTGCATCAGTCCAATCTTTATTTAGTTTGATTGAGACTTTATTTGGATCTTCAGCAGTTGGCATCAACTTGGTTGGTACATAAGGCTCACAGATGACAGCATCAAATAGATCCTTGTCAATGGCATCTATGTATGCCTGTATGCGAACTTTCCAGTTAGCAAATTTGTCCTTGTTGCACATGGGTGGTTTATTTCCTCCACCTAGCTCAGATCCATTTCTGGTTTGTGCCATTAATCTACTCAAGTGGGTTAAGCTTTAGATAAGAAAATGTGCTATGATACCAATTGTTAGTTTCTAGAGGCACAAAAGATATCTAGAAGGGGGGATTGAATAGATTCTTTTAAAAGTTTTCCTTATTTTTGCTTTCAAAAGAATGACTTAACAGTTTCGTTAATAATTAAACACAATAGAATATCATTTATACAAACCCCTTGTAGAAATAGAATGGTAGTAGAGGATATATTAAAACAGTGATAAAATAGTGATAAAACAGTTATAACAGTTATAAGAGTTAAGGAGTGCAAAGAGATAGAGACAAAGTTTTAAGTGGTTCGGAGCACACAAGACTCCTACTCCACTGTTCTACTCCTCGAGTAGCAAATCCACCAAGGATATCGTTATAACTGAATCACAAAGATTCCTTCACAATCTTGAAATTCCAGTACACAACGTACTCTTCAAAGCCAGCAGCCTTGGAACTCTGTAAACTAAGACCAGCAGCCTTAGAGTCTCTTGTACCCTTTGGTACTCAGCAAGTCCAGCAGACTTGGCTTAGGTTGGTCACTTGTTGACCCTTTCACTTTATAGAGAGTGATTGTTTTATTGCTACTGAGTTGTTTGAAGCATATGGTTTGATAAACTCAGCAGCGAAGCAAGATGTTTCCCTTCGGATTGTAGAATGATGATGTTTCGGATATTATCTTCTTTTCGTTGTACTTACTTGATCCGAAACTTCAATCCGTCTGCCTTATGTAAATGTTTCTGAAAAAATCTTTCCGTTGAAATGTGGTCGTTGCATCTAATCCTTCCGTTGAGATGTGTTGCTGAGCTTAGGAATAGTTTATTCCTTGTTGACTGCAGTAGTGAGGTGAGTCAGCTTCCATTAGCTTATACCAAGATAGTGGTAGGAATAGTGCTCTGAATCTTTGCAGACTATAGTTGTTTGCTTTCCACTGGTTTGTTTTAATATTCAGCAACTGTCTTGGGCAGGTTATTCTACTGTTTAATCGTTATGGGCAACTTAGAATATTCATTCCAAATCTGAGTTGCTTGTCTGACGTGTTGACTCTCTACTATCTTGCTAGTCGTAGTGTCGCCAGTGTGTTTGTAGAGTTGCAGCTCTACAGTCATTTGATGTCTGTTGTCGTTCACTGAGATCTTCGTACTTTATCTTGATTATTCTGAATAGCATCAACACTTTGCCTTTATGTTCTTTATCAGAGGTACTGATTCAGTATGTGAGTACTGGCAGAGACTTCTCTATGATTCTGAGAGTTTGTCTTGAGATACAGAGACAACCCTACGTTCTGCCGAGAGAGAGCTCTACGTTCTGCCGAGGAAGCTCTACGTCCTGCCGAGGAAGCTCTACGACCTGGCAAGGAAGCTCTATGACCTGACAAGGATGCTCTACGACCTGGCGAGAAAGCTCTACGACATGCCAAAGAAGCTCTACGACCTGCCGAGGAAGCTCTACGACCTGCCGAGGAAGCTCTACGACCTGCCGAGGAAGCTCTATGACCTGCCGAGGAGGCTCTACGTCCTTATGACAAAACTCGCGATGACATACTTTGACTCTGCGAAATTGGCTGATTACTCTACGATCCTTTACTGGGACTGTGGCAGTACTCTACGATCAGCACACAAGATCAACCTAACAAGTTTGATCTTTTCTATTCTAAGTCCTTTGTACATCACCTTCAATAAAGGACTTTATAATATTTTACAAATATGCTTAGATCTGATAGATATTCAATTCGGCTTAGATCATCCTAACACATTTGATCTTCTCTATTCTAAGTCCTTGTATATATGTCTTTCATTAAGGACTTTACAATTCAGCTACTGATGCACATATACATTAAGAGCACAACATCAAATTTAAACCATGATTTCTAACAGTGTGCATTTTGGGATGACAACAAATTCGGGACGAAAGGAGAACGGGAAAATAAATGTTATGCCTTGTTTGGATTAGTGAAAAATGAACGGAAAAGAAAAAAGCAGAATCATTCTGAAGGGAAATGTAGACCCTCAAAGCCAACCTGACAAACGGGTGTCCGGATCGGCATTGGGCCAAGACAAAAGGATCGATCAGAAAAACCTATTTGACGTGCCACAATTCCCTACCCACACGTTAATGGGTTTGGCAACCTATGGGTTATAATAAGAAGTGAGAAATGAATTATTTTTTTTATTTTATTTTTTTATGAAGTCTCATTTGAAAAGTATAATATAATTTTATGATTAAATACAAAATTATATTATTATAGTATTAATAATCAATTAAACATTAAATAAAGATAAAAACACACTTCACATAAATAATTAAAAAAACTCACTAATGCATGTTGGGGAGTATGTTTTCAATTAATTTGATTCACACCTAGCTATGGCTCAATCTAATTAAACGAAAACGTGGATGAAAATGAACATTTGAATCATGTACAACGACCAAATAACCAATTTGTAAATAATATTTTAATCATACCGTTCACACTCATGTTTCAAACTCTCATATTTTAGTCTTCTGATTAAGATCAAGAGTTTGTAACTTTTTAAGTCATATTTAATTTTCAAAATATGTAAACTTTATTTTTCCTTCATGTGAGTTTATATTTTATTTTTTTATGTGAGATAGTGTTTTATTATAATTCTGAAATGGTGGATGTTAATTGTAAAATTTTATGTATTTGCAATTTCTCGTCGTAGTGTGAGCTTAAAAATATAATAACTAATTGAAGTTAGCATTCACTAAGCCCAACAAACATGATTTCCCTCCCCCACCCCCACAGTACAAAAAATATGTACTTCCTATTCTGTCCCTAAAAGGGGATCTTGGTTGACCCCCTATTTTCAACCATGACAGCTGACGTCGACCTACTCTCATCATGGAATGAAAGAGACTGCTCCTCCATCCGTCCCTTAATATAAGTCGTTTTAGAGCTGTACACACGTATTAAGGAAATAATTATATAACATTAAATATAATATCAATTGCCTATATTATCCTTGTATTGAAAAAAGATAATGTTATTTATTGGACAAAAAATAGTAAGAGAACCAAAGTTATATTTAATACTTGGGGTAATACTGGAAACTAAGCAATTAATGCTTACTTGAAATTCTCAAACAACATATATTAAGAGACAAAAATATTTCTCTAAAACAACTTATATTGAGGGACGGAAATAGTATATAACAAGCCACCCAATCATTACGGTCTTCAAAGTCTGGAGTTAATTTGGGCGTGGAGGTCAAAGTCGGGGCCGACCAGTGACTAGCGAATCGACGGCCACGCAGGCCAACTAAAAGTTTGTTGGATTGTAAAAAAATAAACAAAGTATAATTTGCACACATATTAAAAAAATAAAAGTAAAGAAAATAGAGTAAAAAAATTCTAAATTTATCTTTAGAGACCTCACAAGATTATATAAAGTGATGAACACTTTTATTTTTGTATACTAATGAACTCTATTAAATAACTTAGTTACTCTTTACTTTTTGTACTTTCTCTCATTTTTTTAGGAATAAAAAAAATTGTATTTTTAGTCATTTTTGTAGGATGAAGGGAGTAATTTTTTGGACATTTACTACAATGGTAAATGAAAAAAAAATCTTTAAAATTGGTACAAGAATTGCGATGACATTCACCACTATGCCACATGGTATAAACTCCCATACGTATAAACTCCCAAACTTTTAGAAGTATGATGGGGGACCGAGGTGAATGGAAACGTCGAGGAACTTTTGCCCTGGGGTGCACGTTGTTGACTTCAACATCACCTTGTGGGAGTTCCTTTAGTCATTGAGCTTGGACACGTGCTTGGGTGACATTTGATTGATTATTTAACTTTGGTCAAGGGGCCTAAAAGTGGGAATTAGGACTCCTTCCCGAACGCAGGTCCACCCAGTAACTTTTCCTCTTTTCTTTCTCTCTCTTTCTCACTTTATTAATCTCTCTTTAGAAAGTGAAACTGAGATAGTTCTTCTTTACCTCGTAAATGAGTTTTTATTACAAAGTCTAGAATTTTCAATTAGGAAAAAAACTTTTTTATATATTTTTGACACGTGTACAATAATTATTTTTTTAACCAATAGCTCATAACATGTGAGAGTCAGTTTGTATTAATTATGTATGATCTATTACACGTGTTGAAAATATATGACCTGAACCTGGACCTCCTAATAAAAACTCCGTAAACTCACTTTTCACACACTTTCTCCAAGATAAAAATACTTTCAATTCCAAAAATATAAGATAGATTGTAATTTTAAGGATTTGTTTTAAAAAATAGTAGTTTTGTTGAATTAAATTTTACTATTTCATCCGTCTAAGTTTATTTGTCTTTATCTAAATTTACTTATCCTAATTTTCTTTTTGGATTGTCTAAATCTATTTGTCCTCTTTCATATTTAATGCTATTTTTAACATTACTTTTTCAAAATTACCCTCATTTAACTTTAAAAAAAATTCATTAAAAATAACATGACATACATTAAAAAAACGTAACAATATTAACTTTCACATTGAAAGCACAATCATACTACTTATTTTCCTCTTTCTCTCTTCTTTATTTTATTGTTCCAAGAAAAAAGTTAGAAAATTAAATAAAAAATAATAGAGTAGTTAAGATGAGTAATTTAGAGATTTTTTTTAATAGGTGTGTACTTTTAAACAATGATAAATAAAATCAGACGGATGAAATAATAAAATTTAATTCAACAAAGACTACAATCTTTTAAACAATTCCTTGAAATTATAATCTATCTTATATTTTTGGAATTGGAAGTATTTTTTTCCTGAGAGAAGTGTGTGGAAAGTGAGTTTATGTGAGAGGTAAGGAGGAACCCACCTGAGTGGCTCAGTTTCACTTTCTAAAAAGGTACTGATTGAGTGAGAGAGAGAAAAAGAAAGAAAGGAGGAAAAATTGCTAGGTGGACCTGCATTCCGAAAGAAAGGAGTAACAAGGACGTATCTAGTCTCCTGCAGAACCTGTGGGGACGAGTATGCAAAAATCCATTAGACAAGGGACCATTTGTCATTTATTTCTTTTGTAGTCTCACTATTAAAGGCGTATTCTTTTCGTCTCTTTTTATTTGTTTTTTTAGAGAGAGATTTTTATTATTTTTTATTTATTATTTGTAAATTTCAAGAAAATATTAAATACTTAATTTCTCATATTATCATTTATAATTAAAAGTTAATTTGTTTCTCTCTCATCTTTTCAATAAATTTTAGAAGACTAATATTGAAATTTTATACTCAATTTAGTCAAAAAAACATTAATTATATTTTTTAATGTATGTGCATAACTTTAAAACGTCAATTACAAGATGTCAGTGTTAATCACTAAACTAAAACTTATAGGACGAATTTAATTTTCAAAACCCACAAAGTCTGATACGAGAGAATAAGGTATGCAAAACCAGACCCTAGTATAGTATTGAAGCATAAAGGAACCTTCATCTTGTAAACTTTGATAAGATGCATTAAAATTTGAATTTAACGAATCAATAGTAGCTCAAGGAACAGAGGAACCGTGGGACAGTTCAACAATCTAATTAGCATTCAAATTTTTAAGTGGAACATCTAACTGCAATTTAGTATCATTTTTTACTCAAATTTTGTTTTTTCATTGACTCTAATAAGATTACAATGATATAGCATGAATGGCGCGCAGTTTAGTTGGAACTAGTATGGGTGGCACACATTTATATATGTGTGTATAATTTTTTGAAATAAAAATTTTGAACATGAAAAACTAAAATAATTGGAAGAGAATTGTGGGATGTGAAAAATTGCATTCAGTTATAATTATTTTTATATTTGAAAAATTACATCAAATAACCAAATTATGGGGTTTATAGGTTTTTGCATGTCACCATTTATGGGGGTAGAAACAACCAAATTATTACTTGTGATTTATTAAAAATTGCAACGTGCATCATTTTCTTTTATTTAGTTAACACTACTATAATTTCTCTCCAAATTCAAATTTGGACTTTTCTTCACAGTACTCACACCTATTTAAGTCTATATAACCATGTCTAATAAATTAATAATCATATAACTATTTAACAGAGTCTAATTTGGTGGTTTCTATGACGACCATGCTTAATTAAGTCCTATTATTTATTTATTTTTTTTCATTTTTGCGACTGATACCTTTTTTATCTAACTGGAGGTTTTTTGCTAAAAAAAAGAATAAATAATTAGAATTTTTTTTTTCTTATTCCAATCTTCTAGTTTTAATATAACTGAAAAAAATATCTATTATAACTTGACATTTTATTTTTTTAATTATTAGATAATAATTTTATGGTTAGATGTTTTTTCTTTCCAAAAATGTTTAATTAACAATCTAAATACATACTGAATATAGGTATTAGTACATTATACAAAAACAAGAGGGCAAATTTTTTTACAAGACATGCAAGAAATAATTACTTAAAGATATCTCTAACATTATTCGTTACTCCTATACTTGGTAAGAATAGATTACTTACTATTGACTTTTTTTGTATATTTATTCAATATATATATTTTTTAAACTAAATTTAATTCTAATCATACACACAATAAAAATAAATTAAAAACAAATTATTAACTACCTTGTTGGGAAGTCCAACTGATTTGACTTTTTGAGGTTTATTTTGGTAAGTACTCTCTCTGTTCCTAAAAGATTGTCGTTTTAGGAAGTAATTTTTGTTTCAAAAAAATTGACGTTTTGAGTTTATCAATGCAAATGGAGTAATTTTTTCCAACTTTACCCTTATTTAAAGTTCTCCTAGTTAATGATTTTTCTCAAAAAAATACAAAACTCTTCTTGGTTGTTGAAATGTCTTTACAAATCTCTTCTCTTCCCAATACTTCTTCATAATCTCATGGTTGGTAGTATACTCCTTTTTGGAATCTACAAAGTTAATAATTAGTTGAGATAATTAAAACAAGGGTAATATAGTATTTTTCATAAAGAGTAGTTGCATTCCTTAATCTACGTGAATTAACCTTAAACGACAATCTTTTAGGAACAAAGAGAGTAATTGATGATAAAATGAGAACAACTAAGTAAAAACAAATAAAGTGGTTAGTATATTAAATATATAGGGGTTATGGAGGATATTTAAGACATTCGGATTAGGAATATGACCGTTGGACACTAAACCACACGCAATTGGACGAGTGGGCTACACATGTTGCCACACGTGTTGTTTAGTTGAACGGATTTGAGATAACGTGTAAATTTTACAAAAATCAAAAATGGTAATTTAATGATTTTTAAACCATAGATAGTGATATACAACTACCTATAAATTATAAGTAGATTGCACCCAAAAAAAATCATAGACGATAAATTGCATTTTATCCCATAACTTAAAATGTGAAAAAGCTACACCAAAAGTAACTGCCTTCAATCCCTCCCATCAACTATATAATTAAATGTACAAATTTAATTTTACAATTTTTTGGTTTAACTTTTTTATTTCTTATTTAAATTAGTATAATTACTTTTCAAATTTGTTACAACTAATTACTATCTAAATTTGTAACATATTCAAAAGGAACCTCAACCGATTAAAAAAACAAAAGGAATGTGTTTTTTGTTTTTTTATACTTCTAATAAGAAAAGGAACTTCTAAAATTAAGAAAATTTATTTTTGATTTTATCAATTTTATTACAAGAAGAATTTTATCAATAAGAAGAATTTGATCAGTTGAGAGTTGGTTTCATCCTTAGAGTTTAGGAAGAATACTCATATGAATATGGTGTAGTTATCTACTATCACCAGTGAGTACCTTTTTTCTCCAAGGTTGACGGTTGAGATAGGCCCGAAGAGATCCATATGAATTAGTTGCAGGGGCCTATCGTTGGAGTTAGTTGTCTTGCTTTTGAATGAGCTTTTTGCTTGCTTTTCCAGCATACAAGCTTTGACGAAGTTGAGTTTTGGCAAGCCTGAGACTACGTCTTTGAAGGCAAACTTTGACATGCTTCTAAAATTCAAGTGGAATAACCTTCGTTGTCATAACCAGCTAACATCTTCTGATGCTTTAGCAAAGAAGCAAGTTGTCTCGATTGATCTTAGCTCAGCAAGGTTAACCACATAAACATTGCTTTCCCTAGTCCTGGTCAGCTTCAATGAGTTTGAATCTAGGTCTTTAGCTTGACATTGATTGTCAAAGAAGATTACTCGATGCCCTTTATCACACAATTGGCAGATATATAACAGATTGTGTTTTAGCCCTTCAACATACGCAACTTTGTTAAATGATACTGCACCATTTCCAATAATTGAGTCATATCCTCGAGTCTTACCAGAGTTGTTGTCTCCAAAGACAACCACAAGACCATATTTTTCCTTAAAGCTCGACATGAGAGTCTTGTTGCCAGTCATGTGACTTGAGCATCCACTATCGAGATACTAGATGTGGAGCTCTGTACCTCATTGATGTCAACTTCTTGACGATCAGTTGTGTTGCCCTTGTCTGCTTCTATGGCCATTAAGCACAGGTTGGCCGCATGAGGTCCTTCATCTTCACTTGACTCAGAGCTTGAGTCATTCTCCGAATCACTCCACGATCCTTCAGTTACAAGGCCTTTTTCTTAAGGATTTAGTGTTAGATAGTAAGCACCAGTCCACTGTAGCAAATACATGGATTTTGGGTTGTCACAATAATTGTCATAGCATTTCATATTATTGAACCAATAATTGACATTGTAGTAAGGATAGTAATGAAAAGTTACGTAATTAAAAGTTACGGGTATTAAATTGTTAGACATACTCATTATTTGAAGAACAATAATATCTGTAATAGTAATACATTAAGTCAATAATGAAGAAGATGAATATTATAATAATAATGGTGAATAGTAAAGATTAAATATAATTTTGAAATGTGAAAAATATGAATAATTAATATGTGGTAGATTAAATATATTTTTTTATGCAGGGTAGAAATTAAATATAATGATGATGGATTAATATATGTAAATCATTATGAATAAATAATGATAATGAATTAATCTTTTTGAATAAATAATGATAATGGATAAATAATGATAATAGAATAATCATTATGAATAAATAATGATAATGGATGAAAATGGATAATCATTATAAATAATAAATTTAAAGTAATGATAATGGATGAAAATGAGTAATCATTAACTCTTCTAATGGATTGCTTGTTCCGCTGCCGTTATCGTTGAAAACTTATATTACCTCTAAATCTCTGATTTATCGCTGTTGAAGGCTAAAGATAATTTATTCTTCATTATCTTAGTCTTCATTATCTTAGTCAACGTCATGATATTATTTACTAGGCTAGTTGAGCTTACCCTTTTATTTCACAATTCCTTTAAGGTAATAAGAGTATAGCTGGTTCTAGTGGGGAGAACAGGGGAATGGTGTGATGGTCTGAGTTAGTAACTATAGTGGTCGGAGTTAGTAGTTGTCCTCGTCAAGTTATAAGATAGTGTGACAATAATTGTACTGAGAACTTAAAATGTGTGTCGTATTTTATACGACATTTTAATAATTGATTTTGGTAAACAAAATATGTTACGTAGAGTGTTATCGATTTTGAGTGTGAACACTGTCGTTGTAATAATAATTGTAAATAGGAGAGTTCGTGTTTGTTTGTCGGTAGTGATGTTTTTGGCGACCTAAATTTGGGGGTGGTCTGGACCCTAGAATTTGGGGGCGTCACACTATAATCTTGAACAAGTTCTACGATCTTTGTCTTGCCTTATGATCTTCAATCAAGTTTTACGATCCTTCGGCAGACTCTACGATTCTCTGTAGACTCTGCGATTTTGATTTTACTTTACAATTCCTGGCAGACTCTGTGATCTTGAACTGAGTGCTAAACGATTGCTTGGTTGAGTCTGCGATCTTCAATAAATTTTATAATTTTTCAAAGCAGCTTTACGATCGTTCAATCAACTATACGATTGATTTAATTCAGTACAATCGTTTAATTCAATAGATTAATCTAACAAATTTGATCTTCTATTATAAGTTCTTGTATATCAATTTCACTTTAAGGATTTTACAAAAATTACTGTTTACAAATATACATTATATTATCTCATCATCGTCAAATCAAAATATATAACAGTTTGAGTGGAGCCTTTTTTGTAAGAATAACTACTGTTTTAAGTGTGATTTTGATTTGGTAATGCCAAGTACAATGTTTTAATACAAATTATGGTAAACTCGCACCTCGATTGTTAGTAATTTAAA
Organism: Aralia elata; assembly: GCA_034770075.1. NCBI lineage: Eukaryota > Viridiplantae > Streptophyta > Magnoliopsida > Apiales > Araliaceae > Aralia > Aralia elata. Next base: position 30,750,125 of record CM068381.1, read on the forward strand.
AAAATCAAACTTAGACACAGGCAGTATTTAAATTCCTACACTATATATATTTTTTTTTTGAAGAACAGCCAAAAAGACTGATTTTTTTTTATTGATTTAGCTAGGTATAGTGCTGTTATTGAAGTCTTCGTTGAACAAGTCAATCTTTGTTGGTTTTTAGTGCATGACTGGTGCCTCTCTCTCTATGCACTAGCTCACAAGTTAAGTCCAGTGCTTCATTATAGGAAAATTAAGCATAAAACAAATATTCAAGACCTGAAGTCCTCATGACGACGAGTCGACGACCAACAATCTAATGAATATTAATTAACCTTCAAAAATACGCCGGAGCGCGCGCACGCTAGTCTTACTTTAGTCCCTGTCTATCACTTTAGTCCATCCGTTCTACCAAAATAATTATATTTATAAAATTTACAAAAAGATATATTTTTCTTCCATATAATCCATAAATATAATATGTGTAGAGTTTAATAGTGGTGACACTGTAGTGAATTGTGTTATTAAACTTGATGACATTATGTTATTTTATACTATCATCAATTCGCTTTATAATATCGAAATAAAAAATATTCGTATGCAAATATCAATTTCTATAAATTATTTATAGTAACTTCAATAATGTAGCTCAGTATTATTTTATTTTATATTTACTGAAAAATGATCTTAGATGATTAAACTCTGGTAGTCATTTTTTTGCCGTACTACATTTCTGTGCTTCGAATTAGTTTAATTTAATTTTTTTTAAATTCCATTATATATATATATATATATATATATATATATATATATGTCGACGCCGGGTTTTTCGCTTTCTCTATTCCTTTTCCAATTTTAGCCTTTTGGTTTAGATGATTTTTTTGAAAAAGGTCGGCATTGATGTCGACGGGGTTTTGAAAGATCGTTTTTATGGTGAGCCAATTAACCAGAGTCGCCAGTTGGTATATTTGAAATGGATGTACCAACTCATCCGAGTTTTCGTTTTTTTGTAAATCGCTGGCTCATATGTGACTCCGAATTAATTTGGTCTGCGAATTGAGATTCATAGAGTTCGGGGGCTTGCTTAAGTGAGGGGAAGGTGTTAGGCACCCCTCGACTTCCGTGAAACACGGTTACCGCAATCTTGATGCTTTTCCTATCCTTTAATTCGTGAAATGTGTGTGTGCGCGTGCGTGTGTGTGTGTGCTTATGTGAATGTTGTGGTGAGTTTATATGAAAGAATCATTTGGATTTTAGGGAAAATCGTGTTTTACTTTGAGAATACTTCGGAACGTCTTTTCGGCATACACGAGAAAACTTTATTCTTTATGAGAAAGGTTTGATTTTAATTGTCAAAACTATGAGATTTTCGTTAGGTGTCGTTTTGACGAAAACAAGAGTTTTAAACCTTCGTCAAAATAGGAATCGAGATCTATACATTGCTTTCGTGAAACGATCGGGCAATTTCTAGGATCTCTTTCACCCTATGCACAAAGATTTAATAAAACGTTACTTATTTGCAAAAATCATTTTTGTGTGGTGTTTTGGAAAACGATCCTTCTTTAGCTTCCTCGTTATATAGGAATCGACATTCATTAACATTTCTCAAATTTTAACCTCGTGATTCTAATATCCTACTTTGCTTGATTTTTATGAAAATCTTATCATTTAGCTTTGAAATCAATTTCGCGTCATAAATCGAATCGAGCATAAACACGCGTCGGGGCTATTCATGGGCATGTAAGCCATCAAAGTATCCCCGAACGCCAACCATCACAAATTTCACTATTTCGGGGCCTTAAACCCGATTCTCGCCTTAGCGTCGTTTTAAGGCCCAATGGTTACACACTACAAGACAAGCCTCTTGAATCTATTACATACACCAAACGTCCATCATCGGATTTGAACCACGGGGTCGCTTTCCTAGGCTCACAACCACGATTGCTACACACTCACAAATTGAATACTCAATTATAACAACGTAGATTGCCTAACACATCCTACAAATACACTCAATTAAATTACGCCTCATATATATCCATAAACAAACTAGAAATTTCACCAATTAGATATCATCGGATTATTAGGAAGAATTTTGTTCCAATGGAACCCTCACCAATAATCCCTAATCCATGATTGCTCAATAATATTCTTGAAAATTTCAATTAAATTTAGCCAAATAACATGATAGAAGTTGCAAAAATAATGAGATTTTCACCTTGCAAATGATACCAAAATTGTGTAGAAACTTGTGTATTGAGGGAAATATGAGATGTATATGATATAATCTAACAACAAAGGAAATTTCTCTCTTTTTCTCTCAATTGTTGCAAGAATTTTTTGCTATTTCTCTCTATTTCCGAGCTAAAACTGCTGCTGATTTCTTCTTCTTCCTCAAACTGCCCCCAACCTCCTGTATGCTGCCTGCTGCCGAGCTTAAATAGGCTGGCCAAAGCCAGCCGCAGATCTATCTGCGGCTGGCCGCAGATGGATCTGCGGCTGGCCGCAGATGGATCTGCGGCTGGCCAGCTGGCACGCCTCCCATCGCACTCAGCTGGTAGTGCCTGGTTTCCTGATTTCCGTGCTGGCGCACCCACTTGGCCGCAGATCTATCCGCGGCTGGCGGGCTTGACTTTCTCGATTTTCGTGCCACGCCTCGATTTTCGTGCCGCAACGTCGGTTTTCGCTGACAGGCTCGTATTCTGCAGTCCGGGAATTTCCGGGAGACGTGCCACCTCATTCGGAAATGCCTGCCTCGGACGACCTTATTGTCACGTAAACTTGGTTTGCCCAAAACATTGCGGCGGTGCCGGGCGCTCGCCCTTGTGCCCGCTCCTTTGCTCCCACAAGCTGGTTCAATTGACGATTTCGCCCTCCTGTCATGGTTAGTAGAAGGAAACGCAAAATTTGGGTGTCTACAGCTGCCCCTCTTTATCATGTTTATGAAATGATAAATGAAATGAACAGGATAAAGAATAGACACTCGATGCATGAATGACAGTGCATAAGAATTGACAATACATACATGATGCAACATATATGATTTATGATGCAACACAAGATGTAATGCATGCAAGACATTCGTAAGAGTGTCAATGTATCACCCCTTGACCGCGTTTGTTAGTCTTTGGGTTCACTCTTTCAATCTATCGTCTCGTTCGGGGCCGGGTATCGTCGCCGGTCACCCATCGCGTAACCCCCGGTTATCGTCGCCGGTTGGTTATCTGTCGGAGCCGGTTATCGTCGCCGGACATCCATCTCGTGATCGCCGGTTATCGTCGCCGGTCGATCGTCATGTCGGGGCCGGGTATCGTCGCCGGTCACCCATCTCGTAACCCCCGGTTATCGTCGCCGGTCGGTTATCTGTCGGAGCCGGTTATCGTCGCCGGTCATCCATCTCGTGATCGCCGGTTATCGTCGCCGGTCAATCGTCTCGTCGGGGCCGGGTATCGTCGCCGGTCACCCATCTCGTAACCCCCGGTTATCGTCGCCGGTTGGTTATCTGTTGGAGCCGGTTATCGTCGCCGGACATCCATCTCGTGATCGCCGGTTATCGTCGCCGGTCGATCGTCTCGTCGGGGCCGGGTATCGTCGCCGGTCACCCATCTCGTAACCCCCGGTTATCGTCGCCGGCTGGTTATCTGTTGGAGCCGGTTATCGTCGCCGGACATCCATCTCGTGATCGCCGGTTATCGTCCGCCGGTCGATCGTCTCGTCGGGGCCGGGTATCGTCGCCGGTCACCCATCTCGTAACCCCCGGTTATCGTCGCCGGTTGGTTATCTGTTGGAGCCGGTTATCGTCGCCGGACATCCATCTCGTGATCGCCGGTTATCGTCGCCGGTCGATCGTCTCGTCGGGGCCGGGTATCGTCGCCGGTCACCCATCTCATGATCGCCGGTTATCGTCCGCCGGTCGATCGTCATGTCGGGGCCGGGTATCGTCGCCGGTCACCCCCCTCGCGTAAACTTTTCACTTCAACACGTCAAATGGCTTCAAGGGAGCAAGGTGGGGCCCACCAAGGCCAGCCGCAGATGGATCTGCGGCCAGCCGCAGATACATCTGCGGCCAAGATCGGGCTTATATGCCGCGTCCCGCTTCCAGATCTGTCACTTTCAACTTCCAACTCACACATATTCCTTGCGATTTTTGCTTGTTCGCAAGGGCTTTTCGTCGATTTTTCAACTTTCCTGCAAAAACTGTTCCGGTAGGATTGATCTACACGCTACAGGTAACACTTTGACCGGTCACTTTTCAATTTCGTCAATGTTTTGCTATACATTTGACTATTGGCATGTTTAGAGATAAAATGTATGCTTTACAATGCTATGTAATGTACCATCCTATATACATGCTATGTATCAACTATGTGAGTCCTATTTTATGTTCATGAGGCGGAGGGGTCCCACATATTGTTATTCCTTTTCTGCAATAAAATCATGCATTACATGCTGTAATTACATATATGAATGCAATTTAGATCTGTTTGAGACTTTGATTGATGGAAAACATGTTTGGCTTAGGCCTGGGACGTCCATTTTACAAACGGAACTCTGCCGATTTTTTTTTTTTTTTTTTTTTTTTTTTATTTTTTTTTACACGCATCATGTTGCATTAATCATATGATGAGGCTAGAAATTTAGAATGCTCATTACATAATTTTAAAAGGGAACTTACCTTCTTTCTCGCCCGTTCTATTCCAGCTATGGATCGTGATACGCCCAGTAGCTCCTCCGCCTCTCGGACTTCGGGTGTTCGCCGTCGTAGGGCTGCACCTGCCCCTATTCCCCCTCGTACCCGTCAGGCTCGTCGCTTGGCGGAGTCTGTCATCCGTCCTGATCACCCGGACGTTGAGGAGGTTGCTCCTCCGGAGGTTGCGGTGGAGGAGCCGTCTTCCGGCACATCCGCTCCCCCCACTCATCGCACCCTATCTGGCGCTTCTGTCCAGATACCCGATCTATTGGGTCGGGATCTCAGTCGTCATCCCTCGGCATCTCTTGTGGCTAATGAGGTATCCTCGATTCGGCTTTTCATTTGTTCTTGATTTCTCAATTTCCGGTTTTATCTGGATTGACCCATTGGTGATTTTCACAGGTGCCTGAGTTTACCCAGCCGAGGGGTAACTGGTTCAACATCTATTCCCTTTACGCGGCCCTGCACAGTGATTATCGGGCGATGGTGGACTCTTGGGGCTTCCGACATTTCTTCACTATCATCCCCCGCCAGTGCCCCTGGGGTTACATGAGGGCTTTATCCGAGCGATGGTTCCACCAGACGCAGTCTCTTCATCTCCTCGACTGCGAGGTCGTGTTGACCCCATGGGACTGGAGGTACATTACCGGCATTGAGTTTACCGGGTCCCGCGTCCCCTTGGATCTTGATATCACTCCTGTGGAGGTTCGAGCTTTGCTGGGCTTCGCTGCTGAGGATCGGGTCTTTAAGGCCCGTAGCATTCGATCCGGCGCTTTGGCTGTCGATGCTGTTGGGGGTCTGTACGCACTGCCCATTCCCGCGGATCAGGGCACCAGGGACATTCTGCTACGACGCCTGTTCCTGACCATTATGAGGGGTTGTTTTCTGGGGAACAATTCCTCCACTATTCATTTCAGCGTCGTAGGAGCGGTCAGAGACGTGGACCGCATCGGTGACTATGACTGGGGGTCATTCACCTTTGCCTACTTCCTCCACGGCATGCGCCTACGCTCGGAGGGACAGACTGATGCCTGGCTCGGCTTCTACCACTTTCTGTTGGTGAGTCCCCTCCTCCTCTCTCTTACTGTATTTCTTTTCCTTTCATCTCTTTTCTGCATTTGATAGTGACTCATGCCTTGCCTTGTTTCTATTCACAGTTCTGGGCTTACGAGCGGCTGCCATGTCTGAGGCCTATCACTACTCTGGGCCCGGACACTTATCCTCGGGGTCGGCGATGATGGCATCACAGTACTCTGGAGGAGGTCCCCGTGTCGGGCAGCTTTGCCCATTGTCGTATTCAGTTTGGAGTTGATCACGGCTGCCGGACGTCGTCTGGATTCCCTACCTCTCCGAGCATCTGACTGTGGGTTTTGCTGACGGGCATCCTTCCGGCCCGGAGTTCGAGCTTTCCACCCGTCGCCTCAACTCTGCAGAGTGTTGGAGGCTGGGTGATGTATCTGGGAGAGCGCGCATTCAGATGCGTCACTGGGGAGATCCGCATCCCGCACTCCCTTTCTTTCACTACTTTCTGGCCGCTGGATTCTCAGCCCTCGGAGATCATGCTTGCTGGGGAGGACGGTCGGATGCTTTCCACGGGTCCCACTACGAGTGATGCATTCCGTACATGGTGGGTGCCCCGTACCATCGGTCCTCAGACTCGGGCCACTTTCTTTCTTGGAGATATGGTTCCAGGCTCGGTGACGATGACCGATTGGGCTGCCTGTGTTCGGACTCCCACCCACGCTGAGCAGATCGCCGCATTGACACGTCAGGTAGATCAGTTATCGCTGTTTATTCGGGGGTTGGGCCGGGCCCCGGAGGAGGCTTACACCTACGATCCTGACGGTGCAGGTTATGATGCAGGCCCGAGTTCATCTGATGCCACAGCGCATCCCTACATCCCTGATATGAACTTTGGTCCTCCGAGCTCGACGACTCCAGGGGATCAGTTCGAGGATCCTGCTTTCATAGACGATACCGACTTTATTTAGACCAGGATAGGATAGGGCCCCCTTTGTATCGGCACCTGCTTAGATTTCTTTTTCGTTTATGCACTATGTACTGAACTCATTTATTTATTATGCACAGTTTTCTTTCTCATTTTATGGAATTCACCTGTTTTATTATTAACTGTATGATGCATGCTCTTTATTTATGGATAGAGAATGACCCCTGTACAGTCTTTTTGATACTATTTTTCCACAGATGTCGTCCTCGGATGCCGTGGTTCGTTTGGATTCCATTCCTCCCACAGGGTTGGTTGGCAGCCTCTTCCGTTGGTTGGACAGTTTGCTGCCGGCAGACAGGATTATCGCAGATGGTCTTTTGGGACATTCTTGGTCCTTACTGACCTTTCAGGTGCCAGCGGGCTTTGTGGATGGTCTTCTGAGCTATTGGGCCCCTGCTCGTCAGGTGTTTAGGTTAGGGACCGTAGAGCTGACCCCCACCCTTGAGGAGTATGCTCGCTTTACCGGCTTGCCGTTGGACGGCCCTTGTGCCAGGGTCACAGTTGGTTCCATGCGCCGTCAATTCTTGACTTTCACCGGTTTGCGGAGGGCTGTCTTATTACCGGTAATCATATCGGACCATATGGTTCCTCTTCAATTCTTGATTGACCGATTTGGCTCACCTGACGGTTTTCGACTCTTCTTCGGTGATTTTTCCGTGTCCGAGGGGTGCTGGGGCGCCTTGAGAATGGATGTCCTGATGGCCTGTGTCATCTCAGTTTTGTATTTGCCTGCAGGACCCGATCATTTGGATATGCGGATTGTGGCGGCCGTTCGAGCCCTTCGGGAGGATCACACCCTTCTCCCCATGATATTGGCGGATACCTATATGGTTCGGCACCACATATTGCCAAGTTCCTTCCGAGGAAGATTCTTCAGAGGGAGTTCGACCTTATTGTATATGTGGTTCATGAGTCATCTTAGTCCCTTCGGCCATTTCCGTCGCCAAGGGTTTTGCTTCAGTCATGACATAACCACGCAGTTTTCGCTTCGTCCCCGCGAGTTGTACTGATGTGGGCCTCCTGGACATCATTTTTGTCTATCATTGAGGACCCCTTTCATCTATTGGTTTTACTCGGGCTATTGCTCCTTCATGAGCTTCTTGACTCCATGTGCCTGGCATGGATTTCATTCCCATTGCTGGGTTAAAGGGTGTGTGACGACCTATCATCCCCTGGCGGTTATGGGGCAGTTTGATCAGACACAGGATTTACACCCCTTCGCGTGTGCAAGCCTCATACCGATTCCTTTATATCATCCTGTACAGAGAGGGATCTATTGCAGGTATACGAGCTTTGGGATTGCAGGATCTTTGCCGAATATAGTGAAAGCTGTCACATCCAGACATTTGCCTACGTACAGTGGTTGCGTGGAGACCTGGATTCGGCTAGTTTGAGTCGGACTGGGGCCTTTGATGACTCTGGAGTGATTTTCACAGAAAATACCACAGACCATTCCATTTCAGCCGATTCTGCCCCGAGTCGGGTCGCTGAGGATTCCCGACTCCGTCTGGCCCTGATTACTACTGAAGCCGAGAGGGATGCCGCCCTTGCCGAGAGAGATGAGGCCATTCGGGCTAGAGATGTTGCCATTGCTGATAGAGAGGCCATTGTATTTCAGACCAGGGCAGTGGTAGATGCTCATTTTGGGACTGTCAGCCGAGCTACTGCTTTACTGGATCGTATTGATATGATGGGGCAGCAGATTGCAGGAGATGTCTGATGCTTCAGATCTATCCACCACCCTGTCCCATCCTGCTTCGGCTAGTTTCAGATTTGTAGATTATTTTATTTCCTGCATAGACTATGTTGGTTTCATCAGTTATTGAAAGAGAAATCTTGTAATAAAAACGACTTATATATATAGACATGCATTAAATTTAGTCATTTTCCCCTTTATGTCGTATCATTGCCCTCCATTGGATCATCATTTTGTCCAACTGACCATGATTTTGACATTTCGCCTTCTTTCTTTCCTCAAGACTTGATGGAGATTTGACAGATATTGCCGCACACCTTTTGATTTCGTCGGATTGAATCTCAGATTTTGGATAACTGTTTGGGTTGGATCAGGGTATGTATTCTGGGATGAACCTGGTTAGGCAGTTGGTTTCGGGAAGGTTTTGAGGGTGTAGGAAGGTTTTATCTGGCTATCGAAAGTTGGTTTTGGTCAGGGAAAGGATTATTTTTAAAGGATCGGACCGCGCCATGATGGCTGCCTACGTACCCCCACAAGTTGGAAGATCAGGTCCTGCGTAGTTCGCTGTCAGGGGAAAAAGGAACTGATGATTTAAGCGTAGAACCGCTTCACCGAGTCAGAATTTAGGGGTTGTGGAAATACCTCACCATCCATTTCTTGTAATATGAGGGCCCCTCCGGATAGTACTTTCTTGATCACAAATGGCCCTTCCCAGTTCGGGGCAAACTTCCCCTTGGCCTCGTCTTGACAAGGCATGACTCTTTTCAACACCAAATCGTTTTCCTTGAACTTCCGAAGTCTTATCTTTTTTATCGTACGATCGAGAGATCCTCTGTTGATATAGCTGACCATGCCAAATGGCAGCCACTCTCCTTTCATCAATCAGGGCCAATTGGTCATATCGACTTTGCAATCCAATCCTCTTCGCTTATCTGAGCGTCGATCACTATTCTGAGGGACGCCATTCTCAACCTCGACTGGTAGAACAGCCTCCATTCCATACACCAAAGCGTAAGGGGTTGCCCCTGTAGAAGTACGCGTTGATGTTCGGTATGCCAGCAAGGTGAGGGGTAAACAGATCTGGCCATCCCCCCGATGATTAGCAGACATTTTTTGCCATGATCTTCTTGATGTTTCTTATTGGCCGCCTCCACTGCCCCATTCGGGGGGGGGGGGCATTTTGGGGACGGTAAATGACGGAATTGAGATGCTTAATCTTGAACTGGTCACACAGTCCTTTCAGGAGGGCGTTGTTTAAATTCGTGGCAGTGTCGGAGACTCCAACCTCCGGTTGCCCATATCGGCAAATGACATTATTCCTGATGAAGCTGACGCTGACCTCCTGAGTTACTTTAGGGAAAGAAGCTGCCTCTACCCATTTGGTGAAATAATCGATCATGACGAAAATGAACCGGTGCCCGTTGCTCGCTTTGGGCTCTATTGGTCCGATTACATCCATTCCCCACATTGAAAATGGCCATGGGGAGGTCATACAATGCAGTTCATTGGGAGGTGTATGGATCACATTACCGTGCGCCTGGCATTGATAACACCGTTTGACATGATCATCGCAATCGGCCTTCAGCGTCAGCCAATAATGCCCTGTCCTCAAAATCTTTTTGGCAAGCATCGGTCCACTCATATGGGGTCCACACACTCCACCATGTATTTCATTCATAATCTTTCGGGCCTGTGTTTCATCTACGCACTGCAACAGTCCCAACCCAGCATCCCTCTTGTAGAGTGAATCGCCACTCAGGTAAAACTTCATCGCCATCTTTTGAATTCTCATCCTTTCAGTCCGATTTGCCTGATCGGGAAGGGATCTGTCCCTCAGATATTTCCTGATGTCGAGATACCAGGGCTGCCTTGTCAACACCACCTCGTTTGATAACACTGCCACATTTTCCTCATATGCCGGGGCATTCTGTACGGTGATCTCAATCTGTGGACTGTCCCTACTCTTGATCACGTGGATTAAGGAAGCCAAAGTCGCCAATGCATCGGCAAAATCATTTCGTCCCCGAGGAATATGGCGGAAGGCGATATCTTTCGAACTCTTGCATAAGCTGGGTGACACAACGATGGTATGGAAGTAACCGAAGCTCCTTAGTGTTGTATACCCCGATTGCTTGTCTGATTACCAACTCTGAAATCCCCGAACACCGCTAGTCTTTTTACTCCCATGTCACGGGCCAATCGGAGTCCCAAGATACACCCCTCGTATTCAGCGGTGTTGTTCGAATTGCTGAAACGAAGTTTAGTGGCCACGGGGTATTGTTCTCCGGTGATAGAGACTAGGACCGCTCCGGCTCCTGCCCCCTCGGCATTCATAGGCACCATCAAAATACAGCTTCCAAAATTGTCCCTCGTCATCAACATTTTTTCGCAGCGATACCCAAAATATATCCTCGCCCGGGAGAGGAGTTTCTAACGGCTCCATCCCTCCTGCCGGGGCTTCTGCCAACTGATCTGCCAATTCCCTGCCCTTTCACGGCCTTCTGGGTCACGTTACACCATGTCAAAACTGTTGTAAAATTAACTGCCATCTTGATCGTCGACAATATCAGCATGGGCCTTTCGAAAATATATTTCAGGGGATCCATTCTTGATATCAGGTACGTTGTTATGCCCATGGAGGTAGTGCTGTAATCTCCCTGCAGCCCAGGCCAGAGCACAACAAGTCTTCTCGATGGGAGTGTTAATTCTGCTCACATTGGCTAAATCTTTTGCTGAGGTAATAGATGGCCTGCTCCTTACCCGCCTCATTTTTCTTGTCCCAGCATGCATCCCATCGCAATGGCATTGACCGATATGTACATAAACAGAGGGATCCCATCCTTCGGGGGTAGAGGTTGTGGTTAAGATTTGTGTTGATTGGGGTACCAGCACTGGTGCCTCAGTCAATTGCTTTTTAATGGTCTGAAACGCCTTTTGACATTGCTCATTCCATTCTTGGGACACCCCTTTTCTTAACAGTCTAAAAATCGGCTCACATGTGGTCGTCAAGTGGGATATAAAACGGCTGATAAAGTTTATCCTCCCGAGGAATCCTCTTATCTCCTTTTCTGTGTGAGGTGCCGGCATATCCACAATGGCCTTAATCTTTGCTGGGTCCAACTCAATGCCCCGATCACTAACCAGGAAACCCAAGAGCTTACCCGACTGTACTCCGAAAGCGCACTTGGCTGGATTGAGCTTCAAATTATACTTTCTGAGCCGATCGAATAGCTTTTTGAGATGACTTATATGATCGGATTCTACCTTCGATTTCACGATAATGTCATCCACATAGACCTCTATCTCCTTGTGCATCATATCGTGGAACAAGGCCATCATGGCTCTCTGATAAGTAGCCCCTGCATTTGTGAGACCGAAAGCCAGTCGTCTATAGCAGAAAGTGCCCCAGGGGGTGATGAATGCGGTCTTTTCCCGGTCTTCTTCCGCCACCATTTATCTGATTGATACCCCGCAAAGCAATCCACAAAAGAATACATTTCGTACTGGGCTGTGTTATCTACCAGGATGTGTATGAAAGGCACCGGGAAGTTATCTTTGAGACTAGCCTTGTTTAGATCTCTGTAGTCTACACATACCCTCACCTTTCCTCCAGGCTTAGCTACTGGGGACTAACATTGGATAGCCATTCGTCCGGGTAAAGTAGATTACCATAATGATTCCCGCCCTGAACTGCTTGATGATCTCTTCCTTCACCTTTAAACTCCACTCCGGTTTCAACTTCCTCAGTTTCTGCTTGACAGGCCTGAAACCCTCCTTGATGGGTAATCGGTGTACCACAATGTCGGTGGACAAGCCAATCATATCCTCATGAGACCAGGCGAAGACATCCTCATATTGTTTAAGCAACTCAATCATTTCAACTTTTTGGCTGGGGGTAAGGTCCGTCCCCATCTTGAGTTCCTTTGGCTGGTCAGGGGTTCCAATATCAATGGTGATGGTTTGGTCCAAGTTGGGTTTGGGTTTATCCTCGACCCATCCCTTGATCTCGTCAGGTGCGTCGTCGTAATCTGTCTCATCTTGTTCAATGCCCATTAAATCGAAATCCAGCTCAATGTCAAAATCATAATCATCATTCAAATTTGAAAGACCCTTTGTTAGGCAAGGATTACTCAAATGAGTATACCTGACATAAAACAAAGTACTTGTCATATATAAATCATTTTTCACGATGATCGCATTTTCAAATAACAAGAAGAAACGACATAATGATGCAGAAATAAAACAACAACAAAAATAAACTTCTTCATTCCCCCATCATCTGGGGTCAATCACCCTGACGTCGAGCTTTACCCCTGTTTGGATATCACTGGTTTCCGGGTCCAATTATCGATAGTCAGGTCAGATGAAATGCGCTGGATAAAGGAGGGCCTCACATCGGACACCTCCCCGATGATTACGGATACGTCACCCGAGTCCTTCTCCATATCTTCTCCAGGAATAATCAGCCCTGCCCAATCGATGACAGGTACAACTTGTTGGGCTCCCAGTGGTGTGATAACATTCGTCCCCTCCTTACTGCTTGTTGATTGTCCGGGGATATAGCATTTGGTTTCGAACTCTTTTGCGACCTCCCGCAGGAAACTTTTCCCTCCGGGCCGACTCATTACATGTGGGGGTTAACTCTTCATTCCCTGCCCCAATCACAGGTCCGCTGATCCCCTGCTTATTGTCGACTTTGGTCACTGGACTTGCCAACTAGTCGAATCGGAGTCGCCACCCTGACGGTGTCCCCGTACTGCGCCCACATGGTATCCCAATCCTGCTTTGCCTATCTGCTGTGGTAGGTGGATGGGCTCGGTGATTCCCTGACTGCTTTTCCCTAGTCCCTGTCCAGGTTGGAAGTTCATTTTAATCATTTCCTTTTGCCACAAAGGTGAGTTCCGGAGAGACCCTTGGTTTCACAGCTGGAGCTCCCCAGGCATCTATAATGGGGAGTGCTAATCTCTAGTGCTTGAAAGCTGGCAGGTGCCGCTGATTCATCCACATTGATTACTGGTAGGCCACTCCTGGGAGGAGAAGGGTCGTCACATTCGGCCGAGATTGTTACCAGATTCCCATCGATGATCAACTTGATTTGTTGGTGGAGCGTGGAAGGAAACTGCCCGGCCATGTGTATCCACGGCCTCCCTAACAGCAGGTTGTAGCTTTGCCGTGATATCCAGGACTTGGAAGGAGATATCAAAAGTACAGGGTCCTATCTCCACTGGCAATTCTATCTCTCCGATGGTGTCCCTCCGGGATCCGTCAAAAGCCCGAACCACCACATGACTGGCCCGCAGGCGCTTGGGACTGATGTTCATTTTCTTCAGCGTACTGAGAGGACATATATTCAATGCCGATCCCCCGTCGATCAGTACCCCATTCATGACATATCCTGAGGAGATTACTGCAATGTGTAGTGGTTTTCGGTGCCCCCCTTCCCTCTTCGGGAATGTCCTCATCTGTAAAGGATATTGCATCGGTTTCCAATAAGTGGCCTACCAACCGGCCGAAACCCTCCTCACTAATTTTCTTTGGGCACAAATGCCTCCTCCAGAACCTTCATCAGGGTTTTGCAATGCTCACTGGATGACAACAACCAAATCCATGACTGATGTTAGGGTTGATTCCTCGTTTTAAAATCTGGATCCCCCTCATCTCTGGGTGATCCATCCTTTTCAAAAACTCTATGGCCCTTTTCCTCAGAAACCTCTTCATTTTTTTCTCTTTTGGCTCTCAAGGATTCGCCGGGCAGATATAAGGGGTTCCCCTTGGTCGTCACGGAAGCACAACTGACCGCTTCCTCTGGCATTCCCCCATAATTTCCAGGGTACAGTCTTCAGACTACTGATAGGGAGCTGCGGCCTGGCTGCAAGGATGATGAGGCCTCGGGCTGTCAACTTGACAGGTCCTTCCATGCCATTTGTACTTATCCCTATCAACCTGATGGGCGGTTTACCCGTGCATTTCCCTATGCTCGTGTATTACGTTGATCATCTCCTCAATTTTCTGCACGTAGTTCAACCTTGGCGGCCCCCCAGCCTCACTTGCCTCTGTCACCTTGACTCCCCCCCCATCCTGTCTTGGCAGGGGATTTGCCTTAACATTCGGGGAATCTGGCTGCTCCACCACAATTTCCCCGTTGGTCGATCATGTTCTGAATTATATGTTTCAAATGTCCAACAATCCTGTGTATCATGACCCGGGGAACCCGAGTGATAGGCGCACCGCTTGCTTGGAATCAAATCTCCTTCCCTTCGGGTCACTTGGGGGAGCCAAATTGATTATCTTCTTTTGGGCCAGCAATACCGCTCATACTCGTTCAAGCGGCTCCCCGAGCGGGGTGAATACTCGGTTTTGCGAGGCCTCATATCTTCTTCGCCCTTCTGCTCTTTGATCTGTAAAATTTGGCTGTCGGGATGGCCCTCCCCTTTGTGCCTGTACCGGAAGATGGCTTTCTGCTTTTCTGGATGACCCTTGTAGGATGAGGGAGACATCCTCTTCCTTCTTCTTCTTTTGGACTCTCCGGGAAGTGCTGCCATAGTTTCCATTCTGTATTTGCTCAGCAGCAGTTTCTAAAGCAGTAAGATCCCGGATTTTACCCGATTTCAACCCCATGTCTACCATCTCTCCATGTTTAATCATTTCAGCAAAAGGTCTTCCAATCCCCGAGATGACCCTCTCATAATATGGTGCCTCCTGGATGTCTACAAAGGTCATCACCATCTCTGATTCGTTCATTGGGGGGGTTTACCTGTGCGGCCATGCCCCTCCATCGTTGGGCATATTCCCTGAAGGACTCCCTAGGCTGTTTCTTAACCTTTGTCATTTGGTACCTGTCAGGGGCCATCTGGGCCTGAAAGCTGTTATTGGGTCAAGATAGGTATGGGCCAATTCCTCCCAGTTGTGGATTCGGGCGTTGTCGAGGCGGGCATACCAGATTCTTGCCTCCCCTGTCAAGCTTTTCTGGAATAGTTGCATTCTTAACACCCTCGTCCTCGGCATAAGCCCCGAGTTCTCCAATGTATATTTTCAAGTGTGTATAGGGGTCTCCCTTTCCATTGTACTTTTCAAACTCGGGAACTTTGAACTTTTCTGGATATCTGGCTCCGGGGAAAACACATAAATCCGAGTAAGAGTAATTAACCCTGCCCAGGGGATCCTATGCCCTTTAGAGATTGGATGGTTTCCTCCATGTGTTTCATTTTTCTCCGAAGGTCGTCATTATCCCCCTCTTCTGGGATAGTAATCACTGTCCTGCTAGGTATGGGAACGGGCTTTGGGGATGACTGGCTCGTCCTTGAGTCAGGGTTGGTCCTCTTTAAGCAAGTTTGTACCATTTTTAGGAGGATTCTTGATCAATCCCCTGGTGGTGGAGTATTATGCGATCCCTGATTTACCGGATCCTGTTCTGATTAAGAACTGTTCCTTTAACATTGTGGCCATTTCCATCATCTGTTTTTTAAAATCATCAAACTCCCTCCCGAGATATGGAGTTATGGTTAGGAAGATCAGCCATTTCAGATGTAGAGGACCTGGGCTTTCTTAGACTGCGAACGGGTTTTGAGGAGCCAATCCTACAGAGACAAATGGTTCGAAGTTTAGTCCTGGGGAAATGAAAACATGGATGCATGCCTAAAGCTATAACTTTTTTTGTGTTTTTGGGGTTCTTTAATCTTTCCCTGCAACAGAGAAAGTTAGTAGTCCTTTAGTGCCATAACCAATGCTAAACATGCTTTTATTATGCTCCCCCAACTATTCCCTGCAATTCACAGCGGTTAGATAATCTCTTTCGACATAGAATAAGGGAATGTATGAATATTGAATGAGATCATGACATTTAGACATATAAACGTAAAAAGGCATGAAGAGACTTTTCCTGCGTTGGGTTATTCTGAGGATGACCTATCCTAGGGTTACTCTCACGGGCTTTTCGGCATGAAGGTTCCCAAATCTTCGCAATCTACTCGTTTGAGCCCTTTCGATTGGAGCGGATTTGAGTGGTGCGTTTCCTGAGCCATCTCCGGGGAGCAGCCCCATCGAGTCCAGTAATAAGCAACCGACAGGTTCGCCTCAGGAGGAGGTACTCTCTCAACATACATTCACATTCATCGTCCTCACCGTATGCAAATGATTTCTTTAAAGTAAAGCCATTCCATTCAATCATTCATTCATTGGACAAAACACGCATTCACACAACAAAAACTCAAAAGATCAACATATCGCATGCACACACATATTCATGAATTTTTTAAAGGATAGAATAGCATCAAGATTTGAACGCGGCTTAAGCCCTCTAATGGTCCCCAGCGGAGTCGCCAGCTGTCGACGCCGGGTTTTTCGCTTTCTCTATTCCTTTTCCAATTTTAGCCTTTTGGTTTAGATGATTTTTTTGGAAAAGGTCGGCATTGATGTCGACGGGGTTTTGAAAGATCGTTTTTATGGTGAGCCAATTAACCAGAGTCGCCAGTTGGTATATTTGAAATGGATGTACCAACTCATCCGAGTTTTCGTTTTTTTGTAAATCGCTGGCTCATATGTGACTCCGAATTAATTTGGTCTGCGAATTGAGATTCATAGAGTTCGGGGGCTTGCTTAAGTGAGGGGAAGGTGTTAGGCACCCCTCGACTTCCGTGAAACACGGTTACCGCAATCTTGATGCTTTTCCTATCCTTTAATTCGTGAAAATGTGTGTGTGCGCGTGTGCGTGTGTGTGTGTGTGTGCTTATGTGAATGTTTGTGGTGAGTTTATATGAAAGAAATCATTTGGATTTTAGGAAAAAAAATCGTGTTTTTACTTTGAGAATACTTCGGAACGTCTTTTCGGCATACACGAGAAAACTTTATTCTTTATGAGAAAGGTTTGATTTTAATTGTCCAAAACTATGAGATTTTCGTTAGGTGTCGTTTTGACGAAAAACAAGAGTTTTTAAAACCTTCGTCAAAATAGGAATCGAGATCTATACATTTGCTTTCGTGAAACGATCGGGCAATTTCTAGGATCTCTTTCACCCTATGCACAAAGATTTTAATAAAACGTTACTTATTTGCAAAAATCATTTTTGTGTGGTGTTTTGGAAAACGATCCTTCTTTAGCTTCCTCGTTATATAGGAATCGACATTTCATTAACATTTCTCAAATTTTAACCTCGTGATTCTAATATCCTACTTTGCTTGATTTTTATGAAAATCTTATCATTTAGCTTTGAAATCAATTTCGCGTCATAAATCGAATCGAGCATAAACACGCGTCGGGGCTATTCATGGGCATGTAAGCCATCAAAGTATCCCCGAACGCCAACCATCACAAATTGTTCACTATTTCGGGGCCTTAAAACCCGATTCCTCGCCTTAGCGTCGTTTTAAGGCCCAATGGTTACACACTACAAGACAAGCCTCTTGAATCTATTACATACACCAAACGTCCATCATCGGATTTTGAACCACGGGGTCGCTTTCCTAGGCTCACAACCACGATTGCTACACACTCACAAATTGAATACTCAATTATAACAACGTAGGATTGCCTAAACACATCCTACAAATACACTCAATTAAAATTACGCCTCATATATATCCATAAACAAACTAGAAATTTCAACCAATTAGATATCATCGGATTATTAGGAAGAATTTTGTTCCAATGGAACCCTCACCAATAATCCCTAATCCATGATTGCTCAATAATATTCTTGAAAATTTCAATTAAAATTTAGCCAAATAACATGATAGAAGTTGCAAAAATAATGAGATTTTCACCTTGCAAATGATACCAAAAATTGTGTAGAAACTTGTGTATTGAGGGAAATATGAGATGTATATGATATAATCTAACAACAAAGGAAATTTCTCTCTTTTTCTCTCAATTGTTGCAAGAATTTTTTGCTATTTCTCTCTATTTCCGAGCTAAAACTGCTGCTGATTTCTTCTTCTTCCTCAAACTGCCCCCAACCTCCTGTATGCTGCCTGCTGCCGAGCTTAAATAGGCTGGCCAGCTGGCACGCCTCCCATCGCACTCAGCTGGTAGTGCCTGGTTTCCTGATTTCCGTGCTGGCGCACCCACTTGGCCGCAGATCTATCCGCGGCTGGCGGGCTTGACTTTCTCGATTTTCGTGCCACGCCTCGATTTTCGTGCCGCAACGTCGGTTTTCGCTGACAGGCTCGTATTCTGCAGTCCGGGAATTTCCGGGAGACGTGCCACCTCATTTCGGAAATGCCTGCCTCGGACGGCCTTATTGTCACGTAAAACTTGGTTTGCCCAAAACATTGCGGCGGTGCCGGGGCGCTCGCCCTTGTGCCCGCTCCTTTGCTCCCACAAGCTGGTTCAATTGACGATTTCGCCCTCCTGTCATGGTTAGTAGAAGGAAACGCAAAATTTGGGTGTCTACAATATATATATATATATATATATATATATATATATATATATATATATATATATATATATATATATATATATATATATATATATATATATATATATATATAATCTAATTCAACACTGTCCACGGTATAAATTTTGGAAACATTGATAAAATGGTTTGAAATTTTTATTTGACAATTCAATGGTAGTTCAACAGAAAAAGTTCCTATCAAAATCCTGAAGGGTGGAATAATTTAACTATTTTAGAAAAATCTATGATAAATAATCTAGGTGAAATATCTAACTTCAATCAGTATCGATTTTCATTGAACTGTAGTAGTATGATTATACCACAAAAGTCAGTTCATACAAGTTGATAAGTTGTTCTCTTATGTGTGATAGGTAGATATCAATTATGGGTCATCATGTCCCTACATTTCACATTCTAAAACCAAGTAGACATACTTACCCTAAATCCAAGAAGTGAAGGAACAGTTGTAAAATCCTCCCAAATGATTCCTTTTTATGAATTCAATACTAAAATGTTACGGAATTTGAAAATTTTATGTTCGGTAGTAATAGGCATATTAATTAAAGTCCCCACTGTACTTAATTCAAAATTGTCTTTGTTAAATCCTCTCTATTTCTCTAAACAAAAGACTCTAGCCTCCATATTTTTAGGTCTCTTATATGTACTAAAGAAACTCTCCCCCAAGTATTTTTTTTACCTTCTTTCGTTTGGTTTCTTTACCCTTTGATGGGGTTTTATTTCTCTTAACTTAGAATTTTTCCAATCTACGAAGTCTTCTTTTCTTAGTTTGAGATTTTTCATTTTGCGGAGATTAATGACCTCTCCGTGAAGGTAGTTTGATTTACGTTAATCGGTGAAAATAGATCTATTCATATTTGGGTGTGAGTTATCATAACGGCCTTCTTTTTTACTATGTGTTGAAAAACTGCTCAAGTTTGTTTATTTTGTATATTTTTTAGAAATTTATATGTAATTGAGTTTTAATTTGAGACTGAAGAGGGTATCACCTCGACTCTAATATTTTTATAATTCGATTCATTTATCAATAAAATTTTTTTCCACTTTTATTAAAAAAAAACGAAGAAGAAAAAGTCTATTTGTCAACCCCTCACACACGTACGGTATCCTGGACGAATGTCTCTACTCTCCTGTATATATAGCTTCGCATGTATTAGCTCAAGGAATTAAAAGAGGAGATGGCAACAACTTTTGGTACTTTAAATTCTCTCTTTATTCTCATGCTCTTCTTTTCTATATGCTTTGAAGGAAATTTCGTTGGAGCACAGGCTGGGCAGCTTCCGCACGAGGAAAGTAAGTGTCCTTTTAACAAAACAAAAATTTCAATCGAAAGTCTAGTAATATATGAGTTCTTAGCATGTCCATTCATTATTAAGACCAAGTGTGATGGAGATTGTTGAGAAATCAGGCCTTCACAAATACACTAAGATAAATACAAGCACACTACTATATGAAATATAAAATAATAACACAAGAATTTTTATGTGTAAATTCAACTGGGAAAAACTACGGGGAGAGATCTTTAAAATCCACTATGAAAATAATATGGAGAATACAAACTATCCACTGAGAAATAAACTAACTGTTTATTTTCTCTCTCTACACCCTCACTCTTGCTATTGCTCTCACTCTTGCTAATAAGCTCTCACTGAGCTATTAGCTCTCTAACTCTCTACATTGCTACAAGCTTCTGATGGTGTTGCTCTCGGATGGTGTTATTAGTTGCCCTCTCGGGCAACCAATTTATAGTACATGGGAGGAGGCAAGGTAAGGATCATTAGCACTCCATTTTTGACAATATGGCAAATGGTAGGCTGGTAGTGGGTGGGCTTGTCTGTCACCGTTTCCTTGTCTGCCACAATCTAACCAAATAATATTAGCCAACTTGCAACAGAGATGATTGTTTAGAATATATTGTATTTGGAAATGATTATGATACCCTTCACTCTGACTTTCATGTCTACTTGTGCGATATCTATTAGTTGTATGCAGCCAATTTTCTGCAGAATGGAGTATGCCTGAATTAAATTTGTTAGAGCATTAGATATTTTAAGGATTAACTAGTTGAAATTTTATGCAAGAGAATCTGTTCTTCCATTATCTCTCTCCCTTTATCAGTACTTGTGTTATTCTAAGTTATCCGTGGATAGAGGTTGTATCCAACTTCCATCCAACATGCTTCTGAAATTAACATGAATTTGATTTACGTAGAAAAAGCACTTGAAGAAATAGCTCAACAATTGGGCAAAAAGAACTGGGATTTCAATCTGAATCCTTGTGATGGGAACCCAAACTGGGGAACGCCACCAGTAATAATGAAAGGAAGGCCATATGCAAATTATGTCCGCTGCAATTGCTCCTTCCCAGGTGGAGTATGTCACGTGGAAATCATGTATGCTTCTTGTCATTAATAAAAAAAATTGTTCGCTGTATTCTTTATATGATGATTGATAACATCAAATATTTTCTTCATTTGCCAAAATGGTTTGATGCCTAATTAGCTGCAAAATACGCATTCTTTGCAAAATCTGTATTTTGCGAATATAACACCACCTTTATCCCAAACTAATCGGGGTAGAGGAAAACGAATCCCATACGTAAGACGAAAAGTATAAAAACAAGCATTAAAACCAAAAGATAAAATAATGAATAATAAATTAAAAGAATAGAAATTGATGGAAATAAAGAAAATAAGAACATACTCACAAATAGAATTACATACTTACATACATGCATACATACACACATACAAACATACGTAAATACATACATACATGCATACAAAAAGTTAAGATAAGAACAGATGGGAAAATGATAAAATAAAAAAGGCAAGGGAAAAGAGAAAAGCAGAAAACAAAACAAAAACAAGGGGAAATACTCTGCTCTTTATTTTTAACCAAATTACAAGTTAAGACTTAAAAAGGGCCTCAATTTTAATGGATTATCTTTCCTGGTTAATAAATTTTGCATTTCCTTAGATATCTACTGACCAAGCATGATGAGTAACGTCTTTAGCAAAGAAATATGGCCAGTAACGTCTTTAGCAAAGAAATATAGCTTGATTTAATTTGGTTGATGTAGTGCAAATCCAGTATTATTTGTTTTTAGTCATGATACATATGACGGCATATGATGAGATTTTGGCCTTTTGAAAGTCAGCTATTCGGACAATTTGCAACATTGATTGATTACTTTTATCAAAGATGTGCTTTTGTGATTGTTATATTATCATTAATATTTGATTATTCTTTTCATTCACGATTGTGAAACTGTATCAATTATCTTTAATACCATACTTTTGAAAGTTGGGGGTCCAATTTTATATTGAAGCGTGTCTTATTTCCTGGTAAAACAGATCTCTTATGGGGCAGAATCTTGATGGTCAACTTCCACCATCCTTGGTAAAGTTACCCTACATCAATGCAATGTAAGAAATACTTTTATATTCATGTTTGTTTCTTGACATATTTATTGGATTTTTATGCTGCCACTCAAAAAATAACACTACCTATTGTTGCAGTGATCTTACTGGAAACGACCTCAATGGCACGATACCTCGCGAATGGGAATCAACGAAGTTGGAATATATGTGAGTAACACGTGCACTTTATACTTGATGTTATTAAATTCTTTATTCATCCACAATATTTTCGAATTAACAGTGAAGATATTCTCCAGAATTGTCCGTGACAATCGTTTATCAGGACCAATCCCGAAGTACTTGGGAAATATTACCACTCTCAGAGGAATGTATGCCGCCACCCTCTCTTTCTCTCTCTCACACACACACACACAAAAACCCATGCCCATGCATTCAATAGCACACGCATGCATATACATCAAAGGAAGATCTACTTCAATTAAGTACATGTTTAATTTATTCATTAATTTGAAAAAGATCATATTCTCAGTGACATAATAAACAACTTGTTTGATGGAAGTGTTCCGCCTGAGCTTGGGAAACTAGTCAATTTGAATATTCTGTAAGGCCTTCTATATGTGTCATCTGATTATCCAAGTCTTTATCTATTTATTTATTGTACCTCATTTACCAGTAATATTTATGTATACAATGACTTCATACCGCGTACCTTTTTTCTTATCGTTAATTGTAGCCTTCTTAGTGCTAACTATCTCACGGGTCAGTTACCATCGGAGCTTTATAATTTAAGCAAGTTGACATCACTGTAAGTATTCCAGTGGCCATTTGCCATATTATATTTGAATTTTCCTTTGCCAATAATATATTTGAATTTTAAGATATGTTTTGCTTTCCCTTCATTTCTTTTTCTATAATATTTAAGATTATTACTCATTTTGGCCTATACAGTAGGCTAAGCAGCAACAATTTCAGTGGGAAACTACCTAATTTTCCAAGTTGGAAACAATTGCTAGAGTTGTAAGTTTTTTAAAATTTTATATTCAGTTTTGTTCTTTAAAAATGACGAGAGTTTTGAAAGTAAAACTGTTTGGGCTTAATTACAGAGAGATCGTAGCCAGTGGTTTTGAAGGACCAATACCTTCTAGCATTTCTGTCTTGAGCAACTTAACTGCACTGTGAGTAACTCATTTTAACCTCTTCTTGAGTTGCTTGTTTCAGAAACATTCCTTATATATTTGGAATCAAGTTAAGTACTGTTCAAGGCGGCTTGTATTGACAGATTGTCTATGCAGAGTTATTAGCGACTTAAATGGAGGGGGCTCAGAATTTCCTAACCTAGAAAACATGACAGACATGAGATTTTTGTGAGTCATACTAACGAAGTGAGGATTGCACAAAAAACATATACTCTCACCGTTCTAAATTATAAGATCAATATTGAATGTTTAAAAGTCCAATTTCAAATATTTTCGAGCTCAAAATTGACATGAATTCATTTAGTTTATATTAATACAATTAAGAATATCATAAACTACCTAAAAAGTACTACTTGTTATGAGATTTATTATTTCAAAACTTAAATAAATCATATCAACTTTAAATTTGAAAATGTTTCAAATTGACTTTATATTAGAAAGTCAATATTGATCGTATAATTCAGAACGGAAGGAGTATTTGAAATTCTAGTGTGATCTAATTATTCAACAATTTTATCCGCACAAATTTAATTTGTGTTGCAGGATGCTGAGGAGGTGTAACATTTCCGGGGGAATCCCTGATTATATAGCAAAAATGACAGAGCTGAATGCATTGTAACTATAGATGATAATCTTCTAAGTAGTTCTATCACATATATACTTGTGTCGACCTTCTATATTCTCACTATGTACTTTGTGACTAAGCAGATCTATTGGTTCGGTTATAATTTGCCAGAATTTTTCTCCATTAGCATCATCCGATCAGTGTTCCTCTTTGCTTATTAATTATAGCATCTCTGTATTATTTATTGGCAGAGACCTTAGCTTTAACAAGTTGGAAGGACAGGTGCCGAATCTTGAAGGCCTATCAAAGTTGGAGAATGTGTAAGCAATCAAAATTCATTAAGGAAAGTCATTTAACTTGCTTGCCTTTCTAGTTGTCTGATATACATGTCATAAAAGATCTTAATGTGATGCATTAAACATGAACGGTCGGTCCAAATTTCAATTTTAATGTTTTAACTAAACCTCTTTTTAGATTAAAAATAAGCAGTGAACCATTCATGACTACCATATTTTGAATGGTAGGTGTACTTAACTGGGTCTCCCAGGATTTAGGTTTACCAATTACCATCAGTATATCTTGTTTAGCACTGTTTTATTCATCAGTATGATTTGATATATCTACGTATGTTAGTGTGTAACCACATAAATTCGTTTGCGTGCTACTCAGGATTCTCACTAACAACTCTCTTACTGGGCCAATTCCGGAGTGGATCAAAAGCAATACTAAAGCGTATGCACTCTAGATTAATTTTTTCTGCTCATGCTTATGATTTAGTAGCTCAATATTATCTTAATATATACCGTAATTGATTACCACAATCACTATTGTAGGATGAGCAAATTAAAATATATGCAAACTAAAATAGAATACTACAATCTTAGGTAGAATAGACTAGGGATCTAAAGTATGTTAAGTGTTGAAGATCTTAAGGATTTTCTTGAAAGACACATAATCTAAAGAATGGTGGAGAAGTTACTTCATGAAAAGGAGAACATATATATGGGAGGGTAGCTTCAGAGTTTAGATGACTATATTAAATATGGGGTGATTAAATGACTGACACCGGGTGGGATAGCGATTATCCTGCGGGCTAAGTAAACAAATAAATTTACATGCAAAGGAACAAAAGATTAACCAAAAACACAGAGAAAACTTATCTAATGTTTGAATTGTATTTATCAAAATCAAAGTTGTTCTCAATTCCACCCACAAGCCGGGTTTTATAGCTAACAGACTTCCTTTCCAAGTCGTAACAGAATTCCTAAAATTATGGAAACAAAATCCTAAAAAGGTAACAAGCTTCCTATATTTACGGTAACAATTCCTAACAAATAACAACTTCCTAATAATAAAAATATTACCATAAAAAGGAAACATATCTAAAAATTAAAATGTCAAATCTGAACTTCCGAAGTCGGAGCCGAATCCGAAGAGGTAGTCTGCCATCCGAGCCGAACCCGATTCCCGAAGACGTCAATGACCGCCAAATTTACGCCGATCCTCCAATGCATGGTATTTTAATGCTATTAATGTGCTATCTGACAGCTCAGCATCATCAGACTCGGATCCTCCTGCATCAGTCACCTCGGGTTGAAAAGAACTCGTCCTCGAGTTCACAACAATGTCATCAGACTCGAGAAAACAAGGACTCAAATGCTTCACATTAAAAACGTCTGAAGTTCGCAAATGACTAGGGAGGCGTAATCGATAGACATTATCATTAATTTTCTGTAGAATCTCACAGGGCCCAATCTTTCGATCCTTAAGCTTATTGTAGTCGCCAATAGGAAATCGATCACGCGTCAACACTGCCCAAACAATTAAAATCACCCACTTCAAAAAGTACCTGACGTCGATGACTATCAACTCGATCATTATACTTGGCATTACTATCACAAATAGTTCGGTGCACCCGATCATGAATTTTCCGAAGATGATCCGCCATTTCATTTGCCTTAGGATGCATACAGCCAACTCATGGAATGGGAACCAAGTCCAGAACCCCGGGTGGTTTTCGACCATAGACAACCTTA
This sequence comes from Aralia elata, assembly GCA_034770075.1. Taxonomy (NCBI): domain Eukaryota; kingdom Viridiplantae; phylum Streptophyta; class Magnoliopsida; order Apiales; family Araliaceae; genus Aralia; species Aralia elata. Next base: position 30,776,086 of record CM068381.1, read on the forward strand.
AAAGGACTCAAACCCGTAGTTTGGTTTACTGATCGGTTGTAAGCAAATTCTACTCGAGGAAGTGCCAGATCCCATTGCTTCGGCTTCGCTCAAGCCAAACATCGTAGGAGATTGCCTAAACTTCTGTTCACGACTTCGGTCTGACCATTAGTCCGGGGATGGTAGGTACTGCTCAAATTTAACTGTGTACTAATTTTCTCCCATAGACTTTTCCAGAAATTACTCATGAATCACGATCCAAAGTAATTGAGCTAGAAACACCATGTAGACGCACAATCTCCCGAAAATAAAGATGCGTGACTTGGTTCGCGTCCATCGTCTTTCGGCAAGCTACAAAATGAGCCATCTTGGAAAAACGATCAACCACCACCAAGATAGAATCCATCGAGCGCTGTGTTCGAGGCAGTCCCATCATAAAATCCATACTCACATCAATCCATGAACGGAGCTTCAAGAACAGGTAAGGGTGTGTACAACCCTACATTCGTAAGAGCTCCCTTAGACTTTTGACATACATAACATCTCCCAACAAAATGAGCCACATCACTGGATACCTTCGACCAGTAGTCGTCAGCCGACACCAGGGCTAATGTTTTATCTCGTCCGAAGTGACCTTCGTTGTGAAGTTCACTTACTATTTGTTGCCGAAGCGAACAATCTGGAATGCATAATTGTGATCCCCGAAACAGATACCCATTATGAAGGATAAAGTCATGACGACGACCTTCAGTTACTTCCCGAACTATCTTTCCGAAAGAAAGATCTTCTTCATATATGTCAGTGAAGGCTTCAAACCCTACAACTTTGTTATGCATAGTGATAAGGAGTGACGCTCTTCGGCTCAAAGCATCGGCATCACGATTCAAACTTCCTACCTAATGTCGTAAAGTGAAGGTGAATTCCTGTAAGTACACCACCCATTTAGCATGCCTTCGGTTCAGCTTATGTTGGCCATTAATGTACTTTAGGGCCTCATGATCGGTAATGAGGATGAACTCCCGTTGTATTAGGTAGTGACGCCATTGCTTCAAAGACTAGACGATATCATAGAACTCTAAGTCATAGGTGGAATAATTTTTCTTTGACCCAGATAATTTTTCACTGAAGAACGCTATTGGTCGACCTGCTTGACTCAAAACTCCACCAATGTCAATCCCCAATGCATCACAATGCACTTCAAACACCTTTTCGAAATCAGGAAGTGCCAGTACTGGTGCTTTGATCATCTTCCTCTTAACCAGCTGAAAGCTGTCTTCGGCTTCCTTGGACCATTGGAATAATTTTTCCTTAAGGCACTTGGTGATAGGTGCAATTAGGGTACTAAAGTTTTTGATGAAGCGGCGGTAAAAAGATGCCAACCCATGAAAACTCATGACGTCATGTATAGTCTTTGACGTAGACCATGCCAAGACTGCATCGATTTTAGACTGATTGACCTAAACATCCTCGGTAGACACAACGAAACCAAGGAATTAAAGTTATCGAAGTCGTGAAATAAGAACTCTTTTTTTTGGATAACAAATAATTATTCCTTTCTCAACATATCAAACACAGCTCGAAGGTGCTCACGATGTATTTCCTATGGCAGACTATAGATGAGAATATCATCAAAGTAAACAACTACAAATTTTCCCATGAATGGTCACAACACCTGGTGCATAAATCTCATGAATGTACTGGGAGCATTGGAAAGTCCAAAGGGTGTGACCATCCATTCATACAAGCCATGCTGTGTCTTGAAAGTTGTCTTCCATTAATCTCCAGGTCTCACCCAAACCTGATGGTATCCGCTTTTTAGATTAATCTTTGAGAAAACCTTAGCTCTGGATAATTGATCTAGCATGTCATCCAGACGAAGAATTGGGAATCGATACTTTAATGTGATCTTGTTGATGGCTCAGCTATCTATACACATTCTTCATGATCCATCTTTCTTCAGCACTAATAGAGCTGGTACTGCACACGGGCTCATACTTTCACGAATTTAACACTTTTCCATCAGTTCCACTATCTGTCTTTGTAGTTCTTCGGACTCTTTTGGGCTGAATCTATAAGCAGGCTTATTTGGCAAACTCGATCCTAGTACTAGGTCAATTTGATGTTGAATATTCCTCATCGACAGTAACCTAGAGGGAAGCTCCTCGGGCATTAGATCAGAGAACTCTAATAGCAATTCCTGCACATCGGCTGGTACTTTGGTACTTTCACTTGCCGAACTACTCTCACAAGGTAGTAAAGCATACACCATCCCTTCTCGTTTGAGTTCAGTTAAAAATCGGGACATGGACAACAAATTAGCATTATTGGTTAGCCGAACCGAACTACTGTCTTCCCGACGAGGTGCTAACACGATTTTCTTCCCTTTTATACTAAGGGAGTACGTATTCCTCTTACTATCATGAATGACACTTCGGCCATATTGCCAGGGTCGACCTAACAACACATGACACGCATCCATCGATACCACGTCACACCAAGCATTATCAAAATACTTTTTGTCGATTGAAAAAGAAACTAAACATTTTCTATCTACGATTACATCATTGCCTTTGTTCAGCCATGAAAGCTTATATGGTTTGGGGTGTCGATCCATTTTCAGATTTAACTTCTGAACAGCTTCTTCCGACACCACATTCTCACAATTGCCACTGTCAATAATCATCTTGCAGACCTTATTGGTTACCGTGCAAATCGTGTGAAATATGTTGGTTCTCAACTAGTCATCTTTTAAGGCATCTTTGGAGGTTAATAAATTCTTACGAATAGCCAAAGTTTCCTGTCCATCACCATAAAGTACATCTTCATCATCTTCATACTCATCATACACAGGTTCATTCAATTCTTCTATTTCAACTAGCACATCTTCTTCAATTTAGAGATTCTTTCCCTTCTGATTAGCAGGCTTTCGGCACTCTGTTACTCTATGGCCTGGTTCTCCACATCTGAAGCATTTAATACTAGAATTGAAATTACCCTGTGGTTGTTGTAGCGTAGGACGAAGTTGTTGGGGTTGGTTCGGTCTATTGGGTGGATTGTTCCTCAGCATCGGCCTTCTGTTCTACTGTTGCTCCGCTTTTTGTGCTCGTTGGTAAGCTTCAGACACTATCCACATCGAATGGAGACTGAGTACATCCTGCAGCTGCTGTCTTAACCTTCCTAAATACCTTGCTACCATTTGTTACTCTGTTTTTGATAGATCATTCTGTGCTATCAACTGATAAAACTCTTCGGTGTAATCATCTACCGATCTAGTTCCTTGTCTCAATAGATGCAATCTCTAAGTGCAACCGAAAAGAAGAAAGTGACTCTGCATCTTTTTCTTCATCTTCTCCCACTTTGTGATTTTAGTTTTTCCTTGTCCCTCCCGTGAACGCCTCATCTGTTCCCACCAAGTAGATGCTCTACCTTTCAATTTGATTGCAACCAATTTCACTTTAGCGTTATCTAGAACCTCCCTATATTCAAAGATGTGTTCTACTTCATTCATCCAATCGATGAATCCCCCTGCTTGTAGTGCTCCAGAAAATTCCGGTAACTCCACTTTAAAACCCAGACTCCACTTTAAAACCCAGATCATTACGACGGTCATCACAACCACGTTGTTCCCATAGTTGCTCCTTATGGTGGTAAGGATTTTCTAAACTTGACTCAAAATCATAAGATTCCTCATCACGATCAAGGTGCGAGACTTCCTCAGCCGGAATCTGTTCTCGACGACCCAAATTTTACGCCGCTAGATGTTGGGTTAGCTCTGCAACTTGTCTCTATAAATCCTCAATCATCACGACCTGAACATTATGATCACGGTGCGGGACTTCCTCAGTAGGAACCTGTCCACGACGGCCACGACCACTAGCCATTGAAACTGATGAAATCTATTTCCAGAAAGATGTTGAGCTTTGATAAAAACTGACACCGGGTGGGATAGAGATTATCCTGCGAGCTAGGTAAACAAATAAATTCACAGGCAAAAGAACAAGAGATTCACCAAAAACACAGAGAAAACTTCTCTAATACCTGAATTGTATTTATCAAAATCAAAGTTATCCTCAGTTCCACCCACAAGCCGGGTTTTATAGTTAACAGACTTCCTTTCCAAGTTGTAACAGAATTCCTAAAATTATGGAAACAAAATCCTAAAAGGTAACAAGCTTCCTATATTTACGGTAACAATTCCTAACAAATAACAACTTCCTAATAATAAAAATATTACCATAAAAATGAAACATATCTAAAAATTAAAAAGTCAAATCTGAACTTCTAAAGTCGAAGCCGAATCCGAAGAGGTAGTCTGTCATTCGAGCCGAACCCGATTCCCGAAGATGTCAATGACCGCTATATTTACGCTGATCCTCCAATGCATGATATTTTAATGCCATTAATGTGTTGTCTGACAACTCAGTATCATCAGACTCGGATCCTCCTGCATCAACGACCCAATTTTTTTCTTCTTGGAATTAAACATTCCTGGCAAAAGATAAATGAGTGTTTTAAAATTAATGGTATACCTTGTAAAAACCTGGGCCTCACCCAAGACTCCGATCAAGGTTTAATCCACTCCCAAGAGTAAGACTGGGGACCTTATCTGTTAATGTAAGACTGAGGTATTACATTTCTAATATCTTCAAGACCCTATTAGTTAGAACTATCCAATCACAGTTCCTAGTGTATTAATTTATCACTATTTTCATGATTATGTCATAGGGTCTGGAATCCTAATATTGAAAATATTTAAAGAATAATATCTAAACATGTTTTATACAAATCTTAAATTTTACAAAAATCAAAAAAATAAATCTAGGACTCTTCAATAAATAAAGAGATTAATCAAGAAAGGTGTCAATATCTCATTTAATCTTATTAGTAAATTTTAATCTTATTAATAAAGGACATTCTTTAAAGAGCAGAACAATAACAAGTCAACATTTTCATTTTGAGATGGGGAGACACTACAAAAAGTCACAAATAATAATTTTTAGCTGATAAGCTACATTATGGGCAGTAACTTATGCTTTATATCAAATAAAAAATTGAAATGAATATATAAAGAAAGTAGGTTTGGAAAATTCTAGTGGAAACTCACCAAACCACGAGGTCCTACTCTAATATCATTTGTAATGAACAGGGCCTGAGCTGAGCCCTTGATCAAGTCTCAATTCACTCCCAAGAGCATTAACTAGGTCATCATAGTCCACCACAGACCACCCAAAAGTCATGTTTGGTAGTAGACTTAAGACTTTATATATCGATGTGAGACTAGGGTGTTACATACCTAGTTAGATTTATAAGTGTTTGGCAGGTGACATGGTGTCTTGGTTCCTAGAATTTCTTAAATTTTAATATATTAGGCAAAATGCTTGATAAGTGACCAGAAATATTCTAGTACTATATATGATCTTTATAACTGTTCTGGGCAATCCCTTCCTCTAGGTGGAACTGGATCAAATTCTGGCTTGAAACAACAATGTTGGAAAATTAGTTTTGACTCATGCCTTGAAACAACAGAAGTTAAACACCACTATAAAAGGGTGAATGGAGGAAGATCTAGAATGTAATGTATCTCCTTTCCTTTATATGATTTGGCATGAAGGTTGTGAGAGGGTTCCTCAAAATTTAATGGAAGGTTTTTGGAAAATCTAAGAATCAAATAGATCTATATGCATGTAAAAGGACTTGTATCATGAGTTATGACTAAAAGGACTGCCGGATCGTTAAGTATGAACTTACCTGTCATCTTTCTTGTAACTATGGATACAAATTGAACAGGAAAACTGAGAATATTATTGGCTGATAAGTGATGGTACTTTTTAATTGATAGAACTGAAGTCTAAGATGATAAATTATACTATTTGGGTTCCAAAATTAGAGATACAATTTGATTTTTGAGGTCAAACGACGATATATTAAACTTCAAATTAATGTGAATGTATTTAATTTTAGTTATTACAATTATTATAATTGTATAGTATATAACAAAAACTATTAATCACAAAATTTATTTCATTTTAAACTTTTATGAGTCATATCAATTTTAAAGTTTAATATGCCGTCGTTTGACTTCAAAAGTCAAATTGTATCTTTAATTTTAGAATGGAGGGAGTATATCAGTCGGATCCGGTTAGGATGAAGTTGACTTCACCCTCCTAGTAAGTTCATATAGTTTTTCATTGCATTGGGTATAAAAGATGTTGTATTAATCATTACAATAAAAAGCTGTAGAACTAATCAATGCAATTTTTTCCATAATCTATACTCAGTGCTATAATAAGCTATAGAACTTACTAGGGTGAAGTTGATGCCATCAACTTCACCCTAACCGGATTCATATCAGAAGTTTCATGGAAACCTTCAAAGAAGGTTAAGTCGAGTAGGACTGAGTTTGAATAGGCGATTAAGTTTGACAATAATATTGCAATGTAGGAAATAAGAATATTAACCTAGTTCAATCAGTTATAATTCTATTTTTTGTTATTAGAGGTTGGGCTTAGTTTGCTTTCTGCAAACTGTGTCAATGTACACCATTTAAATTCTTAAGAAATTCTACTGAACAACTTGTGAGCCATAATTGCTCTATAGGAGTAATTGGACTGCCTGGACATCCGATCTACCTGCTGACTTTTCTTGCTAGTGAATTTTTTTCGTGTACTTCTTGTTGCTGTTACGTCTCTATTTGGACGAATGTATGCATCCTGCCTGATTACCACTGTCCTCCCTTAGTTAGTTGTTTTCAGTTTCCCATCTCACATTAGCTAGCTTTATTCAAACTTGCACCTTCTGAGGCACTGCAAGGATCATACAATGAAAACTAAGACTGATAATGGGGTTTGATAACTAGAAGCTTAGAGTGCTCGGTGTTCTGAACATTGTAGACTATTGCTTGTACTCAAATCAAGATTAAAGAATATTAGCTACATACTTGATGCTTAATCCAATGTGATAACTTGAAATGTTGAAATGAAGAAGGCTTGAAGACATGAAAGATGTTTTTTTAAGTACTTGATGTGCAAGATAGACATCTGGTAATCAAATAATGGTGATATAGAGCCTCTCCTTGCTAATGGAAGAGGCACACATAATTTATGAGTGTAATAATATTTCGTTTCTTAGCATAAAATGTTACATAATGATTTGCTATTATGTATATTTAATTTTGTTACTTGGAGGTTTCTGCCTTTTCTTCTTACATTTGTTTCCAATCACCTATAATCTTTGATGCAATTCATATGCTCATATACAGCCGGATAGATCTTTCTTACAATGAGTTGTCCGATGTGCCATCAAATTGCGGGCCAACGTTGTAAGCCCCGAACTCTGCATGATGTCTTTTTCTCCATTAACATTCAACTAAAACTTTACTTTTATCATTTTATCAGAAACTTGTTCAGAAGTAATTCTGGAGGGAACAACTCGTAAGCTTTAAATTTGTTTCGTATTATTGAGATCTTGAGATTTTAGTTTAGGTTTTTCAATTGCATAAAGCTTGTGCTTACCTCCCCCTGTATGATTTAAACCAGAGAACTTGCTCCGTGCCTAAGCCACTTTCCGTGTACAAAGGGTAAGTAATTTTTCTAAAGAATTTTGATAGTATAATCTAGATCTTTTAGTGATATTTTCTCAATAGTGAAGTTAAATAAGGATAAGATGCTTAGTTTTCATTTTACTTTCCCCACTCTATTTTTGGTATGTTAATCAGGATAGCGGAAGAAGTCAAGTTCTCCCTCTGTCTGGAAAGAAAAAAGAGTACTACCTTTTTATTGACCTTTTACAAAATTTAAGTTTGTATAAAACATGCCCACGCATAATTCCTTTGGATTTTTCTTGTTCAAAATTAAACTTTAATATTAGTAAAAAAAATTATGTAAACCTTAATATTCCAGGGGGAAAAAGAAAAAGAAAAGAACCAAAGTAAGGCTTCTTTCCAGACCGAATGAGGATTTCTCTTTCTTTTTTATTATCTGACGAGTTAATATTTTGATGTTTCATAGATAGGTACTCAGTTCATATTAATTGTGGTGGAAGCGAAACCACCATTAGAAGCAAGACTTTTGAAGTGGATGATGACGCAGCAGGTCCGGCATACTTTCATCCTAGTAGAGCAGAGTGGGGAATGAGTAGCACAGGAAACTTTTTTGTGGGCTGACGATGTATATACAGCAAATAATATATCTGTTCTCAAAATGAATGACTTTGAATTGTACATGAATGCTCGCCTCTCTCCTTCATCTCTCACTTATTATGTACGTTGTTTAGCAAATGGAAACTACACTGTAACACTTTACTTTGCTGAGATAATGTTAAGAGATGATCGGTCTTTTCAGAGTCTTGGAAGACGGATATTTGATGTTTATGTCCAGGTTAATTTTAACACTTTAGATATAAGATACTATATTCATCGGTGTGATGAAGTATATTGTCTTCTAACTAATTAATTTTTTACAGGATGAACTAAAACTCGAGGATTTTGATATTGAATACGAAGCAGGAGGAGTTGATAAGGCAATAAATCGAACAATTAAAGCAGTTGTAAAGGATAAAAATTTACAAATTCGTTTTGTTTACACTGCAAGAGGAACATACGGTCCTTTGGTATCTGCTATTTCTGTGGAATCTGGTAAGTTTTGCCTAGTAAAGGCGCGCGACTATCATGTATTTTCATACTGTGAAGCAGCATTTCTCTCTGTCTCTCTCTCCCCTCCCTCCCCAATGAGTATATATATGTTGAGGTTTTTTTGTTCTACAAACTTGAGTTGTTCTAATGTAGAAAACCAGGTTATGTTGCTACTCAATAAAACAAAATGTCCTATTCTCGCTATGAACAGAATTGTGTCTGTAACGTAATATATTTTGCATCTTTCTCATGTTCTACAGATTTTAAGCTTCCGTCGAAGAACGTAAGAACAGATTTCAAGCCTCCTTCGAAGGACGTAAAATCAAAGATATTCATTGCAGTCGGAATTGTTGCTTTAGGATTATGCATCGTTATCACATTTCTTGGTATTGCTTGGTGGAAGGGTTATCTGGGATGCCGAATGTCAAGGGAACAAGGTGCTGTAGTTCAATTTGTTTAATTTAAAGAAGAGTCGAAAATTCCATACATATGATAGAATTATATAACTCATGAGATTCAAACCACATGGAAACTACAATGATAGATGGCAAATGAATATACACATAGTGATGTAAATATGACCATCTTCCAAATTATGGGGTTTCATAAATTAATAGTTTGACTCAAAAAGGCAATTTTATTTCGATAAGACATACAACTCGTGAGGATGAAGAATTACTACTGAGTTTGTAAGATGCACTCCAACATATATCTAACAAAATACAAATGATTTTGAATTTTCTGCTCATCTACTAAATCATCCGAGTCATTCAAAGTTTGACATAAATCTGACCGTTCATTATTTCTCCTTCTTTATTTCCTCCTCTTCTTCTACCTTTTTCTTCCTCTCCAAACCCTATCCCTAATACTTTCTTCTTGTACCTTTTTCTCCCTATCCCAAAAAAATCTTCGTGCCGGAGGCACAGGTTACCGCTAGTCTTAAAATATAATATCTTCTTCTGCAGTGCTGAGAGGATTAGATTTGCAGACTGGCGTATTTACCTTTCAACAAATTAAAGCTGCCACTAACAACTTTGATGCTGCAAACAAGATTGGGGAGGGTGGTTTTGGATCTGTTTACAAGGTATATAACATTTTGATTCTTCATTTTTTTTACTTAAATAAATTCAACTTGTCGTCCTTTTTCCTTCTGCTTTATATTTGGGGTTATAACAATTGAAAATTACATTTTCATTACATTGCAGGGTGTATTATTAGATGGTACTGTAATTGCTGTTAAGCAACTTTCTAAAAAATCAAATCAAGGGACCCGCGAATTTGTGAATGAAATAGGCATGATATCTGGTTTGCGACACCCAAATCTAGTAAGATTGCACGGATGTTGTGCTGAACGTAAGCAATTACTACTAGTGTATGAGTTCATGGAGAACAATAGCCTCGCCCAGGCTCTGTTTGGTAAGTTCAGTTTTTACTTCCCCATGTATATTATGTTTACTTAAACTAAATGGGAATGGTATTGATCATCGACAAGAAATATTATTCACCCAAATCCAGTACCGTATATTTTATTCTTCTTTTATTATTTTTCCCTTGAATCCTGAGCCAGATACTTTTGGCTCTTTCATTTATTGGACTTTCAATGTCATTTATAGGTCCCGAGGATTCCCGATTGGACTTGGACTGGCCTACCAGGCAAAGAATTTGTATTGGCATAGCAAGAGGTTTGGTTTTCCTTCATGAGGAATCAATTCTGAAAATTGTTCATAGAGATATCAAAGGTACCAATATACTTCTTGATAGCGACCTCAACCCAAAGATCTCTGACTTTGGTTTGGTCAAGCTTGATGAAGAGGAGAACACTCATATTAGCACTAGAATTGCTGGAACTATGTGAGCTCTTTTTTCCCTCTTCCATTTAAAAATAATGTTTAGCCTGTTATATATATTCGTCTTTTCTTCTCTTCAAAAGCTAGTGAAGAATAGACTAAATTATATGTGAAGTAACCACCTCATCTAAAAGCTTATACTTTTAGATGAGTTGGCTACTTAACATGGTATCAAAGATGAGTTGGCTACTTAACTTGAGTTCCCATATGAATCTTATGTCCCCATTCTGCCCAGTTTATGGTTAAGCGCTACAATTTGTACTTGTACCCTCCAAGATTGATTTTTAGTACTTTGTGAGTAACCAAACCAAAATAGCCACAAGTCTAGTGAGAAAATTAACAGCGACACCCCCAACCCCTCTTTTTGGTGTTTGAAGCAAATTTTAAGAATGACTTTGAACTTCGAAGTAATCCAAGGCTAATCATATTTTATATAAGCTCTTAGGATGAGTCTATATACATTTATAGTCAACTTGGGAAGTTGTGTTGACATGATCTGCAAATCGCAAGTTCTGTATGACTGGCATGTAGTATTTAAAATTTTACATTTACTGAAAGCCTTTGGCCCAAGTAGTATTCTAGGTCTTTTGCCAAGTAAGAGGTCTTAAATTCAAATCCCCTCCCCTCAAATTAGCAAAATAATAATAATAATAATAATAATAATAATAATAATAATTTTACATTCATGATTATGTGGGATTTGAGGTGCACAAAAGCTCGTATGGATTAATATAAGTAGGAAATCACATTTTTCGTTTGTATTATTATTTCGCAGAGGGTACATGGCACCAGAATATGCGTTATGGGGTTATTTGACAGAAAAAGCAGATGTGTACAGTTTTGGGGTTGTTGCACTTGAAATTATTGCTGGAAAGAATAACATGAAATATCGTCCAAATGAAAACTATGTTTGTCTTCTTGATTGGGTAAGACTATACTACTAATACTTCTTTACATGCCTTTGAGTAACTTCTTCATGTGAGTGTCTTAGTTTTCTTCATGTGAGTGTCTTAGTTTAATAATGAACTTTCTTTATCTTCCATTGTCGCCTTCCATACATATATACTTGTTTCAGGCTCTTATTACACATCAAAATGGAAGTCTGATGGATCTAGTGGATCCAAGGTTGGGTTCCAATTTCAACAATGAAGAGGCAACCAGAATGATCAAAGTAGCTCTATTATGCACTAATCCATCTCCAACACTTAGGCCAACCATGTCTTCTGTAGTGGGCATGCTTAAAGGCGATATCGGTATTCAGGAGTTAAACGTTGATTCAAGTATTTATGGCGACGATTATTTTAAGTTTCAAGCTCTCAGAGAAAAGTACAATAAAATGCAAATCAGGAGCTCAAGTAAATCTGAGGTCACCAATTCTTCTTCCAATGGCATAAACAATGGCTCCTCCTCCACATCTGCCCATGACCTCTATCCAGTCAATCTTTATTCTTAGTAGTAAGTAATATTAAGATATATTCTGTGTGCCTGTTGGATTCCATGGCAAAACCATGTATTTAGTCTTTCTATAAATATATAATGCAGTATAGAAAATGGAGAAGCAAAATATTATTATTATTATTATTATTATTATTATTATTATTATTATTATTATTATTATATATACATATAACATCTATATGGCTAGCACATGTATTAATCACCCTTATAACTATTTTAGATTTGATGAATGTCATTGGCTCTACTCGACCCAAGTAGGCATATGTATCATTGGTCTATATAACATATATGTGTGTGTTTGGTATTGTGCAATTTTCCTTTAAACCTCTATTTCCTTCCGAAAATTTAGTTATCCAAGAGGGGAAATCCAAGCATGTATCAATCTCACATTGATATCTCATACTACCGATGTGGGATCTGCCCTCCATACGACAATTTTCTTAGATTGTATGAATATCTAAAAATTTTGAATGTAAATAAATTGAGACCCATCACTTAATTTATCCAATTAAACAACATTATTACACCAAAATTCTGAAAAATCAAATCTTTTATCCATAAGATAAATGTAAGTGCATTTTTTCAATAAAAATATTAATGTCATTGATCGCATGATTGTAATCTTTCTAGTGAAAATTTGTCTCGCTATTAAAAACATACTTTCATAAATTTTTCATAAAAGGGGAAAAACCCCTCAGATCCACTTAAAAGAGTTTTTTTAAGGGGAAATACTCAATCAGGTATAACACATTTTCTCTTATACTAATACTTATGCGACGCCCCCAAATTCAGGTTTACACCACCCAACTTGGGTCGCCAGAAATACAACTAATAACAAACACAAATTCTCCTATTTAAAATTTATTACAACGACAGTATTCACACTCAAAACCAATAACACTCTACATAAAGGTACAATCAATAACTGTTTTAAGAATCAAAATCTTTGGAAAATGATCGAGAAAACCCTCGTACATTGGAGGTCATGTGTGACGACCCAAGAAATCGAATAACCTCGTAATTAAGTTTTCGACATAAATATCTAATAAAATAAATTTTATGGATATCATGATGTGTAAATGTTCTGAATGAACAAATATATGTGTGTTATATATATTTAGTAACAATTAAGTGATGAGGAATGTAAGTTAACAGCTGATCAAGGCTAATTAATTCAATTAGTTTGATCTAACTAAAGAAAAGCAAATAATTGTATAAAAGACGAGAATAATAAGTCAAAACTCGAATTTGAGTTCAGAATAGAATTTTGAGACGCAGACGGCTCAGTTGAGTCCAGAACATCGAAAGTAGTAAGAATAGACTATAAACACAAAATGTGTCGGGGTTGACTTTTTGGTCAAAGTCAATGGTTGACTTTTACAGAGAAAAGTTAAACTCAGAATTCAGAGCTGAAATTGAAGAAACAGATACTTCCATGACATTAGGAACATCGACTTTAGTAGGAATCGACTATAGACACAAAAATTTGATTTTTCGGGTCGAATAATCAAAGACGGGTCAAGGTAATAAAAAACGCCTATTTCGTTTTTTGAATTTTTAAATTTTTGAATTTTTGAATCTCGGGATATCATTTATTTGAGGACGGGAGACTTAATCTCCAATAAAATTAACGACAGAAATTTTACGATTTTCGTATGCTGAATGAGTTAAGAAAATCTAACTAGAAATAAATTGGGTAACCGATCGAGTTTGGAAATGTAAACCCTAATTGATTATATGAAAGGAAAAATGGACTTTTTGCTAACCAAATAAGTTATAAAAGTTAACTGGAAGGAAACTACAATCGAAACTAAGTTTGAAAAAGTAACTGGGCCAAATAAGCCTTGGTTTTGGATGGCCTGGCTAGGGTTGAGCCTAGGATTTGAAATGGCTTGGCTAAGGTGAGCCAAGGGTAGAGCCTAGGGTAAAGGATAACTTGGCTAAGGCTAAAACCAAGGGTTAAACCCTAGATGTTTAGAGCCAAAACATCTAGGGCTAGGTGTCACTTCCTACCATTTTGACATGAGGTGAATGAACTTGAAAATGGAGGGGATTTGGGGGGAGGGATCTGGCCACTTTGGGGTTGGATAAGGTGGTGAGTCATTTGCTTAATGACTAAGTAAAGGGACAAAGAGATAAGGCATTAATTGCTTGGTCTCCCCATTAGGAACCTCTCGACCAATTAGAGCTTGATAGCTAGTTTTTGTCTCCCTTTGATTAGTTTAATTGTGGTTTGATTAAGTTAACCTAGGGGAGGGTTAGTAAGGTTTATTAGATGAGGAACAAGACTAGAAAGGACGTAAGTTGGATGACCAACTTATAAGAAATGGAAAGTAGCTTTTATATAAGCAAAATCATAAGTATTCATCTCTTCACTTTCATTATTTTGCTAAGTGTTGAGAAAGTTAAAGAGCAAGAGAGAAACACAAAGAGAAAGAAAGGAGAGTGGACGGGAGAGAGAAGAGGAGAAGGGGCAAGGATCAAGCTTGGAAGCTTTGATCATCCTAAGCAAGAAAAAGAAGAAGAACAAAAAGGTAAGATCAAGAAAACCCTAGTTCTTCATCTTTTCTTTTAATAGTTTAATAGCTTTATAGCTTGGTATAAAAAACTGTTGTGTTGGTGGTTGTTGATATATATTGGGAGATCATGAAGGATCTCAGAGAAATAAGGAAGTGTGTGGTTTAATATGTTAAATCATTAGTTAAAATGCATGAAAAGTTAAAATTAAACCTAAGATCGTAAGTCTTTGCGTAAGGATGGAAAAATATTTATTTAGAGGACTTATAATGGACTCTTGTGATAGTTGTTGTGTCTTTTGTTTATAATCCTGAAAGGTGGATGAAAAGTTCCAAGTGGAACGGAGAAAAATTACGCCATAACGAAATTATGGTGAAATGTTCATAAAAGTTGTTGTAAGGTTGAACCCTAGCTCGGTACCACTTTTGGGCCAAGTTAGCTATTAGATAATGTGTCTGGAGTAGTCTGATATGTTATGGCTTTTGTAGTTTATGTAAAACATGAATCGTAGGCTCGAGAACGAGCTTAATCCAACTTCAGATGTGCGAGTTCTGGTGATTTAAATGTTCGACATTGAAAACAACGCGTAGCGAAAAAAATGAGTTCCCGAGGGTCTTTTGAGACAATTTTTAGACTTTTTAGAAAAACAAAAAAATTATTCTGTCTGGGGGAAGCTGTAGTGTTTGTTACGAGCTTTCATATGGCTCAAGAATGGACTTATTCTGATATCGAATGAGAAAGTTATGATGCTAGGAAGTAGGCGTGTCAAAGCTAGAAATCAAAATCTGGGCTGCAAGAGCCAAGCGCAGAGGCTCTGGCTAGTAGCGCAGAGGCGCTACACCTTGCAGCAACCAAGCACAGAGGCGCTGGATAGTAGTGCAGAGGCACTGCACTTTGCAGTACCTCAACGCAAAGGTGTTGTTCTCGGCGCAGAGGCGTGGGCAGGCAGGCGTGTACACGGTGCGCGCGGCGGCTGGGGGCTGCTGCTGGGCTGCCTGGGCTAGGCTGTGCACGGGCGTGTCGCGAGCTGTTTTTGGACATCGAGCGACGTGTTGCACGTCGAAGGACGCCGAGCGACATCGTGCATGTCCGGGCGTGTTGAGCTACGCAGGGCGGCATTGTGCATGTCAGGCATGTAGTTTCTGAACGCCGCGGCACCATGCCACGTGTTGGTCATGTCAAGTGTCCCGATGTCCAATATATGTACATCGAAGGACTTTGAAGTGTAAGTCTAAATTATAAATTAGGCTAATTAAGAAGTAATTTAAGGCGTGCAGATTTCCGAACGTCGAGTCGTCGTGCGACATGTGCTAAGATATTTTCGAGTTATATAACACGAGCATCGTGAACTATGAAATAAAGTTAATGTAGACCATTTTAAAAGGTGATTGTGTGGGTCGTGAGGTTCCCGAACGTCGCGATGCCGAGAGTCGATTTTAAGGTTTGGTCGCGTTAATTATATTATAAAACGTGAACAAGATAAAATAAGAATTAAGTTAACGTAAACCAATATTTGGAGTCCTTTATGTGACTAATTGGTATGTTCGACCTTAATGATGTAATAGGTCTTTTGAAGAGCGATTGGATAGCATTCCGGTAAATCGCGTAGAAAACAAGTTTTCGATCCTTGTTTAATTTTCTGTAATTAAGCAAGTTTACTCAACTTACTCAAATTTTATAATTGAGCAAGTTTTCAATTTTCATTGATTACGTATTGAATGCAAATATTGTATGACCTTGAACATTTATTATTATGTGCAAGACATGCGTTTAGACTGTGAAATTTTGTAATACCCCGAATATTTATGAGGCTTATAAATACGATCGTATATGGTTAGAGGCTAATTTAGTGACCTAAAACTAGGTATCGAGAAGTTTAAAACCTTAAGCCCTAATGAGATTTGAATTTTGTAACATATGTGCTTAATAAAGATCGAAATGATATTTCGAAGCAGGTGTTTTGTGATTATATAGTGTAAACGATGAATTAGGTCACATAAATTTTTTTGGTCAAGCTGCTTAGTCGTGCTTACATTGACAAAATGATTTATCGTGCTTTCCACGATTTTACCAAGAAACATTCCGACAAATTATTTTTGACAAGTTGTTGTGTCGTGCTTGAAAATGACAAAGTGATTTGTCGTGCTTACTGTGACAAGCTGCACTGTCGAGCTTGGAAGATATTTTCATTGAGGAGCTTAGAAGATAGGTTCAATTGCAAGCTGTATTGTCGAGCTTGGAAGATATTTTCATTGAGGAGCTTAGAAGATAGGTTCAATTGCAAGCTGCATTGTCGAGCTTGGAAGATATTTTCATTGAGGAGCTTAGATTGCAAGCTGCATTGTCGAGCTTGGAAGATATTTTCATTGAGGAGCTTAGAAGATAGGTTCAATTGCAAGCTGCATTGTCGAGCTTGGAAGATATTTTTATTGAGGAGCTTAGAAGAATATTCTAAGAATTTGCTAGGTACTAAAGTGTAATTAACCTAGGTATCAAACTATAATAAGCCGAGCCCCTAACGTGCAATTAGCGATACTATGTTTTCCTATAAATAGCAAGCTAAGTTCATTCATTCCTAACTATTTTCAAGAGCAGTTCAAGAGCAAAAATACTCTATATTTATATTCTGAGAGATATTGTGAGATAAAAATTACTTTCGAAGTATCGAAGCGTTTACACAATTGGAAGTAAAAGCTAGCAACTACAAGAGGTATACTCTAGTGGTTATAATTTTTATTTTTATGTATGTATTAGTAAAAATATACTTTTACAAGCAGTTATAATGCTCAAATTATTTTATGTATATAGTACAAAAGTCTTATTTACAAGCAGTTATAATGTCCGATTTATTTCTCTTATAAAGTTGAAAATATACTTTTATAAGCAGTTATAATGCTGAAATTATCTTAAATATAATAGCCAAATATTCATTTTATAAGTAGTTATAATGCTGAAATTATCTCAAATATAATAGCCGAATATTCATTTTATAAGCAGTTATAATGCTCAATTTATTTTAAATATAGTTGATGAATATTCATTTTATATGCAGTTATAATGCTAAAATTATTTGATGTATAGTAGAACGAGTCTTATTTATAAGTGGTTATAATACCCGAAATAAAACTTAAAAGATTTAATCGTTAAACGCTTAATTGGTCTACATGAACTTATAATCGTGTAGGATTTACGCCGAACGTGTAGACCGTTATATTTATATGTAAAAGATATACGAGACAAGTCTTCTACCTAAGCTTTCATTTACAAGCTTTCTATTTGATTTATGCACTTTGTGCAACAACGTGTTATAAATCTTTGGTATGAGAGTTATTGCTATTCGTTTCGGCATAACTTGCAAAATGAACGTTTATTCGTGAAGTATTGAATTGTTATAATTCTTTAGTCAAACCAAGTTGTCTTGGAGCGACCTCTATATGCAAAGTAAATTGAGATGAACATGTTGTTAAAACACTGTCATGATTAGTCAGTGTAGCGTATGTTATGCATAACATAGGATGTCGTTAGATTGATCCTCTACTTGATATCCACGGTATAGTTCTAAGTCGAAAGACGGACAAACGGTTCTTGGTTTAATTACCACTCAGTCTTACTATGTTAAAACAATTGTAATATCTTTTGTTAAAGCTATGATTCATTAAATCCTTTATCGGTGTGAGTTCAATTATATACTATGTGTTTAGACTTGTTGAGCTTTTGTATGCTCATTCTTGCGAATAAAACCTTATTTGCAGACAAACCTGAGAGTTCAGTCTCTCCAAAGAAAGGAAAGAAGAAATGCGTAGACTAGTTTATATGTTTTCCTGATTGCTTGTCCCTTTTGTTATAGTCTTGATGACTTTTTGTAATATGAACCGACAAAGTATGTAACCGAATATTATATCAATATTATTATGTTTTCTCACACATTCTTGTTGTCGACGCCGGGTTTTTCTCGTCTCTTGTCTTTTCCAATTTTAACCTTTTTTATCAGATGATGTTTGGAAAAGGTCGGCATTGAGTGTCGACGGGGTTTTGAAAGATCGTTTTTTATGATGAGCCAATTAACCAGAGTCGCCAGTTGGTATATTTGAAATGGATGTACCAACTCATCCGAATTTTCGTTTTTTATAAATCGCTGGCTCATATGTGACTCCGAATTAATTGGTCTGCGAATCGAGATTCATAGAGTTCGGGGGCTTGCTTAAGTGAGGGGAAGGTGTTAGGCACCCCTCGACTTCCGTGAAACACGGTTACCGCAATCTTGATGCTTTTCCTTATCCTTTAATTCATGAAACGTATGTGCGTTGTGTGCGCGCGTGTGTGTGTGTGCCTACTGTGAATGTTGAGTGGTGAGTTTGTATGAAAGAATCATTTGGATTTTTTTAGGGAAAATCGTGCTTTGATTTGAGAATGCTTCGGAATGTCCTTCGATTTATACGAGAAAGCTTGATTCTTTATAAGAAAGGTTTTGATTTTAATTTGTCAAAACTATGAGGATTTTCATTAGGTGTCGTTTTGGTGAAACAAGAGTTTTAAACCTTCGTCAAAATAGGAATCGAGATCTATACGTTGCTTTCGTAACTCAAACGATGGGCAACTTCTAGAATCTCTTTCACCCTATGCACCAAGGTTTAATAAAACATCATTTATTTCACAAAACCATTTCTTGTGATGCTTGAAAAACAATTTTCTTTAGCTTTCTCGTTTACATAGAAATCGACATTCATTAGCATTTCTCATTTTAAGCCTCGTGATGCTAATAACCTAATTTGATTGATTTTATGAAAATCTTATCGTTTAGCTTTGAAATCAATTTTCGTTTTTGTCATAAAATCAAATCAAGCATAAAACACGCGTCGGGACTATTCATGGGCATGTAAGCCATCAAAATAACCCCGAACGCCTATAATCCCAAGTTTCACTATTTCGGGGGCCTTAACACGATCTCTCGCCTTGGCGTCGTTTTAAGGCCCGACGATTACATATTTACAATGAAAGGTACATTCGAATTTTATTACATATATCAAACGATGGTCCATCATCGGATTTGGGACCACGGGGTCGCGCTCCTAGGCTCACATCCAAAATCGCTACATTAATATAACGAGCTAAAAATTTACCAAATGGATATCATCGGGCCATTAGGAGGAATTTCGTTCCATTTTAGAAACCTCACTAAATAGTCCTCAATCCATAGATCCACAACAATATACAAGAAAACTACATTTAATTTAACCAAACAATATGATATAAATTGCTAGAACAAAGGGAATTTTCACCTTGCAAATGATCTCAATATGGATGTGAACTTTGTGTATTTGACTAAGATAAGGAGTATATTTGGTACAATCAAAATCAAAGAATATAAATCCTCTCTTTTTTTCCTCTCTTTTCTTCCTATTTGATTGCAAAATTTGCTCCTTTTTCTCTCTATTTCCGTGTTCTTGCTGCTGCAGAATTCTTCTTCCTTCACATTCTTCCAACCTCCTGTATGCTGCCCGAAGCTGGGCTTAAATAGGCTGGCCGCAGATGGATCTGCGGCTGGCCAGCTGGCACGCCTCCCATCGCACTCAGCTGGTAGTGCCTGGTAGTGCTGATTTCCTGGTTTCCGTGCTGGCGCACCCACTTGGCCGCAGATCTATCCGCGGCTGGCGGGCTTGACTTTCTCGATTTTCGTGCCACGCCTCGATTTTCGTGCCGCAACGTCGGTTTTCGCTGATAGGCTCGTATTCTGCAGTCCGGGAATTTCCGGGAGACGTGCCACCTCATTCGGAAATGCCTGACCTCGGACGGCTTTATTGTCACGTAAACTTGGGTTGCCCAAAACATTGCGGCGGTGCCGGGCGCTTGCCCTTGTGCCCGCTCCTCCTTTGCTCCCCGCCAGCAAGCCGGTTCAATTGACGATTTCGCCCTCCTGTCATGGTTAGTAAAAGGAAACGCAAAAAAATTTGGGTGTCTACAGCTGCCCCTTCTTTATCATGTTTATGAAATGTTAAATGAAAATGAACATGATAAAGAAGTAGACACACGATGCATGAATGACAGTGCATAAGAATGACAGTGCAACACATACAACTTATGATATAACGTAAGATGTAAGGCATGCAACACATTTGTAAAGGTGTCAACGCATCAATCCCTAACCTGTCGCTCGTTCCCGTAATCGCCGGGTCTCGTATCCGGTCGATTGTCCTTGTGAATGTCGGGTCTCATATCCGGTCACACCCCTCTCGTATCACCTTATTCCATCCCATTGTCATCAAAGGAAGTTATTCTCCTGACTAGCTTTAAAGGGCATCCTTGGAATTCGTCCTCGCACATTGTTCTTGGCAACCATTGCTTTTGACTCTGATAGGCTAGGACCTTGACACCTAACCTGCATGGATCACGTACAGAATTATCACTTATTCAATGCATGTGACACAACATTTAAAATGAAAAATGACCCCTGTACAGTCTTTTGATACGATTCTACAGGTGTCACCGCTTGTCGGAGCCGGTTTTCGTCGCCGGACATCCATCTCGTAATCGCCGATTATCGTCGCCGGTCGATTGTCTCGTCGGGGCCGGGTATCGTCGCCGGTCACGCCATCTCGTAACCCCCGGTTAATCGTCGCCGGTTGGTTTATCTCGTCGGAGCCGGTTTTCGTCGCCGGACATCCATCTCGTAATCGCGGGTTATCGTCGCCGGTCGATTGTCTCGTCGGGGCCGGGTATCGTCGCCGGTCACACCATCTCGTAACCCCCCGGTTATCGTCGCCGGTTGGTTATCTTGTCGGAGCCGGGTTTTCGTCGCCGGACATCCATCTCGTAAATCGGCCGGTTATCCGTCGCCGGCCGATTGTCTCGTCGGGGCCGGGTCACGTCGGCGGTCACCCATCTCCTAACCGACTGTTTTTGACGCCTGTGGGTTATCTTTACGGAGCCGGTTTTCGTCGCCGGACATCCATCTCGTAATCGCTGGTTATCGTCGACGGTCGATTGTCTCGTCGGGGCCGGGTATCGTCGCCGGTCACCCATCTCGTAACCCCCGGTTATCGTCGCCGGTTTGGTTATCTTGTCGGAGCCGGTGTTTTCGTCGCCGGACATCCATCTCGTAATCGCCGGTTTATCGTCGCCGGTCGATTGTCTCGTCGGGGCCGGGTATCATCGCCGGTCACCCATCTCGTAACCTCCGGTTATCGTCGCCGGTTGGTTATCTTGTCGGAGCCGGTTATCGTCGCCGGACATCCATCTCGTAATCCGCCGGTTAATCGTCGCCGGTCGATTGTCTCGTCGGGGCCGGGTATCGTCGCCGGTCACCCATGTCGTAAACCCCCGGTTATCGTCGCCGGTTGGTTATCTTGGATCTCAGCCCTTCCCAGGGTTTGTTGTTTTTTTGTCTTTTTCTTTTTGTGGATATCAGCCCTTCCCAGGGGTGCTCACCATCTTGTTGTGGTTCGCGTGGATCTCAGCCCTTCCCAGGGTTTGTTGTTTTTTGTCTTTTCTTTTTGTGGATATCAGCCCTTCCCAGGGTTGCTCACCATCTTGGTGTGATTCGCGTGGATCTCAGCCCTTCCCAGGGTTTGTTGTTTTTTGTCTTTTTTCTTTTTCTGGATATCAGCCCTTCCCAGGGGTGCTCACCATCTTGTTGTGGTTCGCGTGGATCTCAGCCCTTCCCAGGGTTTTGTTGTTTTTTGTCTTTTTTCTTTTTGTGGATATCAGCCCTTCCCAGGGGTGCTCACCATCTTGTTGTGGTTCGCGTGGATCTCAGCCCTTCCCAGGGTTTGTTGTTTTTTGTCTTTTTTCTTTTTGTGGATATCAGCCCTTCCCAGGGGTGCTCACCATCTTGTTGTGGTTCGCGTGGATCTCAGCCCTTCCCAGGGTTGCTCACCACCTTGTTGCGGTTTGCTTGGATGCCTTCCCAGGTTTGCTTCTTGTTTGGATACCAGCCCTTCCCAGGGGTCATTGATTGGATTTGATTTTTTTTTTTTTTTTTTTTTTTTTTTGAAATGGGATGTGTGATCGGCTTCATGTCCTGGTTCTCCCACCAACATCGTCCACGTACCGTGCCGCAAAAGCCGTCACAGTCTGATCATTCGTGAGGTTGAAAGCGACGTGCTTGTACTTTCCCTTGAAGATTTTCATTTTGATCGTATCTGTATGCATGCAAAAGATGTTATGCATGATCTGGCAGATATATTATGGACAGATGCATGTGAACACATATGTTTGGATAGAAATGACCCCTGTTCAGTCAAATGATACGATTCGACCGTCGTCATTGTTTGCCAACATTTGATTGGATCACGCCTCGTCGTGAAGTGTAGTTTCTAGACTTCAACATTGGTTTAGTACTCTGCCTGTTCTTGGTCGTCTTCATTTCATCGAGTTGAGGCGGTCTATTTCGCTCTCTGTGATGATCGACAGCTATGTTGGCTCCTTGGCCTTTTGATCATTTCTGATGGCCGATATGCTGTTGTCCCGCATTATATCATCCTTGTATATGCTCATGCACGTGGATCATTTGGATGTCGAGGCAATGATAGTCAGGATTGGGGAGAAGCCCAATGACGAGAAGTTCTGTGTCGCCTCAGCTTCCTTCCATTGCATGATTCTTAACTGCCCCTGCCTTGGCGCGTGTCGCTGCCAAGAATTTCCATCGAAAACTCGCGATGTTGACCGTGCTGAGTTATCCACAGCTCTGCAAGATCCTGCATATCAGATGACTAACAAATGCCAAAACTTGGAAGCTCGGGCCGTTAGTGTTAGTTATAATCTCGACGAAAATGCAGTTAAAGCACATGAAATTGAATATCTATTGATCGTACAATCTAGCAAGTTGTGAACCGTTTTTTTTTTTTTTTTTTTTTTTTTTTTTTTTTTTTTTCGTGAGTTGATGATTTTCTTTTTGACGAGTTATGAAATCGTAAAAGCACCTTCAAGCATTCATGGTCATTGTATGTGAGTAAGGTCGAATTCAAAAGGACTACCTTCCCTCGTCAAAGGCACTCTGTCTCCATTCTCGACAACGTCCTTAGCAGGATTGACGTCATATGACAAATGCACTATGCGATGCAGCATTCAGTAGGGGTTTCTCTTCCATGACTCATTGTTTAAGGCCGAGAGTTTTTTTTATCTTTCTTTTTATTAGTCCACTTCACTTGTCTCGTTTTCTTAGGCTATTCAAAGTTACCCATTTAACGAGTTTTGGACCAATGACTCCCAAACCAGATGGTTTTGGGGCATTAGGTGTACAGACACCCCTTCGGGTTTATTTACTCGAGTAACAAAGGCCACGGTTCGAGACAAGCTGGTGGTCTGTACTATTCATTCTTTGCTTGACCTTGCGCAAGATTCGTTTTCTTAGGCTTGAGTTACCCATGTAGCGAGTGTTAGGCCGGTGACTCCCAAACCAGACGGCTTTAGGGCACCAGATGCAGAGACACCCCTTAGGCTTAATTACTCGAATAGCCCATGCCGCGATTCGAATCTGCTCGGGCCTCCTCTACTGTAATGCTCATTTTCTTAGGCTCTGAGTTACCCATGTAACGAGTGTTGGGCCAGCGACTCCCAAACCAGGTGGCTTTAGGGCACCAGGTGTAGAGACACCCCTCGGGCTTAATTACTCGAATAACGCAGGCCACGATTCGAGACATTAGCTTGATGATCATTTATTGTCTGACCTTCTTGATTTTAGCTTGATAATTATCGACTGTCTGACTACGTGTTAATCGCCATCAACGTCGTCATAGCTTTATACCCCACAACTGAAAGTTTTGTGCAAATGCAAAGTGAAGGCTGTCACATGAGGTCGATTCTGTCGCAAACGTTGCTTTGAATTAAGGCTTTGTACCCGATCAAAAGGTTGAATAGCCTTCTTCGTTTAATTCATACTCACGATCGTGCTCCACGGTTGCTTGTCAGAATTAATCCGATTCCTATCAAGCCAAAATAAGATCCCCCTTTCACGCGGATCATCGTATCCCGGGAAAACTATGCTTGACAAATGCCAGATGATCGTACCGTTGAAGATTTAATTGCCATGAGGTAGCATTTGATGACGATGGTGCATGTCGATGGGATTGTTGCATGGGTGCCAATTTGCACGTCATCATTTCCTGGGTAGTTGATAAATGCCCCCGTGTTAAGTTGCTTTTCTTGTGATCTCCCTCGTACTGGTTGCATTGGTATCTCGTTGGGCTAACAAAAGATCCGGTCCTTTGACTTGTTGAAAGGTTTGGGGGATTTTTTTTTTTTTTTTTTTTTTTTTTGGTTGTCGAATTTGCCCCTACTCCGGATTGTTTTTATTCGTTAGGGGTTCTGCTGTTTGATGGCGAAGATTTGGCCTAAGTCGGGTTTGGGTTTACCTTCGACCCATCCACTGATTTCGTCAGGCGTGTCGTCGATATCTGTCTCGCCCTGCTCAATCCCCATCAGATCGAAATCTAGCTCTATACCAAAATCGTGATCCTCCTTCAAATTTGGCCTATTGCTTGTCAGGCTAGAATGCCTCAAATCGGGATACCTGAAATAAAACAGGGATGCTTGTCATAGATATAAAACATTTCAGCACATGATCTTCTTTTTGGATAACATGACAAAATGACATGAGCGTGCAGGGATTTGAAATAAATTCAGAATTTTAAAACCCATTGATCTTCTACTGGTCGGGATTCACTGTCATACTCCTGGATTTACCCCTTCCTGGATATCACCTGATGCACGGTCCAACTGGCCACGGTGAGGTCAAGCAATGGAGCTCATTAGGAGGTGCATGGATCACATTGGTATGGATCTGACATTGATGGCATTTCCTGACACGAGTATCGCAATCAGTTTTCATGGTTAGCCCGTAGCGACCCGTTCACACGCTTTTCTTTGCAAAAAGTGTCTTGCTCATATGGGCTCTGCACACATTGCCATGTACTTCGTTCATTAATCTGTGGGCTTCTTCGGCTTCCAGATATCTCAGCAGTCCCGTAGCTTAGGAAGAAATTCACTGCCCCTCTTTGGATTCTCTTTCCCTGGTCAGATCTACATTTTCGGGAGAGGAGCTGTCTCGAAGGAACTCTTTAATGTTTTGATACCAAGCCCATTCAGGAGGGGTGTCACTATGGGAGATCTCTCCGATCTGATCATCATAGGCCGGACAAGTCTGTACCACAATTCTCAGGGCTAATCTCAGTCCTAGGATGCATCCCTCGTATTCGGCCGTATTGTTGGAGTGGCAGAACTGTAATTTCATGGCTACAGGCTTCTGCCATTTGGATGGATGGAGTATGGACTTTATGGCCTCTCAGTTGGATCCTTGGGGCAATCTCACAAAACAAACAAGGGCCGTAGTTTAGCACTGTGCCAGCTACAAATTGGCAGATGCATGTTAACACTGATGCTTGATTTTTATTTCATTTTTTTTTCGTGGTCGAATATGCCCCTACTCCGGGTTCTTTGTGATCATTATGCCATGCTTTCACGGCTCTCTCAATCTTATCCTGCAAAACAAGGTCAGTGTTTGATGACAGGATAGTATTTAGAAGTTTTAGAAAACCCTGGTTCGTGGCACGGATTGCCTTCCTGCAAAACCATGTCAGTATTCTCTTTATATGTGCAGGTGATGTAATCACGTGATACAGGACATATTTAATTACGATGATATCGGTATGACAGTTGTAATGTCATTTACATGACATTTATTTATTTGACTGAACGATTAAAAGAGCATGAAGAAGCTTCCCTTTCGTTAGGTTTTATCAGAGGCTGACCTACCCTAGGGTTACTCTCGCGGGCTTTTCGGCATGAAGGTTCCCAAATCTTCGCAATCTACTCGTCTGAATCCTTTCGATTGGAGCGGATGTGGGTGGTGCGTTTCCTGAGCCATCTCCGGGAGCAGCCCCTTCGAGTCCAGTAATAAGCAACCGACAGGTTCGCCTCAGGAGGAGGTACTCTCTCAACATACATTCACATTCATCGTCCTCACCGTATGCAAATGATTAAAGTAAAGCAATTTCATTCAATCATTCATTTATTGGACAACACACACATTCACACAACAAAAGGTAAAAAATCAAAATATCGCACGCACACACATATTCATGAATATTTGAAGGATAGGATAGCATCAAGATTTGAAAACGGCTTAAGCCCTCTAATGTCCCCAGCAGAGTCGCCAGCTGTCGACGCCGGGTTTTTCTCGTCTCTTGTCTTTTCCAATTTTAACCTTTTTTATCAGATGATGTTTGGAAAAGGTCGGCATTGAGTGTCGACGGGGTTTTGAAAGATCGTTTTTTATGATGAGCCAATTAACCAGAGTCGCCAGTTGGTATATTTGAAATGGATGTACCAACTCATCCGAATTTTCGTTTTTTATAAATCGCTGGCTCATATGTGACTCCGAATTAATTGGTCTGCGAATCGAGATTCATAGAGTTCGGGGGCTTGCTTAAGTGAGGGGAAGGTGTTAGGCACCCCTCGACTTCCGTGAAACACGGTTACCGCAATCTTGATGCTTTTCCTATCCTTTAATTCATGAAACGTGTGCGTGTGCGCGCGTGTGTGTGTGTGCCTACGTGAATGTTGTGGTGAGTTTGTATGAAAGAATCATTTGGATTTTTTTAGGGAAAATCGTGCTTTGATTTGAGAATGCTTCGGAATGTCCTTCGATTTATACGAGAAAGCTTGATTCTTTATAAGAAAGGTTTGATTTTAATTTGTCAAAACTATGAGATTTTCATTAGGTGTCGTTTTGGTGAAACAAGAGTTTTAAACCTTCGTCAAAATAGGAATCGAGATCTATACGTTGCTTTCGTAACTCAAACGATGGGCAACTTCTAGAATCTCTTTCACCCTATGCACCAAGGTTTAATAAAACATCATTTATTTCACAAAACCATTTCTTGTGATGCTTGAAAAACAATTTTCTTTAGCTTTCTCGTTTACATAGAAATCGACATTCATTAGCATTTCTCATTTTTAAGCCTCGTGATGCTAATAACCTAATTTGATTGATTTTATGAAAATCTTATCGTTTAGCTTTGAAATCAATTTCGTGTCATAAATCAAATCAAGCATAAACACGCGTCGGGACTATTCATGGGCATGTAAGCCATCAAAATAACCCGAACGCCTATAATCCCAAGTTTCACTATTTCGGGGCCTTAACACGATTCTCTCGCCTTGGCGTCGTTTTAAGGCCCGACGATTACATATTTACAATGGAAAGGGTACATCGAATTTATTACATATATCAAACGATGTCCATCATCGGATTTGGACCACGGGGTCGCGCTCCTAGGCTCACATCCAAAATCGCTACATTAATATAACGAGCTAAAAATTTACCAAATGGATATCATCGGGCCATTAGGAGGAATTTCGTTCCATTTTAGAAACCTCACTAATAGTCCTCAATCCATAGATCCACAACAATATACAAGAAAACTACATTTAATTTAACCAAACAATATGATATAAATTGCTAGAACAAAGGGAATTTCACCTTGCAAAATGATCTCAAATGGATGTGAACTTGTGTATTTGACTAAGATAAGGAGTATATTTGGTAACAATCAAAATCAAAGAATATAAATCCTCTCTCTTTTTCCTCTCTTTTCTTCCTATTTGATTGCAAAATTTGCTCCTTTTTCTCTCTATTTCCGTGTTCTTGCTGCTGCAGAATTCTTCTTCCTTCAAATTCTTCCAACCCCCTGTATGCTGCCCGAAAGCTGGGCTTAAATAGGCTGGCCAGGGCCAGCCGCAGATCTATCTGCGGCTGGCCGCAGATGGATCTGCGGCTGGCCAGCTGGCACGCCTCCCATCGCACTCAGCTGGTAGTGCTGATTTCCTGGTTTCCGTGCTGGCGCACCCACTTGGCCGCAGATCTATCCGCGGCTGGCGGGCTTGACTTTCTCGATTTTCGTGCCACGCCTCGATTTTCGTGCCGCAACGTCGGTTTTCGCTGACAGGCTCGTATTCTGCAGTCCGGGAATTTCCGGGAGACGTGCCACCTCATTCGGAAATGCCTGCCTCGGACGGCTTTATTGTCACGTAAACTTGGGTTGCCCAAAACATTGCGGCGGTGCCGGGCGCTTGCCCTTGTGCCCGCTCCTTTGCTCCCGCAAGCCGGTTCAATTGACGATTTCGCCCTCCTGTCATGGTTAGTAAAAGGAAACGCAAAATTTGGGTGTCTACAGCTGCCCCTCTTTATCATGTTTATGAAATGTTAAATGAAATGAACATGATAAAGAAGTAGACACACGATGCATGAATG
Organism: Aralia elata; assembly: GCA_034770075.1. Classification (NCBI taxonomy): domain Eukaryota; kingdom Viridiplantae; phylum Streptophyta; class Magnoliopsida; order Apiales; family Araliaceae; genus Aralia; species Aralia elata. The sequence continues at coordinate 30,804,764 of CM068381.1, forward strand.
ACAGTGCATAAGAATGACAGTGCAACACATACAACTTATGATATAACGTAAGATGTAAGGCATGCAACACATTTGTAAAGGTGTCAATGCATCAATCCCTAACCTGTCGCTCGTCCCGTAATCGCCGGGTCTCGTATCCGGTCGATTGTCCTGTGAATGTCGGGTCTCATATCCGGTCACCCCTCTCGTAATCACCTTATTCCATCCCATTGTCATCAAAGGAAGTTATTCTCCTGACTAGCTTTAAAGGGCATCCTTGGAATTCGTCCTCGCACATTGTTCTTGGCAACCATTGCTTTTGACTCTGATAGGCTAGGACCTTGACACCTAACCTGCATGGATCACGTACAGAATTATCACTTATTCAATGCATGTGACACAACATTTAAAATGAAAAATGACCCCTGTACAGTCTTTTGATACGATTCTACAGGTGTCACCGCTTGTCGGAGCCGGTTTTCGTCGCCGGACATCCATCTCGTAATCGCCGATTATCGTCGCCGGTCGATTGTCTCGTCGGGGCCGGGTATCGTCGCCGGTCACCCATCTCGTAACCCCCGGTTATCGTCGCCGGTTGGTTATCTCGTCGGAGCCGGTTTTCGTCGCCGGACATCCATCTCGTAATCGCCGGTTATCGTCGCCGGTCGATTGTCTCGTCGGGGCCGGGTATCGTCGCCGGTCACCCATCTCGTAACCCCCGGTTATCGTCGCCGGTTGGTTATCTTGTCGGAGCCGGTTTTCGTCGCCGGACATCCATCTCGTAATCGCCGGTTATCGTCGCCGGTCGATTGTCTCGTCGGGGCCGGGTATCGTCGCCGGTCACCCATCTCGTAACCCCCGGTTATTGTCGCCGGTTGGTTATCTTGTCGGAGCCGGTTTTCGTCGCCGGACATCCATCTCGTAATCGCCGGTTATCGTCGACGGTCGATTGTCTCGTCGGGGCCGGGTATCGTCGCCGGTCACCCATCTCGTAACCCCCGGTTATCGTCGCCGGTTGGTTATCTTGTCGGAGCCGGTTTTCGTCGCCGGACATCCATCTCGTAATCGCCGGTTATCGTCGCCGGTCGATTGTCTCGTCGGGGCCGGGTATCGTCGCCGGTCACCCATCTCGTAACCCCCGGTTATCGTCGCCGGTTGGTTATCTTGTCGGAGCCGGTTTTCGTCGCCGGACATCCATCTCGTAATCGCCGGTTATCGTCGCCGGTCGATTGTCTCGTCGGGGCCGGGTATCGTCGCCGGTCACCCATGTCGTAACCCCCGGTTATCGTCGCCGGTTGGTTATCTTGGATCTCAGCCCTTCCCAGGGTTTGTTGTTTTTTGTCTTTTTCTTTTTGTGGATATCAGCCCTTCCCAGGGGTGCTCACCATCTTGTTGTGGTTCGCGTGGATCTCAGCCCTTCCCAGGGTTTGTTGTTTTTTGTCTTTTTCTTTTTGTGGATATCAGCCCTTCCCAGGGGTGCTCACCATCTTGTTGTGGTTCGCGTGGATCTCAGCCCTTCCCAGGGTTTGTTGTTTTTTGTCTTTTTCTTTTTGTGGATATCAGCCCTTCCCAGGGGTGCTCACCATCTTGTTGTGGTTCGCGTGGATCTCAGCCCTTCCCAGGGTTTGTTGTTTTTTGTCTTTTTTCTTTTTGTGGATATCAGCCCTTCCCAGGGGTGCTCACCATCTTGTTGTGGTTCGCGTGGATCTCAGCCCTTCCCAGGGTTTGTTGTTTTTTGTCTTTTTCTTTTTGTGGATATCAGCCCTTCCCAGGGGTGCTCACCATCTTTTTGTGGTTCGCATGGATCTCAGCCCTTCCCAGGGTTTGTTCACCACCTTGTTGCGGTTTGCTTGGATGCCTTCCCAGGTTTGCTTGTTGTTTGGATACCAGCCCTTCCCAGGGGTCATTGATTGGATTTTTTTTTTTTTTTTTTTTTTTTTTTTTTTTTATGGGATGTGTGATCGGCTTCATGTCCTGGTTCTCCCACCAACATCGTCCACGTACCGTGCCGCAAAAGCCGTCACAGTCTGATCATTCGTGAGGTTGAAAGCGACGTGCTTGTACTTTCCCTTGAAGATTTTCATTTTGATCGTATCTGTATGCATGCAAAAGATGTTATGCATGATCTGGCAGATATATTATGGACAGATGCATGTGCACACATATGTTTGGATAGAAATGACCCCTGTTCAGTCAAATGATACGATTCGACCGTCGTCATTGTTTGCCAACATTTGATTGGATCACGCCTCGTCGTGAAGTGTAGTTTCTAGACTTCAACATTGGTTTAGTACTCTGCCTGTTCTTGGTCGTCTTCATTTCATCGAGTTGAGGCGGTCTATTTCGCTCTCTGTGATGATCGACAGCTATGTTGGCTCCTTGGCCTTTTGATCATTTCTGATGGCCGATATGCTGTTGTCCCGCATTATATCATCCTTGTATATGCTCATGCACGTGGATCATTTGGATGTCGAGGCAATGATAGTCAGGATTGGGGAGAAGCCCAATGACGAGAAGTTCTGTGTCGCCTCAGCTTCCTTCCATTGCATGATTCTTAACTGCCCCTGCCTTGGCGCGTGTCGCTGCCAAGAATTTCCATCGAAAACTCGCGATGTTGACCGTGCTGAGTTATCCACAGCTCTGCAAGATCCTGCATATCAGATGACTAACAAATGCCAAAACTTGGAAGCTCGGGCCGTTAGTGTTAGTTATAATCTCGACGAAAATGCAGTTAAAGCACATGAAATTGAATATCTATTGATCGTACAATCTAGCAAGTTGTGAACCGTTTTTTTTTTTTTTTTTTTTTTTTTTTTTTTTTTTCGTGAGTTGATGATTTTCTTTTTGACGAGTTATGAAATCGTAAAAGCACCTTCAAGCATTCATGGTCATTGTATGTGAGTAAGGTCGAATTCAAAAGGACTACCTTCCCTCGTCAAAGGCACTCTGTCTCCATTCTCGACAACGTCCTTAGCAGGATTGACGTCATATGACAAATGCACTATGCGATGCAGCATTCAGTAGGGGTTTCTCTTCCATGACTCATTGTTTAAGGCCGAGAGTTTTTTTTTATCTTTCTTTTTATTAGTCCACTTCACTTGTCTCGTTTTCTTAGGCTATTCAAAGTTACCCATTTAACGAGTTTTGGACCAATGACTCCCAAACCAGATGGTTTTGGGGCATTAGGTGTACAGACACCCCTTCGGGTTTATTTACTCGAGTAACAAAGGCCACGGTTCGAGACAAGCTGGTGGTCTGTACTATTCATTCTTTGCTTGACCTTGCGCAAGATTCGTTTTCTTAGGCTTGAGTTACCCATGTAGCGAGTGTTAGGCCGGTGACTCCCAAACCAGACGGCTTTAGGGCACCAGATGCAGAGACACCCCTTAGGCTTAATTACTCGAATAGCCCATGCCGCGATTCGAATCTGCTCGGGCCTCCTCTACTGTAATGCTCATTTTCTTAGGCTCTGAGTTACCCATGTAACGAGTGTTGGGCCAGCGACTCCCAAACCAGGTGGCTTTAGGGCACCAGGTGTAGAGACACCCCTCGGGCTTAATTACTCGAATAACGCAGGCCACGATTCGAGACATTAGCTTGATGATCATTTATTGTCTGACTTCTTGATTTTAGCTTGATAATTATCGACTGTCTGACTACGTGTTAATCGCCATCAACGTCGTCATAGCTTTATACCCCACAACTGAAAGTTTGTGCAAATGCAAAGTGAAGGCTGTCACATGAGGTCGATTCTGTCGCAAACGTTGCTTTGAATTAAGGCTTTGTACCCGATCAAAAGGTTGAATAGCCTTCTTCGTTTAATCATACTCACGATCGTGCTCCACGGTTGCTTGTCAGAATTAATCCGATTCCTATCAAGCCAAAATAAGATCCCCCTTTCACGCGGATCATCGTATCCCGGGAAAACTATGCTTGACAAATGCCAGATGATCGTACCGTTGAAGATTTAATTGCCATGAGGTAGCATTTGATGACGATGGTGCATGTCGATGGGATTGTTGCATGGGTGCCAATTTGCACGTCATCATTTCCTGGGTAGTTGATAAATGCCCCCGTGTTAAGTTGCTTTTCTTGTGATCTCCCTCGTACTGGTTGCATTGGTATCTCGTTGGGCTAACAAAAGATCCGGTCCTTTGACTTGTTGAAAGGTTTGGGGGATTTTTTTTTTTTTTTTTTTTTTTTTTTTTTGAGTGTTTTTTTTTTTTTTTTTTTTTTTTTTTTTTTTTTTTGGTTGTCGAATTTGCCCCTACTCCGGATTCTTTGTATTCGTTAGGGGTTCTGCTGTTTGATGGCGAAGATTTGGCCTAAGTCGGGTTTGGGTTTACCTTCGACCCATCCACTGATTTCGTCAGGCGTGTCGTCGATATCTGTCTCGCCCTGCTCAATCCCCATCAGATCGAAATCTAGCTCTATACCAAAATCGTGATCCTCCTTCAAATTTGGCCTATTGCTTGTCAGGCTAGAATGCCTCAAATCGGGATACCTGAAATAAAACAGGGATGCTTGTCATAGATATAAAACATTTCAGCACATGATCTTCTTTTTGGATAACATGACAAAATGACATGAGCGTGCAGGGATTTGAAATAAATTCAGAATTTTAAAACCCATTGATCTTCTACTGGTCGGGATTCACTGTCATACTCCTGGATTTACCCCTTCCTGGATATCACCTGATGCACGGTCCAACTGGCCACGGTGAGGTCAAGCAATGGAGCTCATTAGGAGGTGCATGGATCACATTGGTATGGATCTAACATTGATGGCATTTCCTGACATGAGTATCGCAATCAGTTTTCATGGTTAGCCCGTAGCGACCCGTTCACACGCTTTTCTTTGCAAAAGTGCTCTGTTCATATGGGCTCTGCACACATTGCCATGTACTTCGTTCATTAATCTGTGGGCTTCTTCGGCTTCCAGATATCTCAGCAGTCCCGTAGCTTAGGAAGAAATTCACTGCCCCTCTTTGGATTCTCTTTCCCTGGTCAGATCTACATTTTCGGGAGAGGAGCTGTCTCGAAGGAACTCTTTAATGTTTTGATACCAAGCCCATTCAGGAGGGGTGTCACTATGGGAGATCTCTCCGATCTGATCATCATAGGCCGGACAAGTCTGTACCACAATTCTCAGGGCTAATCTCAGTCCTAGGATGCATCCCTCGTATTCGGCCGTATTGTTGGAGTGGCAGAACTGTAATTTCATGGCTACAGGCTTCTGCCATTTGGATGGATGGAGTATGGACTTTATGGCCTCTCAGTTGGATCCTTGGGGCAATCTCACAAAACAAACAAGGGCCGTAGTTTAGCACTGTGCCAGCTACAAATTGGCAGATGCATGTTAACACTGATGCTTGATTTTTATTTCATTTTTTTTCGTGGTCGAATATGCCCCTACTCCGGGTTCTTTGTGATCATTATGCCATGCTTTCATGGCTCTCTCAATCTTATCCTGCAAAACAAGGTCAGTGTTTGATGACAGGATAGTATTTAGAAGTTTTAGAAAACCCTGGTTCGTGGCACGGATTGCCTTCCTGCAAAACCATGTCAGTATTCTCTTTATATGTGCAGGTGATGTAATCACGTGATACAGGACATATTTATTACGATGATATCGGTATGACAGTTGTATGTCATTTACATGACATTTATTTATTTGACTGAACGATAAAAGAGCATGAAGAAGCTTCCCTTTCGTTAGGTTTATCAGAGGCTGACCTACCCTAGGGTTACTCTCGCGGGCTTTTCGGCATGAAGGTTCCCAAATCTTCGCAATCTACTCGTCTGAATCCTTTCGATTGGAGCGGATGTGGGTGGTGCGTTTCCTGAGCCATCTCCGGGGAGCAGCCCCTTCGAGTCCAGTAATAAGCAACCGACAGGTTCGCCTCAGGAGGAGGTACTCTCTCAACATACATTCACATTCATCGTCCTCACCGTATGCAAATGATTAAAGTAAAGCAATTTCATTCAATCATTCATTTATTGGACAACACACACATTCACACAACAAAAGGTAAAAAATCAAAATATCGCACGCACACACATATTCATGAATATTTGAAGGATAGGATAGCATCAAGATTTGAAAACGGCTTAAGCCCTCTAATGTCCCCAGCAGAGTCGCCAGCTGTCGACGCCGGGTTTTTCTCGTCTCTTGTCTTTTCCAATTTTAACCTTTTTTATCAGATGATGTTTGGAAAAGGTCGGCATTGAGTGTCGACGGGGTTTTGAAAGATCGTTTTTTATGATGAGCCAATTAACCAGAGTCGCCAGTTGGTATATTTGAAATGGATGTACCAACTCATCCGAATTTTCGTTTTTTATAAATCGCTGGCTCATATGTGACTCCGAATTAATTGGTCTGCGAATCGAGATTCATAGAGTTCGGGGGCTTGCTTAAGTGAGGGGAAGGTGTTAGGCACCCCTCGACTTCCGTGAAACACGGTTACCGCAATCTTGATGCTTTTCCTATCCTTTAATTCATGAAACGTGTGCGTGTGTGCGCGTGTGTGTGTGTGTGTGCCTACGTGAATGTTGTGGTGAGTTTGTATGAAAGAATCATTTGGATTTTTTTAGGGAAAATCGTGCTTTGATTTGAGAATGCTTCGGAATGTCCTTCGATTTATACGAGAAAGCTTGATTCTTTATAAGAAAGGTTTGATTTTAATTTGTCAAAACTATGAGATTTTCATTAGGTGTCGTTTTGGTGAAACAAGAGTTTTAAACCTTCGTCAAAATAGGAATCGAGATCTATACGTTGCTTTCGTAACTCAAACGATGGGCAACTTCTAGAATCTCTTTCACCCTATGCACCAAGGTTTAATAAAACATCATTTATTTCACAAAACCATTTCTTGTGATGCTTGAAAAACAATTTTCTTTAGCTTTCTCGTTTACATAGAAATCGACATTCATTAGCATTTCTCATTTTTAAGCCTCGTGATGTTAATAACCTAATTTGATTGATTTTATGAAAATCTTATCGTTTAGCTTTGAAATCAATTTCGTGTCATAAATCAAATCAAGCATAAACACGCGTCGGGACTATTCATGGGCATGTAAGCCATCAAAATAACCCCGAACGCCTATAATCCCAAGTTTCACTATTTCGGGGCCTTAACACGATTCTCGCCTTGGCGTCGTTTTAAGGCCCGACGATTACATATTTACAATGAAAGGTACATCGAATTTATTACATATATCAAACGATGTCCATCATCGGATTTGGACCACGGGGTCGCGCTCCTAGGCTCACATCCAAAATCGCTACATTAATATAACGAGCTAAAAATTTACCAAATGGATATCATCGGGCCATTAGGAGGAATTTCGTTCCATTTTAGAAACCTCACTAATAGTCCTCAATCCATAGATCCACAACAATATACAAGAAAACTACATTTAATTTAACCAAACAATATGATATAAATTGCTAGAACAAAGGGAATTTCACCTTGCAAATGATCTCAAATGGATGTGAACTTGTGTATTTGACTAAGATAAGGAGTATATTTGGTACAATCAAAATCAAAGAATATAAATCCTCTCTCTTTTTCCTCTCTTTTCTTCCTATTTGATTGCAAAATTTGCTCCTTTTTCTCTCTATTTCCGTGTTCTTGCTGCTGCAGAATTCTTCTTCCTTCAAATTCTTCCAACCCCCTGTATGCTGCCCGAAGCTGGGCTTAAATAGGCTGGCCAGGGCCAGCCGCAGATCTATCTGCGGCTGGCCGCAGATGGATCTGCGGCTGGCCAGCTGGCACGCCTCCCATCGCACTCAGCTGGTAGTGCTGATTTCCTGGTTTCCGTGCTGGCGCACCCACTTGGCCGCAGATCTATCCGCGGCTGGCGGGCTTGACTTTCTCGATTTTCGTGCCACGCCTCGATTTTCGTGCCGCAACGTCGGTTTTCGCTGACAGGCTCGTATTCTGCAGTCCGGGAATTTCCGGGAGACGTGCCACCTCATTCGGAAATGCCTGCCTCGGACGGCTTTATTGTCACGTAAACTTGGGTTGCCCAAAACATTGCGGCGGTGCCGGGCGCTTGCCCTTGTGCCCGCTCCTTTGCTCCCGCAAGCCGGTTCAATTGACGATTTCGCCCTCCTGTCATGGTTAGTAAAAGGAAACGCAAAATTTGGGTGTCTACACTTGTCATGTCTTTACTTCGATTAAACTTAGAATAGTTAAAACATAAACAATGTTTATAAGACTATGTATCTAAGTGAGGGTATTTGGCATGCTGAAAGTTCTCACTAAGAAATGAAGGTTAGGTCATCTAATTGCGCACCAATATCGATTTATCTTTATTGGGAAGCCCCCTTCAGATCTGGGAACTATCTCTAGTGCTGGTACTGTGAATCTTGGATCCATATAAAGCTTATACATGATAGAATATCTAAATGATAGGATTAAAAATTGGACCGATATATATATGGTCTTATCCATATATACGAATGAACTACAAGTTGATACTTGTAAAAGGAAAGAGATTGAGATCAAGAATAGATCCAGGGAGGAAGTTAAGAAAATTTATAATTTATAGTCTGTAATAGACTAATTTAACCAATATGATTATGGGATCATTGGTTAAGTTACGAAAGAAGTACGAGATAACGTCGGACCCTTGTTCAGGCGGCCAGCGCCCGAATTTGGGGACGTTAGATTTGGTATCAGAGCTATAGATTATAGTTCTAAAGTAACGAGTACTTTAAGGTATAATCTGATGAAGTTAGGCTTAAATGGACTTGTGAAGAGTCTATAGACAACTAAAAGATATTAATAAATCTTAATAAAACTTATTACATAAATGACATTATGTGAAAGAAATATACTAATAAAAGCTACACTCTTTTGTAAAGATGGCTGGAGAACCAGAATGGAGAGATATTAATGAAGTAATAATGGAAGTAACATACACACCTGGTGAGGAGATTGAAGGTCCAATGGAAGATCCTAGGGGTTATAACCCAATGATCGAGTACTTCAATGATACATCCGGAGATGATAATGATTTGTTAGGGCACAACCATGACTTGGAACTACAAGATGTCGGAGAGGCAGTAATAGCTCCTGAAATAGATCAAATTCTCCCAGCAGAGGAGGATGATGAAGATGATGTAATCGACTTACCTACTTACGATGAAATTATCGTAGAGATGGAGGCAGATGAGACTGTACAAGGTGAAATGATTGAGTATCTTCAAGCAGAGTCTGAGGCAAACAAGAAAACTGCCAACGACTTGATGGAAGTACTAGAAAGGAGATGGTTGGATGAGGCTGAGAAGTGCTATCAACTACAACTCCAGTTAGATGCTTCCCGAGAAGAAGCGATTCGACTACAAGTGGATCGTGATCAAATAAAACTGGCCTGTTGTGTTTCATACTTCGATCTCCAGAAGGATATAAATAATTTCCCTTCACCAGATGGAGATATGGGGTATGACATCAATAGATCCGTGGTGACTAGCATGATCCATAAGGCCTATATAAGGGTTAGGAGGTTCTAATCGGAATCTAAAGACTTGTATTATATTAATATGTTTTAAATGTTGTAAATTAAACATTCCTATATTTATAAGGGGTGTTGATAGTTGTAAAGTGATTTTAATCACTCGAATATTGTAATGTGAATATTCTTTATATAAGAAGTTTGTTAAGAAAGATGTCTCGTAGTTATTTATACTTTCATATTTACACTTGCTTATTTTCGTTATTTTTAGAAATGGCACCAAAGAGACCTCAGACAAGAGCAACAACACCCCCAAGTGTTAGTAGTGAGAGTATTGGACAAACACAAAATGAAAGTCTGACTCTCGATCCTATGCAACAATTCATAAATATGTTGATAGGAGCTTTAGACAATCGATCTACAACCAATGTTACTCCACAACCCCAACCACATAAAGTCTCGTTCAAAAACTTTAAAAACATAGGTCCTCCTGAATTCAAGGGAACCGCTGAGCCTATAGAGGCTCAGTGCTGGATAAAAGAGATAGAAAAGGCCTTTGACATAGTAGAGGTTCCTGAAGATAAGAAAACTAACTTCGCCACTTACCTCATGAAGGGCGAAGCTAACTTCTGGTGGGAAGCAAACCAAGCTCGTGCAGGTGAAGGTGTGGTACCATGGGAAAGGTTCAAGGAGATATTCTTCGAGAACTATTTCCCAAAAAGTATGAAGAACCGTATGGAGGTGCAGTTTTTAAACTTAAAGCAAGGGGACATGACTGTTCCCCAATATGCCTCTAAATTTAATGAACTCGCTCGTTTCGCTCCACATCAAGTGGATACAGAAGAGCGTAAAACAAGAAGGTTTGAGAAGGGTTTAAAACCCTGGATAAACAATAAGGTAGCTGTATTACAGCTAGAGAATTACTCCCAAATTCTTGAGAAGGCCATCATTATCGAGGGCAGCAACGAAGCCATGACAAAGTATAATAAAGAAAAGAACGCTAAAAAGGGAAATGAGGGAGGTAATAATAAAGGGAGCAATGGTGGAGGCAATAACAAAAGAAAGTTCGGTGGTGGGGGAAATTTCCAGAGAGAAGGGGAAAATAAGAAGAAAACAATAGAGCCCTGCAAGATATGTGATAATCGTCATCTAGGGGTATGCCTTAAGGGAAAGAATGTTTGTTACAATTGCAAGCAAGAGGGACATTTAACCAACAATTTCCCTTACCCTAAGAAAAACATTTGCTTCAACTGTGGAGCCACAGGACATCAAGCGAAGATGTGCCCCAAGAAGGGAGGAAATGCCGAAGGGGTCAATCCTAATAAGCCTACCCCAACAACTACCCCAGGCCGCCCAACATCTAGAACATTCAATATGTCGGTGAGAGATGCAGTAGCATCTCAAGATGTCGTATCAGGTATCATTCCGATCAACACCATAAATGCTTATGTTCTTTTTGATTCGGGTGCTACTTGTTCATTTATTTCGCATGAATTTGCTAATAAATTAAATGTGCCTAGTGAACTATTAGAAAGTCCTTTAATGATAGAAATTGCTAATAAAGAAGTAATACCTGTTAATAACATACTAAGAGGTTGTTGCATAGTGATCAAGGGTCATGAGTTGAGAGTCGATCTTATTCCAATCCAAATAGGGTAATTTTATGTAATTCTAGGCATGGATTAGTTGACCAGTCACCAAGCAATGATCGATTGCCAACAAAAATGTGTTAACCTTTTGACATCATCAAAGTCAAAGGTAGTCTTCAACGGAAGTCAGTCACCAAGAAAATCCTGATGCCTAACCGCAAGCCAAGCAAAAGGATTACTTCAGAAGGGGTGTCAAGGTTATTTAGCATATATTGTCGACAATCAACGGAAAGGGTTAGATATAGAATAAATACCAGTGGTTAGGGAATTCCAAGATGTCTTTCCCGATGATCTACCCAGTCTTCCACCTGATAGGGAGATTGAGTTCGGCATTGACATGGTTTTTGGAACCGCACCTATTTCGAAGGCTCCATATAGAATGACGCCTGTGGAAATGAAGAAATTGATGGTACAGTTGCAAGAATTGTTAGATAAGAAGTACATTTAACCAAGTGTTTCTCCATGGGGAGCACCAGTGTTGTTTGTTAAGAAAAAAATGGAACTTTAAGATTATGTGTCGATTATCGTGAACTCAATAAATTGACCATAAAGAATAAGTATCCATTACCTAAGATTGATGACTTATTTGATCAACTCAAAGGAGCAGAGTACTTTTTTAAGATTGATCTACGGTCTGGTTACCATCAACTGAAAGTTAGAAGCGAAGATGTGTCGAAGACAGCGTTTAGAACACGCTATGGGCATTATGAATTTCTAGTAATGTCCTTTGGGTTAACAAATGTGCCGGCAGCATTTATGGACTTGATGAATAGGGTTTTTAGGTCAAGTTTAGACAAGTATGTAGTAGTGTTCATCGATGATATCTTGATATACTCGAAAACACTAGAAGAACATGTTGAACACTTGAGGAGTGTACTAGAAACCTTACAGAAGGAACAACTCTATGCCAAATTTTCTAAATGTGAGTTCTGGCTAGAAAAAGTTCAGTTCTTAGGTCATGTGATTGACAAGAACGGAATTTCAGTGGATCCATTGAAGATAGAAGTAGCGATAAATTGGGAACAACCAAAGACCCCAACGGAAGTAAGAAGTTTCTTAGGTTTAGCGGGATACTATAGGCGTTTCATTAAAAAAAATTCGAAATTAGTAACCCCGTTAACCAACTTAACTAGGAAGACAGTGAAGTATGTCTGGTCAGACAAATATGAAGAAATCTTTCAAGAGCTAAAGAAGAGACTAAGCGAAGCACCAGTATTATCATTACCCGATGATAGTGGAGGTTTTGTGGTGTATAGTGATGCCTCTCATAAAGGATTAGGTTGTGTTTTGATGCAACATGGGAAAGTAATAGCTTATACTTCGCGACAGCTAAAGGATTATGAGTTAAGGTTGAAAGTAGTATGCACACAAGCCAATCATATTTGATATGATGTAGCATATACTTTGTAATCTTATTCGGCTATTAAAGGCATTTTATATTATCTACATGGTGCTGTTATATTAAATGTGATAAACCCATAGTTTTGAGCAATGCTTTTAGAATCATGATGGGGATCATGCTAATGAGATCTAAATTCTAGATAGCTCACAAACTTAAATTGTTCCTAATCGATGGATTACTAAAAAGGGGATTAGTGAATCCGGATAGATTAGTACATACGTTGCTTGCTCTTATGAAGAGAATGATTGATCTCATAATCATTTGTGTGGAGACACTAAAGCAAGTATGTAGGTGCTTATTAGAGAATGAGTTCACTGAACGTGGCTCGCTAAGGAATACCTAATGGAGTTTTACTCGCCTGTCAATAGGAATTCCTCTAGTGATAGTAGTACAAGTGATCCTTTGACTTGAGATCATCCTAGTATCTTGTGTATGATGAGTTATACTTTGACATGTCACTTAAGACCTTTAGGGTATATCAAAGGGTATGATTGGGTATAATAAGTTATACATGGAGATAGGTGAATGATCAACAAAGAATCTACCACTTCTAGTAAAAGGAGAGAATGTCCTATGTGATTCGATAAATGACGACTCGGAAGTCTTTGGCCAAAGCAGAATGAAATTAGAAAAGAGTTTCTAATTTGCATTATCAGAGTTGTGCATTTGAGAATCGAAATACATATAATTAAATAAAATAAGAGTTGACAGTAATTCCATGTCTTATATTTAATTGGGACATTGTATGGTAGAAGGATTGAATTGTACGGTAACTATGCACTGAAAGGTTCTTTTATGATTAATGTTGAAATCTATATTATCTGGAAAGTCGTTGATCGCTAAGGGGGCTTACCCTTATTGTAGAATAAATATTATTTATTTAAATGAATTAAATAGTTTAATTTATTTATTTAAATAAGATTAGAATTGTTCTAATTAATTTATTCACAACCGGTTTAATATGGAGAACCTAAAGGGTCACACCGCAAAAGGAAAATATTTATTTAAGAAGTAAATGGCATAATTGTAATAATAAGTTAAGTGTATTTAATTTAGTCTATGGAGATAGAATAAATTAAATAGCTTAATATTTATTATTTAATATTTTAAAAATATTAAATATAAATTAATAAGAGGAGTCTTATTATTATTATTGCTATTACTATTATTTAATTCCTAATAGGGATTGGGAATTAATTAATAGAAGTACTCTCACATGAATTTCTAATTGGATTAGGAGTTTAATTTAATTAAAGGAGTTTAATTAGAATAGAAACCCTAATCCTAAATAGTTTAGGGAAGGGTTTTCCTACATCTATAAATAAGAGAAGTCTTATCATAGATTAGGGTTACACACTCTTGCATAAGAATTGTAGAGAGTACTTACAATTTCTATAGAGATAGAAACTAAGGTTTTGCCAACACCCATCTTCTTGAACAAGTATTATTCCTTGGTGGATCACCTCTAGAGGCCAAACACTTGGGTGGCTAACGTTGATCAAAGGAAGGAATTTAATCGGTGGAATTCAAGGAGAACGCGAAGGAATTGGAGGTGAACTTGTACCTGAGGAAGCTAGAATTCTACAAGGGTATAATTCTTATTCTCCATCTCTTTCGTTTAATTAATAATTGTGCATAAAGAAAGATCATGGTGATGGTTTGTATAAAATTTTAAAATCTGATTTTATCGCGCTTCCGCTTTATTAATGTAATTTGATTGCATGTTCGCGTTATACAAACCTAACAGTGGTATCAAGAGCCAAACTTTATGCGAATTATTAATTGTTTTGATTCTATATATACATTGATATGTGTTAAGAACAATTTAATTGGGCATAATTATTTGTGTAAAATTATTTTATTTATTTTATTTATTTTTTTATTTATTTTGATTTTATTTATTTTCAATTAAGATAAAAGGTTTATTTTGAATTGGAATATAATTAAAATTAAAAGTTTTATTTTAACTTAGAATGTGATTCTACGTTAACTAGAATAAAGGAGTTTATTCATATATGGAATAGGATTTCATGTTTCCTAGAATAAAGGAGTTTATTCAGATATGGAATAGGATTCCATGTTTCCTAGAATAAAAGAGTTTATTCACATATGGAATAGGATTCCATGTTTCCTAGAATAAAGGAGTTTATTCACGTATGGAATAGGATTCCATGTTTCCTTAAAAAATAAAAATGTTTATTTTGATAAGGAATAGGATTCAACATATTTTATTTTCCAACAATTTTAAGTTAAAAATAAAGGTGTTTATTTTAAACTTGAAATTGGTTTCCATATTAATTAAAATAAAGGAGTTTATTTTGATTTGGAATTTGATTAAAATAAAGGAGTTTATTTTTATTCAAAAAAAAAATTGGATAAATTAAAATAAAAGAGTTTATTTTGATTTGGAATATGATTAAAATAAAGAAGTTTATTTTAATTGAAATTGGATTTCATGATAACTAATTAGAGTTGGAATTGGATTCCATGATAACTAATTGGAGTTGAAATTGAATTTTATACTAACTAATATTGCCCATTAAATGATATCAATGCATATATGGAATGGTTTTATTATTCATGGGATGAATGTTATTTATTGATACATATAGAGATATGTATGATAATAAATAGGGATTGATTATGGACTATTGACCAATGTGTGATTGGATTTATTTTAGTGGATGCTTGAATGTATGGTTTTTTTTATAAATGGGGTCTGCGTACCTCGTCTTCTCTCATTTTTCTTAATGTAAATTCTATCTCCCTCCTATGTATCTCCCCTTGACTGCTGATCAAGGTTTCTATTCATTGTAAATAGTTTTTGTAATAGGACTAGTTAGAATTAATTTTGAAGAATTGAAGACAAAGAAGCAAGGAGCGCTTGAAGACCCGTTTGTAATGGAGCCCGGGTTTAAATGTAATAGTTATATTTAAATTTAATTCTTGCACCCTAGGTTTGACCTTTTGGTTCACTTGGTGGCTCTAGTGAACCAAACTAGAATAAAAGTCCATAATCAATCCGGGTAGAATATAGTATTCTATATGTGCATGCTTGCTATGTATATATTATATATTATACAACATGCTTCGCATGTTAAATAATATGATGCGTATTTTATATATATGTGTGCATGCGCGCTAAACAAGATGAGACAAATAATAACAAACCCCTCAAAGAAATCATATTAAGTCCTAAGCGTTCAAAGATATTTGGAATATCGAACGTCGCCTTCTAGCATGGTAAAGCAATAGAGTATTAAATATTTAATATGAGTTTGTTGTGTCACCACAAGGCAAGTATTAAAATATTTAAGATTTTGCTTTATCACATTTGATGCTTATAAATAGACTGAACGATGCTGTTTTGTTGTGTCACCACAAGGACAGTGTTTTTCTTTCGAATATATGGAAGTGCTAGGATGGACTTAACTTGGATAATTTTGATTCGGATGTGTCACCACTTGATCAAAATAATCTAAGAGGCAAAATACAATGAGTTACATAGTGATGTAATTGACAATAGTTGTCTACCTATTTATTTATATATCGTTTGTTGTGTCACCACAAGGCTATATACATTTGAAATGGGATCCTTATTCTCACTTGCAAATCTTTAATTAGAATTGCCGAACTATATATATTGAGGGTAATATAGTTTGATGAAAATAGTGGGAGATACCAATTTAAAATAAAGACCTAATTTATTTTGGTAGTTAATTAAGAAATGAATGTATGCTAAAATATTGTTAAATTACAAATTCATTTATAGAATTTTACGATGTCTAATTCACTATCACTGCATAGCATATTAGATGCTAATTAACCGAACCGAATTACACAGATTGGTTAAAAAATTTGAGAATAGTTCTCAAGGCTGAAAAGCTATCTTATATCCTTAATATGCCTATCCCTACAATGGTTGCAGACAATACCTCTGAGGAAGAGATTGCTACTTTTAGAAAGTGGCAAGATGATGCACAGTTGGCTCAATGCATCATGCTCGCATCCATGAGTAACGAGCTTCAGCGTCAGCATGAAACTATGGATGCTCCTACTATACTCCTACACTTTCAAGGAGTTGAAGGGTGAGGAAAGTAGGACTATTAGATATCAGATATCTAAGGAGCTCTTCCGATCTAGAATAACCGATGGCACTACAGTATAGACAAATGTTCTCAAAATGATCAATCTGATTGAACAATTGGGATAACTAGGTTTTAATGGATGGAGAGTTGATCTTGCAATCACTTCCTGACTCTTTCTCACAAATTGTTGTGAATTTCCACATGAACAAGCTATATGTCAGCCTGCCTAAGTTGCTTAAACATGTTGAAAACTGTAAAGAGTCACTTTCCAACCAAGAAAGACCAAGTCTTACTGGTAGATGATTCTTCTAGGAAGCGGAAGAGGGCCAAAGGATCTTCTTAAAAGAAGAACAATTCAAAGAAGGTAAATGGCAAAAATAAAGGACAATAAGAACAAGACTGATGCAGATAGCAAAGGAGTTTGCTTCCACTGCAATAAGCCTGGATACTGGAAAGGAAAACTGTAAGGAGAATCTTACGGAGGGTAACCAGAAGAAGCTTAGTGAAGCTTCGGTTACAGATATAGGTTTGTTCATGATTGAAATAAATTTTTCTGTAAGTCAAGGTTCTACTTGGGTATTGGATACCGGCTGTAGTTCTCACGTATGCAATCCAATGCAGAGACTAAGCAGAAGTAGAAAGCTAAACTAAGAGTACGTAATCTTATGTGTGGGAATGGAGCAAAGGTTGCTGCATTAACCATAGGAACTTATAGTTTAGCATTGCCTACGGGCAAGTCTATTAAGTTAATAAAGTTGTTATTATGTTCCGGTTCTCTTTAGAAACATTATTACTTCCGTTGTTGGACAAGGAAGGTTTTGGTATTATATTTAAGAACAATTGTTATTCTATTTATAACGATAATGTTTTGTTTAAAACTGGAAGATTACTTGATAGACTTTGTAAACTTGACTTACATGAAAAATAATTTTGCAAATTAAACAAACTAGTAAAAGAAAAGGAGATGATCATTCAAAGAGTTGAATATGTGTATTTGACAAAATACAAATCTAAATCATTTGAAAGGTTCAAAGAATTCAGAAGTGAAACATATTGACAAAGTATTAAGATTCTTTGATCAGATCGAGGAAATAATACTTGTGCAATGAGTTTCTAGATCATCTCAAAATGGTATTTTCTCATAATGGATACCTTCTGATACGCAATAATTGATTGGTGTATCTAAAAGGAGAAATTGTACCTTGTTGGACATGGTGCAGTCCATAATAATTTTTACCGACATTCTAGTATCCATCTAGGGTTATGCCCTAGAAACGACTGCATATCTACATAATAAGGTAACCTCAAAATCCGGCCCCAAGACTCCATAAAAGTTATGGATAGGGAGGATTCCTAATCTTAAGTATGTTAAGATAAGGGTTGACCAGCTTATGTGAAAAGGTTTCAAAGATAAGTTTGGGACAAAATCTGACAAGTGCAGACTTGTGGGATATCCTAAAGTAAGTTTAGGGTATTATTACTATAATCCTACACGCTGCCTTCTTAGATAAAGGTGTTTATCATTGAAGGAGCTAGTGGGAGGGTAAAAGATCTTGAAGGAGTTCAAGAACCACAAAGCACTTTAAGTCGAATCGAGGAACCTGTAGATAGACCTATTGTACCACAACCGAATCGTAAATCTGGAAGAGTACCGAAGATACCTGGGAGGTATGGATTCATCATAGAGGATGATGATGAGGTACGCATCATAGAGGATGATGATCCAGTTATATACGATGAGGCTATGAGTAGAAGACACTCAGAGAAATGGCAGATGGCCATGAAATCCGAAATGGACTCCATGTATGAGAACCAAGTATAGACTCTGGTTACTCCACAAAAGGGCATAGTGCCTAGAGTGTGAATAAGGGTCTTTAAGAGAAAGACTGGGGCAAATGGCAAGGTGGAGACCTATAAGACCAGACCTGT
Organism: Aralia elata; assembly: GCA_034770075.1. NCBI lineage: Eukaryota > Viridiplantae > Streptophyta > Magnoliopsida > Apiales > Araliaceae > Aralia > Aralia elata. Next base: position 30,823,272 of record CM068381.1, read on the forward strand.
TTAAAAGGTTTCAAATAAAGTCAAGGAGTTGACTGTGATAAAACCTTATTATTGGGTAATGCTCAAGTCCATTTGGATTTTGCTTGTGATTGCAGCTTATTACGAAATCTGGCAAAAATGGATGTGGAGACACCCTTCCTCAATGAAGACTTGAGGAGAATGTATGTATGATACAGCCAGAGGAATTTGTTTCAAAGGTTGAAGTAAATCGTGTTTTAAGCTACAATGATCCATTTATGGATTGAAGCAAGCTTCTCAAAAATAGAACATTCATTTTGATGAGACAATCAAAAGAGTTTGATTTTATCAAAAATAAGAATGAACCTAGTGTGTACAAAAGGGTAAGTGGGAGCACTGTGATATTCTTGGTATTATATGTTGATATACTACCGACAAGGAATAACACACCAATGCTACAATCAGTAAAGATAAAATTGTCTAAACATTCCTCCATGAATGACTTGGGAGGAGCATCATATAAATTGGGGATAGAAATCTATATAGATAGATTTAAAAGGATGTTCGGCTTGACTCAATGAACGTATATTCATTCGATGCTAAAGGCGTTTAGCATGGCAAACTCCAAGAAAGGTCTCACGATGATGAGCCGTGGAGTGTATCTCTCTAAAATTGTCCCCAATTAAAAGAGAGATCGCATGAGTTGCTATCATGTATGCAGTGAATATACAAGGCCTGATGTTGATCAGTCATATTCTAGAGATGATCACTATAAGACAGTGATAAACATCTTTAGGTACTTAACCGGTACTGGAGATATGATTATGATTCATGGTAGGTCTGAATTAAAACTAGAGGGCTAAACAGACTCAAGTTTTTCAGACTGACCAAGACGATAACAAATCCACTTTAAGGTAAATCGTTACTTTGAAAGGTGGTGCAGTGAATTGGAAAGGTTCCAAACAGGAAAGAGTTACTGGTTTAGTGACAAAGACAAAGTATATAGCTGTAAATGAAGCTGCAAGTTGATTGTTTGGATGAAAAGTTCATCACAGAACTAGGAATAGTTCCTAAGTCTCATCTTAGATTCAAACATGTGTTGCGACACTTTCATTTGATTAGTGGAATCATTGAAAGAGGATAAGTCACTATAGAGATAGTGGACTCTCAATAACAACATTGCATATCCATTTACTGAAGCTTTATCCAAACAGTAGGATGATCATCACTTAGAGAAGAAGGGTATTAGATACAATGACGATTGGCTTTAGTGCAAGTGGGAGATTGAAAGTAGTATGCACACAAGCCAATCATATTTGATATGATGTAGCATATACTTTGTAATCTTATTCGACTATTAAAGGCATTTTATATTATCTACATGGTGCTGTTATATTAAATGTGATAAACCCATAGTTTTGAGCAATGCTTTTAGAATCATGATGGGGATCATGCTAATGAGATCTAAATTCTAGATAGCTCACAAACTTAAATTGTTCCTAATCGATGGATTACTAAAAAGGGGATTAGTGAATCCGGATAGATTAGTACATACGTTGCTTGCTCTTATGAAGAGAATGATTGATCTCATAATCATTTGTATGGAGACACTAAAGCAAGTATGTAGGTGCTTATTAGAGAATGAATTCACTGAACGTGGCTCGCTAAGGAATACCTAATGGAGTTTTACTCGCCTGTCAATAGGAATTCCTCTAATGATAGTAGTACAAGTGATCCTTGGACTTGAGATCATCATAGTATCTTGTGTATGATGAGTTATACTTTGACATGTCACTTAAGACCTTTAGGGTATATCAAAGGGTATGATTGAGTATAATAAGTTATACATAGAGATAGGTGAATGATCAACAAAGAATCTACCACTTCTAGTAAAAGGAGAGAATGTCCTATGTGATTCGATAAATGATGACTCAGAAGTCTTTGGCCAAAGCAGAATGAAATTAGAAAAGAGTTTCTAATTTGCATTATCAGAGTTGTGCATTTGAGAATCGAAATACATATAATTAAATAAAATAAGACTTGACAGTAATTCCATGTCTTATATTTAATTGGGACATTGTATGGTAGAAGGATTGAATTGTACGGTAACTATGCACTGAAAGGTTCTTTTATGATTAATGTTGAAATCTATATTATCTGGAAAGTCGTTGATCGCTAAGGGGGCTTACCCTTATTGTAGAATAAATATTATTTATTTAAATGAATTAAATAGTTTAATTTATTTATTTAAATAAGATTAGAATTGTTCTAATTAATTTATTCACAATCGTTTTAATATGGAGAACCTAAAGGGTCACACCGCAAAAGAAAAATATTTATTTAAGAAGTAAATGGCATAATTGTAATAATAAGTTAAGTATATTTAATTTAGTGTATGGAGATAGAATAAATTAAATAGCTTAATATTTATTATTTAATATTTTAGAAATATTAAATATAAATTAATAAGAGGAGTCTTATTATTATTATTATTGCTATTACTATTATTTAATTCCTAATAGGGATTGGGAATTAATTAATAAAAGTACTCTCACATGAATTCCTAATTGGATTAGGAGTTTAATTTAATTAAAGGAGCTTAATTAGAATAAAAACCATAATTCTAAATAGTTTAGGGAAGGGTTTTCCTACATCTATAAATAAGAGAAGTCTTATCATAGATTAGGGTTACACACTCTTGCATAAGAATTGTAGAGAGTACTTACAATTTCTATAGAGATAGAAACTAGGGTTTTGCCAACACCCATCTTCTTGAACAAGTATTATTCCTTGGTGGATCACCTCTAGAGGCCAAACACTTGGGTGGCTAACGTTGATCAAAGGAAGGAATTTAATCGGTGGAATTCAAGGAGAACGCGAAGGAATTGGAGGTGAACTTGTACCTGAGTAAGCTAGAATTCTACAAGGGTATAATTCTTATTCTCCATCTCTTCCGTTTAATTAATAATTGTGCATAAAGAAAGATCATGGTGATGGTTTGTATAAAATTTTAAAATCTGATTTTATCGTGCTTCCGCTTTATTAATGTAATTTGATTGCATGTTCGCGTTATACAAACTTAACAAAGGTATCTTACTCATGATCTAGAATTAGCGGCGGTAGTATTTGCTCTAAAGATATGGCGGCATTATCTATATGGAAAGAAGTGTGAGATATATAGTGACCATAAGAGTTTGAAGTATATTTTCACTTAGAGGAATTTGAACATGAGGCAAAGACGGTGGTTGGAGCTAATCAAGGATTATGACTGTGAGATCCTATATCATCTAGGGAAAGCCAACATAGTTGCAGATGCTTTAAGTAGAAAGAATCAAGGAAAGTTGATGGTACTAATAACTCAAGATGAGTTAATTAAGGAATTTACTAGACTCGACATAGAGGTGAGAGTTCCTTCAAACGCAACGAGAAAATTATTTGTAATGGAGGATCACTCAACTTTGTTGGGTAAAATCAAGGAAATCCAAGAAAAAGATGAAGAGTATAAGAGGATGAAAAAGTCAACGGAGATTGTAGACGGCAGATTCAAGATAGATAAGGAGGGAATCATTAGATTCGAGTCAAGAATATGGGTTCCTGCAGTGCAAGAGCTCAAAGAAGAAATCATGTCAGAAGCACATAGTACTAAGTTTTCAGTACACCCAGGCAGCACCAAAATGTACAAGGACATAAGTCAACATTTCTGGTGGCCAAACATGAAGAGAGAGGTGGCTGAGTTTATTAATAGGTGTTTGACATGTCAGCGAGTTAAAGCAGAGCATCAAAGGCCAAGCGGGTTGCTGCAACCATTGGAAATTCCATAGTGGAAATGGGAGCATATTACAATGGATTTTGTAGTAGGACTTCCAACCACACAAAAGAGTCACGATGCAATTTGGGTGATAGTGGATCGACTAACCAAGTCTGCTCACTTTCTACCAATCAAGGTCAAGTTCACATTAGATAGATTAGCCAATCTATATATTAAGGAGATTATATCTAGACATAGGGTTCCAATTTCAATCATATCTGATCGAGACTCAAGGTTCACTTCGAACTTTTGGAAAAGTCTTCAAGAACATCTCGGGACACAGTTAAGATTAAGTACGGCTTACCATCCACAAACTGATAGCCAAAGCGAAAGGACTATTCAAACATTGGAAGATATGCTGAGAGCATAATGGACTTTAAAGGGAGTTGGGAAGACCACTTACCTTTGGTGGAATTCGCATATAACAATAGCTATCACGCTAGTATAGGAATGCCACCTTATGAAGCATTATATGGGAGAAAATGCAGGACGCCGATGTGTTGGGACGAAGTCGAGGAACGTCAAATGCTTGGGCCAAAGTTGGTTCAACAAACAGCTGAAGTGGTTAGGACAATTCGACTACGGTTACGAGCTGCTCAAGAGCGACAAAAGAGATATGTCGATCTACACAGATAGAAAAGAGATTTCGTCGTTGGGAGTCATGTCTTTTTGAAAGTATCACCCTGGAAGGGGAAGATTCGATTTGGGAAAAAGGGGAAATTAAGTCCCAGGTTTATAGGACCATTTGAGATCCTAAGAAGAATAGGTGAGGTAGCTTATGAAGCAGCCTTACCTCCAGAACTGGAACATATACATAATGTATTTCATGTTTCAATATTGCGTCCCTATAAATCGGACTACAAGCATGTCATCAGTTATGAACCAATCCAAATCGAATCAGATTTAAGCTACGAAGAGATTCCTGTCAAAATTGTTGATAGAAAAGAACAAGTCAAGGTTATATGGAGGAATCACTCCGTAGAAGAAGCGACATGGGAGTTAGAAGACAAAATGAAGATAGAATATCCCCATTTGTTTTCTTGAATTTGTAATGTAATTTCGGGGACGAAATTCTTATAAGTAGAGGTGAATGTAATACCCTAAATATTTATGAGGCTTATAAATACGATCGTATATGGTTAGAGGCTAATTTAGTGACCTAAAACTAGGTATCGAGAAGTTTAAAACCTTAAGCCCTAATGAGATTTGAATTTTGTAACATATGTGCTTAATAAAGATCGAAATGATATTTCGAAGCAGGTGTTTTTTGATTATATAGTGTAAATGATGAATTAGGTCAAATAAAATTTTTTGGCCAAGCTTCTTAGTCGTGTTTACATTGACAAAATGATTTGTCGTGCTTTCCACGATTTTCCCAAGAAGTATTCCGACAAATTATTTTTGACAAGTTGTTGTGTCGTGCTTGGAAATGACAAAGTGATTTGTCATGCTTACGGTGACAATCTGCACTGTCGAGCTTGGAAGATATTTTCATTGAGGAGCTTAGAAGATAGGTTCAATTGCAAGCTGCATTGTCGAGCTTGGAAGATATTTTCATTGAGGAGCTTAGATTGCAAGCTGCATTGTCGAGCTTGGAAGATATTTTCATTGAGGAGCTTAGAAGATAGGTTCAATTGCAAGCTGCATTGTCGAGCTTGGAAGATATTTTTATTGAGGAGCTTAGAAGAATATTCTAAGAATTTGCTAGGTACTAAAGTGTAATTAACCTAGGTATCAAACTGTAATAAGCCGAGCCCCTAACGTGCAATTAGCGATACTATGTTTTCCTATAAATAGCAAGCTAAGTTCATTCATTCCTAACTATTTTCAAGAGCAGTTCAAGAGCAAAAATACTCTATATTTATATTCTGAGAGATATTGTGAGATAAAAATTACTTTCGAAGTATCGAAGCGTTACACAATTGGAAGTAAAGCTAGCAACTACAAGAGGTATACTCTAGTGGTTATAATTTTTATTTTTATGTATGTATTAGTAAAAATATACTTTTACAAGCAGTTATAATGCTCAAATTATTTTATGTATATAGTACAAAAGTCTTATTTACAAGCAGTTATAATGTCCGATTTATTTCTCTTATAAAGTTGAAAATATACTTTTATAAGCAGTTATAATGCTGAAATTATCTTAAATATAATAGCCAAATATTCATTTTATAAGTAGTTATAATGCTAAAATTATCTCAAATATAATAGCCGAATATTCATTTTATAAGCAGTTATAATGCTCAATTTATTTTAAATATAGTTGATGAATATTCATTTCATATGCAGTTATAATGCTAAAATTATTTGATGTATAGTAGAACGAGTCTTATTTATAAGTGGTTATAATACCCGAAATAAAACTTAAAAGATTTAATCGTTAAACGCTTAATTGGTCTACATGAACTTATAATCGTGTAGGATTTACGCCGAACGTGTAGACCATTATATTTATCTGTAAAAGATATACGAGACAAGTCTTCTACCTAAGCTTTCATTTACAAGCTTTCTATTTGATTTATGCACTTTGTGCAACAACGTGTTATAAATCTTTGGTATGAGAGTTATTGCTATTCGTTTCGGCATAACTTGCAAAATGAACGTTTATTCGTGAAGTATTGAATTGTTATAATTCTTTAGTCAAACCAAGTTGTCTTGGAGCGACCTCTATATGCAAAGTAAACTGAGATGAACATGTTGTTAAAACACTGTCATGATTAGTCAGGGTAGCGTATGTTATGCATAACATAGGATGTCGTTAGATTGATCCTCTACTTGATATCCACGGTATGGTTCTAAGTCGAAAGACGGACGAACGGTTCTTGGTTTAATTACCACTCGGTCTTACTATGTTAAAACAATTGTAATATCTTTTGTTAAAGCTATGATTCATTAAATCCTTTATCGGTGTGAGTTCAATTATATACTATGTGTTTAGACTTGTTGAGCTTTTGTATGCTCACTCTTGCGAATAAAACCTTATTTGCAGACAAACCTAAGAGTCCAGTCTCTCCAAAGAAAGGAAAGAAGAAATGCGTAGACTATTTTATATGCTTTCCTGATTGCTTGTCCCTTTTGTTATAGTCTTGATGACTTTTTGTAATATGAACCGGCAAAGTATGTAATCGAATATTATATCAATATTATCATGTTTTCTCACACATTCTTGTCATGTCTTTACTTCGATTAAACTTAGAATTGTTAAAACATAAACAATATTTATAATACTATGTATCTAAGTGAGGGTATTTGGCACGCTGAAATTTCTAACTAAGAAATGAAGGTTAGGTCATCCAATTGCGCACCAATATCGATTTATCTTTATTGGGAAGCCCCTTTCAGATTTGGGAACTATTTCTAGTGCTGGTATTGTGAATCTTGGATCCATATAAAACTTATAAATGATAGAATATCTAAATCATAGGGTTAAAAATTGGACCTATATATATATATATATATATATATATATATATAGATATATATGGTAATATCCATATATACGAATGAACTACAAGTTGATACTTGTAGAAGGAATGAGATTGAGATCAAGAATAGATCCAGGGAGGAAGTTAAGGAAATTTATAATTTATAGTCTGTAATAGACTAATTTAACCAATATGATTATGGGATCATTGGTTAAGTTACGAAAGAAGTACGAGATAACGTCGGACCCTTGTTCGGGCAGCCAACACCCAAATTCGGGGGCGTTAGAAATTTTATTTGCTATATGAAATTCATCGTATTATGTGTTAAGAACTATGAAAATGAGTTGTCACCATTTGATTCGGCCTAACAATAAATATTCCAATTGGAATATTTATTGTTGAGATATAAATTATAATAATTCTGGAACTATGATAGGATGATAGTACCAAATCAAATAATTTGGACATGAATTTGTATTATCTTGCACTCCGTGCAAGAATATGTATTATGTGAGCAAGTATGAATTATCTTGCACTCCGTGCATTATTGTAGTTGTTGATGGTTATACGCAAGATCGTATCTAACCAATATCCGCACTTACGTGCAAACCTAAAAAGAAAAGTTCTAAAAATGGGACTGTTCAAGACTATAAGTGTCGTGTGTTAGCGAATAGTGTTAAGAAGTACGTTACGATGTTAACTAGGTTTAAGTTATGAGTACAGTCACATGCTTTTAACCGTTGACGTGTAGTAATTGAGTAGAACAACTCCTTTGTATAGACAGAGGTTTAAGATGAGTTAGGAAACCGATCTAGCTCATAGTCGAGACAGCGTAGATGAGACAGGAAACTAATTCATTAGTTCTTAGGTGGGGAGCCACTCAGTTCACTACATTGATAACTGTTGAACACTTGTGTTGTGCTGTTCTTATATATATGTTGAGAAGGTGATTCTTTTCACATATGTATTTTTTTTAGGATGAGTTGAGTCCTAGAAGTGTTATAAGAGAATGTAGTTCTTAACGTATTATGAGAATATAGATGGTCTTAGGTGTTTATGATCAAATATATATGTTGTTGGTGATATGTAGGTTTACAATTAGAAAATATTGTTCAACCTTCATGTGTAGAAGAAGAGCCAAAGGTCCAAATAAACCTTTTAATAGAAGGATTAGAGAATGTTTTCTCTTAAAATGGTGATGGAGGTGTTAAATGATAGGAATCTAATTTAAATTCTTATTTATTCGAGTTGTTTCACAACTATTGTTCAGTTGTTGAAGGTTTTAGAATAATATTATTCTTGAGATTGTTGTTTCTTCAACTGCTTATTACTTGTTGAGCAATTAAATGCTCACCCTTGCAAACTCTAAATAATTGCAGCTAAGACAGAGTAGACCGAAGAATCTAGTAAAGCAGAAGTCAAGAAGAAGTTAATGAGTAGAGAAATGTTTGTACTAATTGTAATATTAATACTTGATGTAATATTGTAAAAGATATTAGACGATGTATTAGTTAAGGTCTTCGTACATAGGAGTAGAATGTAAGATTCTGCATTATTTTGTAAGGATATTATGTTTATTCTTATGATGTAATGAGATATATTGGATGAGTAACACCAGATTTCGGTTTTGAAGATAGAACCGGGTTTGAGGTTGTTACATTATGCTTCTAGGTTATAATAAATATCATAGGAATGAAGAATTAGCCTTGATTGACTCATTAGACCCCAAAGAAACACGAGAAAATTATTGTCCTCCTCATTCTAATGGTGTGCATTTTTGACGCTCCCAAATTCGGGTCTACACCACCCTATTTGGTTCACTAAAATTAATTATTAAAATGCCGTGAATATACGGCAACACACACTTTAAGTTCTCAATATAATTATTATCACACTATTTTATAACTTGATAAGGACAACCACTAACTCGGACCACTATAGTTACTAACTCGGACCATCACACAATTCTCGTGTTCATTCCGCTAGACCTAGCTATACTCTTATTACCTGAAAGGAATTGTGAAACAAAAGGGTGAGCTCAAATAGCTTAGTAAAGAATATCATGTCTAAGATAACGAAGATTAAGTTATCATTAGCCTTCAACAGTGATAAACTAAATATTTAGAGCATATGGTAGGTGATATAATTTTCAACAAATAACTGCAGTGAAATAAGCAATTCATTAGAAGAGTCAAATAGATCATAATGTCTACTATCTTCTCCAATTTAAAAATTCAACATTCAATATTTTATCCATGTAACACCAATCAAAAGTTCATAATCATGCCAATCAATTCATCTTTGTACTATGGGCCAAAGATATTCAATTGTAATACCAATGATCATGCCAATCAACAATCCATCTTTGCACTATAGGACAAAGAAATTTTTCACCACGCATCCTTGCCACATAGGCTAAAGACACTCAAAAATCGTACTGTCTATGCACCTAGGCCAAAAACAATCAATTGTAAAACAAATGGTCATGCCAATCAACAGTTCATTTTTGCACTACGGACCAAAGAGAACTTTTACCACGTATCCTTACCACACAGGCTAAAGACACCCAACAATCATATCGTCTTTGCACCCAAGCCAAAGACATTCACAACAACTTAGTCTTGATTTTTAGTACAAATGACAATGATATGAAGAATGGACAGAATAATCAAAATAATAAGATAAAGAATAAACATTAGAGGTTTGAAATTTAATTTGTCTATAGTCCAATAATGTCCAAATTGTCAACATAATAACCAAAATATTGATTTGAGTTCTTGATAAAATATACAGTTTAAGAAATGTACGGTTCACAGTTCAAATATAACGATTAAAATTCAATAGGAAGATTCAGGCCAAAAGCCCTCAAGCTAATCACATTGGATGTAATAAACATTTACTTTGTAATCTTGCTCATTTATTAATAAAAAAATTATTTAATTAAATACATAAATACTTTATCCATGTTTAATTAGTTGAATTAAATAAATGTGATAAACCCATAGTTTTAGCAATGCTTTTAGAATCATGATGATGATCATGCTAATGAGATCTAAATTCTAGATAGCTCAAAACTATAACGTTCCTAATCGTTGGATCACTAATGTGAGATTACTGATTCCGGATAGATTAGTACATACTATACTTGCACTGTTCATAAGGATGGTTGGTCTCATAATCATTTGTGTGAAGACACTAAAGCAAGTATGTAGGTGCTTATTAGAGAATAAGTTCACTAAACGTGACTCACTTAAAGGAACACCTAATGGACTTTTACTCGCCTGACAATAAGAGTTCCTATTGTGATAGTAGTACAAGTGATCATTGGACTTGAGATCATCATAGTATAACTTATGTATTCTGAGTTATACTTTGTCATATTCCTTAATACTTTAGAGTATATTATAGAGTATGTTCGGGTATAATAAAGTGTACATGGAGGTAGGTGAATGATCAACAAAAGATCTACCACTTCTAATAAAGGGAGAGAATGTCCTATGCGATTTGATTAATGACAACTTAGAAATCCTAAGCTTAATTTACATTAATCATAGTTGTGCATTTAGAATAGAAATTCATATGATTAAATAAATAAGACTTGTCAGTAATTCCATGTCCTATGTTTAATCGGAACATTGTATGATAGAAAGATTGAATTGTACAGTAACTAATTACTGAATAGGTTCTATGTGATTAAACGTTGATTTTATATTTACGGATAGTCATGATACACTGATGTAAGGTGTTTCTGATGATGTAGAATAAATATTATTTATTTATGTATGAATTAAAGAAGTTTAATTCATTATAAATAATATTAGAATGGTTCTAATTTATTTATTCTACTACCGGCATAATATTGAACCTAAAGGGTCACACCGTAAAAGTGAAATATTATTTTAGAAGTAATTAACTTGATAATAATAATAATTTAGTATTTGGAGAAATACTAATATTTATAATTAAGTATTTGAAGAAATACTAAATTATAAATTAATAAAAGGAGTCGTATTATTATTATTATTATAAATTAATTGGTTTAATAATAATAAATTAAGTATTTAATTTATTAGTGAAATAAATTAAATAGCTTAATATTTATAATTAAGTGTTTGGAGAAATACTAATTATAAATTAATAAGAGGAGTCTTATTATTTATTATTATTATTTAGTTCCTAATTAGATTGGGAATTATATTAAAACTCCAAGTCCTAAAAGGTTTAGGATGATGATTGGTCTATATAAGGAGAAGCCTTATGATAGATTAAGGTTACACACTCAATTATTAGACAATTCTAATTGTCATTGTATTTTTATAATTCTCTACACCTAAAGAGTTAGGAGAGAGAGACTTAGGGCTAGCCACCCAAGGTTTGGAGAAACCTAAATTTATTTCTTCAATCAATATACTCTTGGTGGATCACCTTTAGAGCGCTGCACACATTGAGCTTGCGTTTGATCTGTGGACTTGAAAAAGCATGGAGGATCAAAGGATTGGAACTTGAAGATTTCATCAAAGGGTTGATCATCTTCATAAAGTATATCTTTTATCCTTCCTCAATTAATAATATCGCATATCGTGATACCTGGGATTGTAGACAAATTTTAAATTCGATTTAAGTCATGCTTCCGCTGTTTATACATATTATTGTATGTATGTCCGTGTTTCTGCAAACTTACAGCGGCATCAAAGCCATCATTATGCGAGTTATTAATTTTTTTTGATTTATATATATGTTGATATGTGTTTAGAACAATTTAATTGGGCATAATTGTTGGTATAAAATCATGTTTTGGAGAAAAATTAAAAAATTCGTTATCTGGAATACACCGCAGCGATGGGCGTCTGCCCAAGCATCGCTGCAACGCTTGCTTACAGCGCCGCGGCGCTAGGGCAAGCAGTGCCACAGTGCTTGGGCGACAGGAAGGTAGCGCCGCAACGCTTTCCCAAAGCATCGCGGCGCTGGGCCTTCTACTAACCCTGTTTTGTGCAGTTTTTGACTTTAAATTGGATTTCTTGTTAACTGAAATTGCTTGTTAACTGGAAGTGGATTAAAATAAAGGAGTTTATTTTTATTTGGAACTGGATTCCATGTTTTTTCAGAAATTCTAAATTAGAAATAAAGTAGTTTATTCTGATTTGGAATTGGATTAAAATAAAGATGTTTATTTTAATTAGAATTAGATTTCATGCTAACTAATTGGAGTTGGAATTGGATTTCATACTAACTAATTAGAGTTGAAATTGGATTTCATACTAACTAAATTGCCCATTAAATGATATCAATATATATATTGAATGTTTTATTTTCATTGGATGAATATATTATGATACATGTGATGACATATATGATTAATCTTTTGACATATATGATAATAAAGGGGATGATTATGGACTATTGACCAACATGATTGGATTTAATTTTTGATGGATGCTTGACTGAATGGGTTTTTATAAATGAGGTCTGCGTACCTCGCATATCTAATTTTCTGATATAAATTATATCTCCCTCCTATGTACATTCCCTTGACTGCTGATCAAGGTTTCTGTTTTATTAAAAAATAGTTTATAATAGGATTTTGTAGAATTACTCAAGAAATTGGAGTTGAAGAGCAGCAGCATTGAAGATTCATTTGTAATGTAGCCCGGGTTGAATGTAATAGTTATATTCAAATTTATTCTTGTTTCCTAGGTTTGACTTTTTGGTTCACTCGGTGGCTCAAGCGAATCAAACTAGAATTAAGTCTATAATCATCTTAAGTAAAATATAGTATTTTATATGTGCATGCTAATTGAAACAACCCGGGTCAAATCCCGAGTCCGGAACAAATCTTGGGTCAAATCCCAAGTCCGAATCGAATCAAATCCATCCAAACAAAGCCTTAAATTACTGGCCCAATAGTATCTTCTTGGGTCATCTTAGCCCACCACAGGCTCACCCAAAAGGTCATGACTTGAAGGTACTATTGATAGTAACTCAATTCCTTATATACAGACAAACTTTTCCCTTATCTTTCGATGTGGGACAGGGGTGTTACAAACTCCCCCACTTAAATTTCTGACGTCCCCGTCAGAACCGATCATACACACGGTCCACAGATCTTTGCCTCTCTAGCCATTGTGGGATAATACCAGCTGGCTTCGTGTCCCCACCTCCGGACCTCCTTCTCTCCATTGTGGGATAATACCACCAGCCTTCGTGTCCCCACCTCCGGCAACTCGATCGGATGACCCGACCCGAGCTTTCGAGAGTCGGCTCTGATACCATATGAAACAACCCGGGTCAAATCCCGAGTCCGGAACAAATCTTGGGTCAAATCCCAAGTCCGAATCGAATCAAATCCATCCAAACAAAGCCTTAAATTACTGGCCCAATAGTATCTTCTTGGGTCATCTTAGCCCACCACAGGCTCACCCAAAAGGTCATGACTTGAAGGTACTATTGATAGTAACTCAATTCCTTATATACAGACAAACTTTTCCCTTATCTTTCGATGTGGGACAGGGGTGTTACATACACTAAAGTAAATCTCTCTGGTATCTAATACCCATCTTCTCTAAGTGCGAACGTCCTGATATTGGATAATGCTTTAGTAAATGTATCTGCGATGTTGTTCTGAGAGTCTACTCATTCTAAGGTAACACTTCCTCTCTCAATGATTTCTCTAATCAAATGAAAGCGCCACAACACATGTTTGGATCTTTGATGAGACTTAGGAACCATTTCTAGTTCTGTAATGAACTTCTCATCCAAACAACCAACTTTGCAGCTTCACTTACAGCTATATACTTTGTCTTTGTCACTAAATCAGCAACTCTTTGCTGCTTGAAACTTTTCCAACTCACTGCACCACCGTTTAAGGTAAACACATACCCTAAAGTGGATTTAATGTCGTCTTGGTCAGTCTGAAAAACTTGAGTCTGTTTAGCCCTCTAGTTTTAAATCAGACCCACTATAAATGATTGACACATTCTTAGTTCTTCTTAAGTACTTTAGGATATTTTTTACTTCCTCCCAGTGATCTTCTCCAAGAATGGACTGATATATGTTTATCACATTTAGTGCATAAGTAATATCTGGTCTCATACGTATCATTACATACCTGATAGTTACTCATGCGATCTCTCTCTTCAGGTATCTTTTGAGGACAATTTTCTTAGAGAGATGCTCTCTATGGCTCATCAACATGAGACTTCTCTTAGAGTTTGTCATGTTAAACCCTTTAGCATCAAATGAATGTACGTTCCTTGGGTTAAGCCGAACATCCTTTTAGATCTATCTGCATAGATTCTTAATCCCCAAATATAGGATGTTTCTCCCAAATATTCCTTGGAGGAATGTTTAGACAACTATATCTTTACTGATTGTAGCATTAGTATGTAATTCCCTATTAGTAGCATATCAACATATAGTACTAGGAATGTCACTGCACTCCCACTGACCTTTTGTACACACTTGGTTCATCCTCGTTTTTGATAAAATCAAATTATTTGATTGTCTCATCAAAACGGATGTTCCATCTTCGAGAAGTTTGCTTCAATCCATAAATGAATCATTGTAGCTTACATACATGATTTGCTTCAACCTTTCAAACAAATCCCTCTAGCTGTATCATATATACATTCTCCTCAAGTCTCCTATTGAGGCAGAGCGTCTCCACGTCCATTTGCCAGATTTCGTAATAATAAGTTGCAATCGCAAGTAAAATCCGAATGGACTTGAACATTACTACCGGTGAGAAGATTTCATGATGGACAACTCCTTGCCATTATTTGAAATCTTTTACAACCAGTCCGACCTTATAGGTCTTCATCTTACTATCTACTCTAGTCTTTTTCTTAAACACCGATATACACCCTATAGGCTATACGCGTTCCGGAGGGTTAACCAAAGTCCATATTTGGTTTTCATATATGGAGTCCATTTCAGATTTCATGGTCATCTGCCATTTCTCTGAGTCTTCACAACTCTTAGCCTCATCGTATATAACTGGATCATCATCCTTTATGATGCGTACCTCATCATCATCCTCTATGATGAATCCATACCTCCAAGGTATCTTTCGTACTCTTCCAGATTTACAATTCGGTTGTGGTATAATAGGTCTATCTACAGGTTCTTCTATTTGACTTATAGTGATTTATGGTTCTTGAACTTCTTCAAGATCTATCTTCCTCCCATTAGCCCCTTTAAGTATAAACTCTTTTATCAAAGAAGGCATGTGTTTAGCAACAAACACCTTTTGCTTAGTAGGATTATAGAAATAATATCCTAAACTTTCTTTAGGATGTCCCACAAATTTGCACTTGTAAGATCTTGTCCCAAGCTTATCCTTTTGAAACCTTTTCACATAAGTTGGACAACCCCTAATCTTAACATGCTTAATACTAGGTTTCCTCCCTGTCCATAACTCATATGGAGTCTTAGGGACGAATTTTGGGGATACCTCATTTAGTAGATATGCAACCGTTTCTAGGGCATAACCCTAGAAGGATACTGGAATATCGGTAAAAATCATCATGGACCGCACCATTTTGAGGACTTGTGTCTGTACTTTAGTGTCATCGGTATCGGAAGAGCTTCTTATATATCTTATATCTGACATACCTATTTTGCTCACCAAACAAATCATGAAGGTGTAGCAAAATGGTAGGTGTATCTATTTTCTCGTGTTGACGCTGTAACTCGTTACTCGTGGAACCCAATATGATGCAATGAGCCCACTATGAATGATCTTGTCACTTTCTAAAAGTAGCAATCTCTTCCTCAGAGGCATTATCTACAACCGTTGCAGAGACAGACGAATTAAGGATATAAGATAGCTTTTCAGCCATGAGAACTATTCTCAAATTCCTTAACCAATCTGCATAATTTGGTCCGGTTAGCTTATTAACATCCAATATACTCCGCAGTGATAGTGATTTAGACATTGTAAAATTCTGTAAATGAAATTTATAATTTAACAACATTAGCATGCATTCATTATTAATCACCAGATTAATTTAGGTCTTTATTAAAATGGTGTCTCCCACTATTTTTATCAAATTATATGACCCTCCATATATAGTTCGGCAGATCTTGTATAAATAAATTTGTAAAATCCGCTTAGTGAGAAAGGATCCTATTGCCATAAATATATAGCCTTGTGTGTGCACAATAAACTATAGATTTATTCAATAGGTAGACAACTTTTTTCAATTACATCTCTATGTAACTCCTTTTATTTTGCCTCTTAGATTATAATGGTCAAGTGTATGCACATCCGAACTAAAATAATCTAAGTTAAGTCATTACTAGCATTTCCATATAAGTGAAGAGAAAAATACAGTCCTTGTGTATGCATAACAAAACAAGTATTGTTCAATTCCTTATAAACATCCAATGTAATAAAGTCAACATCTCAAATACTTAATATAAATCCTTGTGTGTGCACAACAAACCTATATTAAATGTTTGATACTCTATTGTTTTATCTTGCTAGAAGATTACGTCCGACATTCTAAATGTCTTTGAACGTAATCAACTTAATATTTTCTTTCTTGAGGGATTTGTTATTACTTGTCTCATCTTGTTTAGCGCGCATGCAAATATATATAAAATACGCGTCATATTAAACATACACCACAATGTATAATAATATATTATTATATAATTAGTGTAATACCCGGTTATTGTAAAAAAAATAATAATAATAATAATAATAATATAATTAGATAATAAAAGTGTAACTAATAATTATTTATACATATCTAAATCCTATAAGGATAAGATAAGCCAATGAAGTTATAACAACCTATTAAATTTTTAAAAGGACTCTTTTACCTGTTAACCTATTCTACAAAGGAATTAAATATATTTAAACAACTAAAGAGAGAAAAGAACGTAAACAAGTATTTGGCTTTGGAGTACTGCAGAACAGAGAAGAAGAAAAGAAGAAAACTCAATAAGGTAAACCTAAATCTTTTTTTTTTCAATTGAGATAATCCTCTATTATACAGGTATAATTAGATTTTAAAATTTCAAAATTTAATTTCAATAAAGTTCTGAAAATTAGTAATACTTATGTAAAATAAAAAAAAGAGATTTTGAAAATAATAATTATATATATTGTGGGTGTTGCGGTATGTATATATGTTGGGTATACAATTTGATTGTATCATGTATGGGTATATAATTGTTAAACTATTATATATACGTTAGTTGGGCTACTACCACTTCAGGGCAGTGGATTTATATTTATTTATTTACATCCTATAGTAATGAACATATCCAGTGGGTTATTATATATATATATATATATATATATATATATATATATATACACACACACACACACACACATACATTTTATGGTTATTGTTAAACTAAGAACACAATTATTTTATTTATTTAATTTAAATTTCGACTCTTAAAGTTATAATATACAGAAAGACGTCATGACTTTTAGAATAAAATTAATTAGGTATTGAATTAAAATTAAGCATGGGTGTGTAAGACTTGAGGTAAAAGTATGTTTGAGGTAAGATATTTTATCCTAATAATTTTTATTTGTTTTAAATTTATATTTAGGATTTGTTTGGCTCATAATTTCGTGTTTCGCAATATCGAGGTAAGTGGCTTTCCGAACTATTTAGTGTTTTTAAAATTATCGGTTATTTTTATGTATGCCTTAGTAATTACTCGGATGCCTAAATGTATGGTTTCAAAATTCGTTATATTTTATTTAAGGCTTCCATTTAAATTAAATGTTATGTTCTTTTATTTTAAAAATTCGGATCAAGTATTTATTTTTGAACTGTGAAATGAGATTATATGATTTTGAACTGTGAGAAAGTATTGTTTAGAATATCGATAATATTGAGAAAAGGTTTTTGAAATCCTCAGTCCGACTATGTATAGAACCCGTTATTGTTTACGTTTAGTTCCGGAGCTAATATAGGACCTACTAAGGCGCACACCTTTTAGATGCCCTTCGGGGAGCGTGCATTTTTATAGATACCTTAGTAGGGTGCGTGAACATTGACACTATCGAACTTTTGGGCCGTGTTACAGGGCTATTGTAACCTTAGTCGCTAGGACTGTGGATTAAAAGATATGTTGTATACATTGAAATCATTTTTGAATTGTTTTAGTTTTGAAAGCATATATACTATTGTTGTTGAACAAGAAGATATTTCGAAAAAGTATTTTTGCAAATTGTACTTGATTCGGCTAGATAGGGAGGATTGCTACTTGCTGAGCTTCATCGCTCACCCCTTACAAATTTTTACAGGTTTTATTGTTGAGAGCTGAGCATTTATTTGATGCACTTTGGATAGCTGAAGATTTGTTTAAAATGTCATTTCCTTTAATGTTGAATTTTGATAGAAACTATTAGTTTTGAGGAGCTGCGTCTCCATTTTACGTATTTGATATTTGGGGGTTTTTCATTTGAAAGTGGATTTGAAAGATGTTTATTGTTGGATTTAATTTAAGATTATTGTTGAATTATTTGGTTTGGGCTGCGCTATTGATATTGTTGCCTTGCGGGCCTTTGGGCTTGCGGCGTATAGCACTTTGGGCCTGTAGCGGGTTCGGGGTGTTACAGAGATGGTATCAAAGCAGTGGCCCCTCGCAATGTGTTGGGTTGAAAAACCCTACATATTTCCTGGGGAGTGATTTTGGGAGTTAACTGTGGGTTATAGTTTTGGCTAATTTAAAATTTTTTTTGAAGTTTAATGGAGAATAAGATAAGGAATCTTCGTATTGTTTGAGGTTTAGTACTTGAGGCTAATTGGGTATTTTATTTTATTGTAGGATGGGTGATCAAAACATGGTAGATGATTTATCTGAGGGATTTGGAGATTTTGACCCCAAAATTTATTTTGCACCCCATAAGAAGCCAACCAATAAGTCTGTTCGTGAATCGTCTCAATATGGGATTAGGGATGAAGAGTCAGAGAAACCTCGGGGGCCTAGTTCTCGAGTGAGGAAAGAAAGAGCGAAAAAGAATAGGCATCACTTCAAGGATGAAGTAAGAGATCGTGGCATGATCGCAAAGTTAGAGGACGAGGTTAAACATCTTAGAAGAACATTGAGGGAGATGGATATAAAGTTAGAGATTACCCTAGAAGACCGAGATAGATATGCGAGGCATGTTTTGAAGGGATGTGAAAGTCTTAAGGAAGCCGTTCGTCGTACTTTTCCTGGTGCAGCAGAACCACAAGAGGCAATGGACACATTTATTGAGGAGTTCGACAAACGTCTTGAGATGGTGAAGAAGAGGGATGCCAAGTGGCGTTAAATTTTGTAATAGATTAGAATTTAGGAAGAGTTCTGTTTAGGGATTTTATTGATTTATCGTTTGTTAATTGGTTGTTACTTTGCTTTTTGAGCATGAACATGTGGTTGTATTTTGATTTAAATAAATATGGAGTTTTTGAATTTCAATTATGTGTGTGCTTTTACCTTGATTCCTTTATGTTACTAGTTTGTATAGTGTTGTTGAGTGGGGATTTCTTTTGTGTAGGAAAATGCCGTCTAGAAGAAACATCCCTACTAACAACCATTTTAGCGCTGATGGTATGACTCAGCTGGCTACTACCTTAGCTCAGCTAGTGCAGAACCAACAGCCTGGGCAGCGTGGCATAGTAGCGGAATTCAAGCGATTGAACCCGCCAATTTTTGAAGGGACTACGGACCCTGCCGTCGTTGAGAGGTGGATTCAAGAAATGGAGAAGGCGTTTGACTTGCTAGGAAGTAGTGAGGCTAATAAGGTGACGTTGGCAGTTTACCAACTTCAAGGTGGGGCGTATGATTGGTGGCTTATGGAGAGAAGAAAGCACGAGGGAAATCCCGAACCCTACACATGGACTATGTTCAAGGAAGTATTTACCAACAAGTACTTTCCTAGAACGATCCGGGCACAAAAGGAGAGGGAATTTATCAGGCTCGAACAAGGGAGTAAGACAGTTGCTCAATATGAAGCCGAATTCGCGAAGCTCGCCAAGTATGCACCGACCTTAGTAGCGGATGAGGAGACGAAAGCGCGTAGGTTGGAGGATGGATTGCGGGCCGACATAAGACATGGAGTGGCGTCTTTTGAGCTGCCCACATATGATGCGGTGCTCAATAAGGCGTTAGTAATCGAGAAGGGCTTAGGAGAAATGGAGAAAGGGAAGAACAATAAGAGAGAAGAGCCATCCGGGGGAGAGTCAAGCCATGGAGGACCTACGAAGAAGTTGAATACGCAGAACACTAAATTTAGAGGAAATCAAGGAAATCAATGGAATCAAGAAAATAAACTGAGGTGTACGAGGTGTGGTAGGAACCACCTAGACAAGGAATGCCGTTGGAATACAGGAGCGTGTTTTCATTGTGGAGATTTCGGCCATAGGATTGCACAATGCCCCAAGAACCCTCCACCTAGAGGAGATGGGAAGAAGGAGGAAATAACATTGGCAAGTCTAGGACCAAATCGAGGACGTGTGTTTCAGCTTTCAGGCAGCCAGAATTAAGGTATGAAATTCTTTTAACAAATGTGTTTAATAATTAAATAATAAGTTTTTTTTAATCGCGTGGTATGTATATTTTCTTTTAAATTGTGACTTGCGAATTTGGAGGACCAAATTTTTTTTAAGGAGGGTAGATTGTAATACCCGGTTATTGTAAAAAAAAAAATAATAATAATAATAATAATAATATAATTAGATAATAAAAGTGTAACTAATAATTATTTATACATATCTAAATCCTATAAGGATAAGATAAGCCAATGAAGTTATAACAACCTATTAAATTTTTAAAAGGACTCTTTTACCTGTTAACCTATTCTACAAAGGAATTAAATATATTTAAACAACTAAAGAGAGAAAAGAACGTAAACAAGTATTTGGCTTTGGAGTACTACAGAACAGAGAAGAAGAAAAGAAGAAAACTCAATAAGGTAAACCTAAATCTTTTTTTTTTCAATTGAGATAATCCTCTATTATACAGGTATAATTAGATTTTAAAATTTCAAAATTTAATTTCAATAAAGTTCTGAAAATTAGTAATACTTATGTAAAATAAAAAAAGAGATTTTGAAAATAATAATTATATATATTGTGGGTGTTGCGGTATGTATATATGTTGGGTATACAATTTGATTGTATCATGTATGGGTATATAATTGTTAAACTATTATATATACGTTAGTTGGGCTACTACCACTTCAGGGCAGTGGATTTATATTTATTTATTTACATCCTATAGTAATGAACATATCCAGTGGGTTATTATATATATATATATATATATACACACACACACACATACATTTTATGGTTATTGTTAAACTAAGAACACAATTATTTTATTTATTTAATTTAAATTTCGACTCTTAAAGTTATAATATACAGAAAGACGTCATGACTTTTAGAATAAAATTAATTAGGTATTGAATTAAAATTAAGCATGGGTGTGTAAGACTTGAGGTAAAAGTATGTTTGAGGTAAGATATTTTATCCTAATAATTTTTATTTGTTTTAAATTTATATTTAGGATTTGTTTGGCTCATAATTTCGTGTTTCGCAATATCGAGGTAAGTGGCTTTCCGAACTATTTAGTGTTTTTAAAATTATCGTTTATTTTTATGTATGCCTTAGTAATTACTCGGATGCCTAAATGTATGGTTTCAAAATTTGTTATATTTTATTTAAGGCTTCCATTTAAATTAAATGTTATGTTCTTTTATTTTAAAAATTCGGATCAAGTATTTATTTTTGAACTGTGAAATAAGATTATATGATTTTGAACTGTGAGAAAGTATTGTTTAGAATATCGATAATATTGAGAAAAGGTTTTTGAAATCCTCAGTCCGACTATGTATAGAACCCGTTATTGTTTACGTTTAGTTCCGGAGCTAATATAGGACCTACTAAGGCGCACACCTTTTAGATGCCCTTCGGGGAGCGTGCATTTTTATAGATACCTTAGTAGGGTGCGTGAACATTGACACTATCGAACTTTTGGGCCGTGTTACAGGGCTATTGTAACCTTAGTCGCTAGGGCTGTGGATTAAAAGATATGTTGTATACATTGAAATCATTTTTGAATTGTTTTAGTTTTGAAAGCATATATACTATTGTTGTTGAACAAGAAGATATTTCGAAAAAGTATTTTTGCAAATTGTACTTGATTCGGCTAGATAGGGAGGATTGCTACTTGCTGAGCTTCATCGCTCACCCCTTACAAATTTTTACAGGTTTTATTGTTGAGAGCTGAGCATTTATTTGATGCACTTTGGATAGCTGAAGATTTGTTTAAAATGTCATTTCCTTTAATGTTGAATTTTGATAGAAACTATTAGTTTTGAGGAGCTGCGTCTCCATTTTACGTATTTGATATTTGGGGGTTTTTCATTTGAAAGTGGATTTGAAAGATGTTTATTGTTGGATTTAATTTAAGATTATTGTTGAATTATTTGGTTTGGGCTGCGCTATTGATATTGTTGCCTTGCGGGCCTTTGGGCTTGCGGCGTATAGCACTTTGGGCCTGTAGCGGGTTCGGGGTGTTACAGTGTAAGTGGGAGATTGAAAGTAGTATGCACTCAAGCCAACCACATTGGATATGATAAGCATTTACGTTGTAATCTTGTTCACTTATTAATAAAAAAATTTATTTAATTAAATGCATACTTTATTCATGTTTAATTAGTTGCATTAAATAAATGTGATAAACCTATAGTTTTAGAGCAATACTTTTAGAATCATGATGATGATCATGCTAATGAGATCTAAATTCAAGATAGCTCAAAACTAGAATGTTCCTAATCGTTGGATCACTAATGTGGGATTACTGATTCCAGATAGATTAGTACATACTATGCTTGCATTGTTGAAGAGTATGATTGGTCTCATAATCATTTGTGTGAAGACACTAAAACAAGTATGTAGGTGCTTATTGGAGAATAAGTTCACTGAACGTGACTCGCTTAAACGAACACCTAATGGAGTTTTACTCGCTTGATAATAGGAGTTCCTATAGTGATAGTAGTATAAGTGATCCTTAGACTTGGGATCATTACAGTACCTTGTGTATTCTAAGTTATACTTTGTCATATTCCTTAATACTTCAGAGTATATTATAAGATATGTTCGAGTATAATAAAGTGTACATGGAGGTAGGTGAATGATCAACAAAGGATCTACTGTAACTCCCCCGAAATTCGGGTCTTACCTTTAAGCCCGGATTTGGTGCGTCACGGTACTACCCATACAACATAGCCTTACTACATGAATGTAATTACCATATTATTACAACATGTCCTCATCTAATCTCAGGTACGAAGACCTTTACTAATACATCAACAAATAATATTACTAAATTTAATAATATTATAACAAAAATTTAAATTCTTCTTTAATACAGTCTTTACATAATATCCTCACTAACTTAGTCATTCCTGAATATTCGTAAAGTTATTCAACAACCAACATTCATTATAAAATGTCATGTATACATCATCGTCAACGTACTACTCTATCATACAAAGTAACTTATATAGTTATTTCTTGATCCGAAATGGATACCTTCTAATTCTAATTCAAAATTTACGTACTCTACTTTACATACATTCCATACCGTCCTCGCGGATAAATAATTACAATGAGAAAATAAACAACTTTCCTTTTTCCATGCGCCTCTAATCTTTATCAACATGATATCAAGAGAATTTCGTCGCATCTAGAATATGCAAAAGTTTTTATTTTTGCAAGGATGAGCACGACGGCTCAACAAGAACTAACAGTTTTCATATTTCATGCTTCACGTAACACATAAGTTTGCATTTTATTCATACATCATGATTCTCATATTATGCATCTTATTCATGAATTATAAATTTTATGCAATACATCTATATATATGCATCATACATCTCTTAACGTGCAAGTTTCATTTGCATCGTATATCTCATAGCATACCTCATGCATCCCATATTATATGTTTATAATAACTCAAGTTCCATATAGAACAATATAATCACATAGTTGCACAACGTGAACACTTTAATCATGCTCACATATAATTCACGTAACAGTGAAAGATTTAAATAATCAACTTATGTACATCAATACATTTAAACAAGTCAACAAGTTACTGAAAGCGTTCCTTACCAAATTATGATGGCTCGTCCTTCAAATATCCTACATAGTTAATTAACAATAAAAATACCAATTAGCCACTAAAAAGGCTTCACATATATTGGTTCACAATATAATAATTATTATCTCATATTGTTCGCGCACTATAAATTAATAAACGCGATTAACTCTAAAACATCTCTTGGCGTCGCGTCGTTCGAAAAAGTTACGACCATCATCATCATCCATCCTAATTGGTTTATAAAAACCCCACTCTATATCTTATAATATTCATTTCATTTGAATCGAAACACTATTTAACTTCATTAACACTTCACACGGCGTTTCGATGTTCATACACCGCACACCTAATTCGCCTCCTTTATACATGCTTAGCATGCTCATACATTTATCTAATTCATCATTGATTAAGGCTAATCATTATTATAAATCATAACGTTCATGTCTTAGAACTTATAACAACATCTTTTATTGTCAGAAACATTACGCGTGCATACGTGCATGCCTGACGCCCTCCGATTGCCTTTAAATACACAATAGTCCTAAAGATGACCAATTTTGAAATTCATCCCATACTTAAATCTCAAAACTTATTAAACTAAAATTATAGGTCTACTCTTTTTCGTTTCGAATCATTTTGAATCACTTTAATCCGAGTTCGTATGGGAAAGTTATGCCCATTTTACTACAGGACGTTGAAGTTGTCCAGACCACGCTACGATTTCAGAGGCCACTCTACGATTTTCAGAGTCCACTTTACGACCCTCAGAGTCCACCACACAATTTTCACTCTACGATGGTCAGAGTTTACCTCACGATTTGCACTCTACGACCTCCTGTTTGGCAGGTTCGTAGCACCTACTTCCAAACATCATAACTTCTTCATTTTAAATCGGAAATAGTCTGTTCTTAAGGCTATGAAAAACTTGTAACCTGAAATAAAACATATCAAAAAATCAAAACCTTCCAAGTTCTCTAACTAATTGAAACAGTGGCTCCAAGGAGCCAAGTCAAACTAGTTTACTGCGTTCTTGACAGCTTTGACACATTTTCTCAAAATCGCTATAACTCCCACATCCGGAGTCGGAATGCTTTCGTTCCAAAGCCCACGGCTTCCTAACTCAGTTTACTATACTACTCCAGAAGCTCATAATTTTACAAGCAACACATTAATATCAGAATTAATTATAAGTTCGTTGTTCATCAATTCTTCATATTCTAGACATAGTTTACTAAAATCTTCACCACGAATTCGTTTTAACGGCTTTTTACTCCATTCCAACTGGGTTATCTTCATGTCCCATGGAACTACAACATCATAACAACCAACAAAATTTACATACATGGAAAATAGCTACAGAGTCCTCTATTCATTCCATAACAATCCAAATGTCCAAAAATGTTCATTTTGTCCATTTTCTTTCTCCTTAACGCATGGGTTCAGATTTATTGTCCATTTTATTCCACTTTAATGCTATTAATCGTTTATATATCCTCTGAACATCATTATAAACATTCACAACTAACAAACAACAATCATAACAACCACAAGATAAGGTTTTAAGGGAAAAATGAAAGTTTGAAGGTTTGTGAACTTACTCTTGATTTCTTCCTTCTCGGATGCTTCAGGGTTGTTAGGACTTGATAGAACTTGCTTAGGACCTCTCCTCTTACTACACGAATCCTCCCGTAGCCTCATGCAAGCTCTTTCATTCCACCCATTTACTTTCCCTCTCTAACTTCTTCTCCTTCTCTTTTACAACTTCTCTTCTTTTTTCTTTTGAAAATTTTCTCTCTTCTCCCTAGCCTTAGCAATGAACTGATGTTTTGCAAGAATGGAAGAGAAGAAATCGGATGGATGGTTCTCGGGAGAGACAAGTGGCTTGTTTGCCGAGCTCCTTTAATGGTCTTTGAGGAGAATGTCTCTCATTTTGGCTTCTTAATGCCTAGAGTCCAACAAATGGCTAACTTGTCGGCAACTTCTTCCTCTCCTTAATTCTAATTGGTTGAAAATGTTTACATGTCTCCTCAATCTCCTTCATTGACTAATAAAAATACTCCTACCCATTTTACCTTCTCTCTCTATAGAGCAGCCGGCTTCAAAGCGGACCTTTTCTATTAGAGAAAGGTTTGGAACCCGTGAAAGCCCCAAATCCTTCTCCGATATATACCTGAATACTTTCTTAATAAACCAAATTGGTTTCTTTCTCTACCCATAAATCACATGGGTCAAGTAATGGGTCTTAGGTTGGGTAAAAATAATAAAACTTGGGTTAGGCCATTTATATGGGTCACCCATAATAAACATTTGGGCTACTAATTAAAATCCTCAATAGACTCTTACAAAATCCTACACTTGGATTTTAACAATAATATAACATTTCATTTAGTCATTTATTAGCCCACTAATTTAATCCATTAATGGACTCATTTAATATAGGTCAGCTATTTACTAACCAATTAGCTTACCAAAATCATGTACCTAAATGTACATGTAACCCACATATACTTGGTTAACATATTTACACCAAATAAATTATTCAAATAATAATCTTTATCAAACTATTTATTTTATTCAATAAATAGCGTTCTTGGCGTGAATAGTGCCCACATGAATAGTGCCTCATGAATAATGATTTGGCGATTTTTCGCGAAATCCATTCATTCGCTTCTATGAGACAACAACACTTACAAATTCATACATTCACATAATCTAGGTTATAATATAACATTTAAACACATCATATGAAAATAAAAATTTAATATATTCCATAATATTAATAAACTCAAATTACAAGGGTCTCACGATTCACGATTGTTACATTTTTTCTCTTTTATTCTTCATCATCATTACAGTCCACTCTGAACTTAAATTCGAATTTTTGGCTTCCTTCTATGCCATTATACGTTTCGTCAGTTAGTCCATACTAATTAAATTAATTAGCTTTGACTAACTTTTAGCTCACATCTCATCACTTAATCGATAATAAATATATAATACACATATATTTATTCTTTTATCACATAAGTCACATGAATATATATATATAACACATATATATTACATTCAAGTATTCAACCCTCTACACCTCATAATAAGAATTTTATTTATTAAATTCTTATTATAAATATCCTTCTTGAACAAAAAATTCGGGTTGTTACATCTACCACTTTCAGTAAAGTGTGAGAATGTCATATGCGATTTGATTAATGATAACTCAGAAATCCTTGGCCAATGTGAATGAAAATTAGAAAGGAGTTTCTAAATTTACATTAATCAGAGTTGTGCATTTAGAATCGAAATGCATATGATTAAATAAATAAGACTTGTGTTTAATCGGGACATTACTGAATAGGTTCTATGTGATTAAACGTTGATTTCATATTATAGAGATAGTCATGATACACTGATATAAGGTGTCCCTGATAATGTAGAATAAATATTATTTATTTATATATGAATTAAAAGAGTTTAGTTCATTATAAATAATATTAGAATGGTTCTAATTTATTTATTCTACTACCGGCATAATATTGAACCTAAAGGGGGTCACACCGAAAAAGGGAAATATTATTTTAGAAGTAATTGGCTTGATAATAATAATTTAGTATTTAGAGAAATACTAATATTTATAATTAAGTATTTGAAAAAATACTAAATTATAAATTAATAAGAGGAGTCTTATTATTATTATTATTATAAATGAATTAGCTTAATAATAATAATTTAGTATTTGGAGAAATACTAATATTTATAATTAATAAGATGAGTCTTATTATTATTATAAATTAATTGGCTTGATAATAATAAATTAAGTGTTTAATTTATTAGTGGAATAAATTAAATAGCTTAATATTTATAATTAAGTATTTGGAGAAATACTAATTATAAATTAATAAGAGAAGTCTTATTATTTATTATTATTATTTAGTTCCTAATTAGATTGAGAATTAAATTAAAACCCCAAGTCATATTTGTTCATGCTGATCTCGCCAGGGCGAGAAACTCTAGAGAGGTCTGGGTCGGGGCAGCTTCAGCACGCGCTGGGGCGAACATGGGCAGAGGCTTCTTCGCCGGGGCGAGAAACATCAAGCCAAAAAGCTCGTCGGGGCGAAGATGCCAGTTTTCGGATTTTTTGTCTTTTTCTCGTTTTAGCTCCGATTTTTCATCTTTCTCCACTTTTGACTCTGAATCCTCTTGAAATCAATAAACAACCTAATAAGTGCATATACACAATGAAACATACAATAAACTAAAGATAAAGGAATAAAAATAAATGAATATTATGCACTTATCAAATTCCCCTACACTTAGTCTTTACACATTCTTGTGTAAACTAAAACAAAGGTTATACTAAAATCATTTGAATTCTATTTAACCAAACTCCCAATCAATGAATTAAAATGCGAGAAAACTTTTTTCCAAGTCCAATAGAAAAGGAAGGCGAAAAGAAGTAGAAAACATAGAAGAAGACATTGCATTGCAACTTCCAAATCAAATTTAATTTGCAACATAAAATATGTGAATAGAAATTACCACTTAACTAAAATATACACATGACTCTCACTTTTTAAATAAAGATCTACAGCATGATACCCTAACCCAATTGTCACAAACATAGCCAATTTACATGTCAAAATACACACCAAATTAACTCGTATATCGAACCATCACATAATATATATGTCAAGAATATCACTTGTGAGTCATATTCTTGTGGTGAAAATGATGTAAAAGTAAACTTAAAAGTATCCTTCATTCCTTCTTTGCATAGCGCAACGATCCTTTTTCTTCTTGGATCATAATTCAATCAAAAACTTTCGAGTTATTGTAATAAGCAACTTCAATGAAATAAAAATACTTTCTTTCGTTTGTATACTACTACATTGGGTTGAAATCGAAGATGGAAGGAAAATTTTCTGACGACATGGATTTTCTGACGACATGGGTACTCAAGTCCAAGTGTGTTAATATTTCCCCTTAGCTTTGCCAAGTTTCATGTTCTACTACTACATCTAAATTAGTGATCAATATAACAGTGAATCCAGCTACCAGATGTTTGCGTCTATGTTAAACTGCAACATGAACTCATGGAGCGACTGATAAACCCATTCTTACTTCGTTTAACAATATGCTGCTAATCTTTCGCAAGAACTACATGAAATGAGTTTACATTGGACTGTTGTGTTTGCTGATTATACACTTAAGAAACAGCTAACAACATATAAAAACTGCTAAAACTGTTCTGACCTCAATCAGATTTTAGCCGACATATAAAAACTGTAAAAACTGTTCTGACCTCAATCAAATTTATCCTGAAAGTCCATCTCACCCATTAGAAAGGGAGCTTATGTTCGTTTGAGGTTGCATAAAGACATCTGATCAACTAATCACCTGTTTTTATAATTTGAATTCCTCAAGCAGAAGGCTATCAGTATCTATCTTGTTCAGGCATCTCCTTGACCGAAGGAGTACTGAAGAAGCTTGAATTCGCTCTTAAGTTAAGGTAGTGCGAGGTTGGTGGATTCCTTTATAAATGGAGACAATATAGTTCAGTTTATCACACCCATGCCTCCCCTATTCTCTGCTGCTCTGCATATTCCTTGATGCATTTTGGGCCTTAGTACCCCTGTAGCATCATCCAACACATTGCATTTTGATTCAATTCCATACTCAATCAAACTTGAAACTGGCCCTTCACTGCCCCCACTCCGCGTAAAATTCTCGGCCTTGGCCTGGTTGGAAGGCTCAGGTTCTTGATTGCAAGTACCATAAGATGAATTTATAATTCATAGTCTACTACAAATCCACGCAAGAAAAGCAATCTTGCTCTGCATCAGGCAATTCAATAATCTGCTTCATCAAAGTTTGCAGCTTCATATAAACTTCACTACTCTCAGGATGAGATGCATCATCAGCAAAAAAGTAATGGATGGCTCCTCTAACTTGAGTCCAACTAGAACCAGGTTCCTTGCAAACTGTTTTTTCTTTCATTTCTCTTCTCAGCTCTCCAACAGCATTCCACATACCAGCAGAAGCATAGAGATTTGAGAGAAGAATGAAAGCTGAGTCATTTTCAGGCTGCAGCTCAAGAAGTTTTTGTGCTGCAACTTTTCCAAGATCAACGTTGCCATGTACATTGCATGCTGATAAAAGAATCTGCCATATACAAGCATCAGGGGAAATACACATTTGATCAATAGTCCTCTTTGCCTCTTCAAGGTGTCCAACTCGACCTAGCACATCAACCACACAGGCATAGTGTTCTAAACATGGGGTCACTCCATGAAGATCAAACATAGAATTCAAGTGATATTGTGCTTCATTCACTAGCCCTGTATGACAACACGAACTAAGAACTCCAAGGTAAGTTATCTCATCAGGTCTCACCCCAAATTCAGGCATTCTGCATAATAAACTGTAAACTTCATGATATCTACCACATTGACCATATCCCATCATCATTGCATTCCAAGCTGCTAAATTGTGACTAGCTGTTTCCTTAAAAGCCTTCTCCGCATCACCTATACTTCCACACTTGCAGTAAACATCTATAACAGAACTCTCAATGAATACATCCATATCGAGTCCAGATTTCAGAGCCAAAGAATGGATAGCCTTTCCATAATCTAAATTTGTTAAAACTCCGCAAGCTTTAAAAAGCATGGCAAAAGTTACATAATCAACTTCCAGGGACAAGTTCCACCTCGTTTGGAACAAATTCAGGACATCAACATGGGAGCCGACATGAGCACATGTACCTGCCATTGCATTATGATGTACAACATCAACTGGATCAATCTCATTAAACAACCTCTTTGACTCATTAATCCCATTGCATTTTCCATATGCTGTTATTAAACATGTCTGCATGGATTCATCAGACATGAACCCGAGTTTGATTATAAAGGAATGGATTTGCATTGCCTGCTCCGGAGAATTTGAATGAGACGCTGCTTCAAGAATGCTAGCCAGAGTATATTTATTAGTTTGTATTGAAAATTCCCGCATTTGAGAAAACACTGCAATAGCTTCATCTGCAAGTCCATTCTCTGAATACCCAGTGATTAAAGAATTCCAAGAAACAGAGTCTCGAAAAATTATTTCATCAAACACTCGCCTGGCATCACCCATTTGTGCACTTTTCCCATACATGGAAATCAACGCACCACAAACAGATGTATCAAACAAATACCCGCCCTTGTAACAAAGGGCTTGAATTTGTTTCCCAGATTCTAACATCTTTGGGACTTCAATGGCAGACAAAGTATTAATCATAGTATACTCATTTATTTCTAAACCTTTAGAAACACAAACTTTAAGCATTTCAAAAGCATCTGCACCATCATAAGCTGCACAAATCCTCCCCGCCCAAGAGACAACATCTGGTTTAGGAATTTCATCAAACACTTTCACTGCATAAGATTTATATCCACACCTAGCGTACATGTTCATAAGTGCATTACTGAGATGACTTGAACACCCACGCAAAAATCCCATCTTTACACCAAACCCATGAATCTGTTCACCTTCTTTGACATGAAACAATGCACCAAGCACACTAGTCAAGCTAAACTCATTCAGTACCAAACCCAAACACCTCATTTCCACAAATATTTCCCTTGCCTTCTCAAATACCCCATTCCAAACAAACCCAATAATCATTGCAGTCCAGACCACAGAATCCAACACCAAACATTCCTGAAAACATTTCTCAGCATTACCAACAAACCCCAATTTCGAATACTTTTCAACAAGTCCACTAACCAAAAACACACTAGAAACAAACCCCATTTTGAGAAAAACACAATGGGCAATTTCATTTTGTTCCAAATTCTCACAAGCACTAAGGAGAGAACTTGGAGTATAAACATCGGGATAAAGTCCCAATTTTCTGAACTTATTGAAGAGCTCGAAAGCGGGTCCGGGTTGGCCATATCGGCCATACCCGGAAATTAGAGAATTGTAGACGACAGTATCGGGGCGGTGGGTGTCACGGAGGAAGTGGGTGGAGCGTGAGAAGTCGCCGGCTAGTGAGAAGTGAGTGATGAGAGTAGAGGAGAGAAATGGGTCGAGAACGGAGCCTGATTTGATGAAGAGGGCATAGGTTGTGTCGGTGATGTGTGGGTTTTGGAGAGATAGAGAAGCTTTTAGGGCTTGGGGGTAGAGATTTTGGTGAATTAGGGATTTGAAGGAGTGGAAGGCGGAGGGAGAAAGAGGCTGAGCAAGTCTCATGTAGGCATTATGGTTTTCAAGCTTTTCACAGAGTTCTTGTGAAGGTTTAGCGCGCCAAATAGTGTGGTCTAAAGAAAATGTTTGAAAGTTCGGTTACATTTTAAGCTTTGTCAAAGTTACTCTCTCCGTCCTAGGCCTCTCAATCTGGTTATTGAGCTGGCTTAAGTTCGTTCAAATTCAGTCTATTTAAAAATTATTGAGCTGGAGTTCAGACTTAGCCTATTTAAACTATAATATATTTATCTAAATTCAGCCCAAATAAGATTACCAGCTTTGGACTTTTTTCGATCAAGCCGGTATTAAAATATAAAATTATAAATATTAATTCTTTGACTCAAAAAAATATAATTTAAAATAATTCATTTAAAATATATGACATACATAATTCTTTTTACTAATCGAATTGAAGTTTAAATTAACATAAATAAGTATTTATTATTTTTAATATTTAATCTCGATCTTTTTTTATGCTATTATTATATTTTATTACGCAAATGATATATTAACTACTTTATAAAAAATATAGTTCTTAATTTTTAGTTGAAAATACTATATATATAAATTGAGAAAGTAAATATGTAATTAATAATATATATATATATATATATATAATATGTTTTTAACACTGTAATTCAGTCGGGTCTATAATGGGTTGAACGGCCTATTGACTAAGTTCGGCCCGAATTTCACTTCGAGCTTGATTTTTTGTCCAAGTTCGGCTCGTTCTCTCCCAAATAGAATTCGAGCGAGCTTTAAATAGGTCGAACGATCGGGCTTTGGGCTTAACCAACCCAATTAACACTACTTCGTCCTCAAAAGGATGACTAAAGATATAATTTTTTTGTCCATAAAAGGATGAAGAAAAAGTGCATAAAGTGAATAACTAAGTTATTTAGTGGGGTTCATTAGTATAAAAAAATAAAAGTATTCATCACTTTATATAATCTTATGGGGCCATTAGGGATAAATTTGAAAAAAAAATTGCTCACTTTCCTCCACTTTTACCTTTCCTTAATATGTGTGCAAATTGTACTTTGTTCATGTGACGCCCCCAAATTCAGGCCTACACAACCAAATTTGAGACCAAAAAATACAAACAACATACATAAATTTTCCTAATTATAACTATTACAATGACGTGCATAGTACGGTAGTGCACACTAAGTTCTCACTACAATTATTGTCACACTATTTTATAATATGTGATGACTACTACAGCTACTAACTCGGACCATCATTCCATTCCTCTGTTCTCCTCGCTAGCTTTAGCTACACTCTCATTTCTTGAAAGAAATTATGAAACATACATGGTGAGCTCAAATAGCCTAGTAAAAAATATCATAACTAAGATAATGAAGAATAAGTTATCTTTAGCCTTCAACAGTGATAAATTAGAGATTTAAAAAATGTTATACAACATAAATTTTCAACAAATAACTTTGACGGAATGAGCAATCCATTAGAAGAGTCAAATAGACCATAATGTCTATTATCTTCTCCAATTTAAATTCACCATTAATTATTTTATCAACTGTAATACCAATGGTCCTGATCATATCAATCAACAGTTCCTTTTGCACCCAAGCCAAAGAGAACTTTTACCATGTGTCCTTACCACACAAGCTAAAGACACTCAACAATCATATTGTCTTTGCACCTAGGTCAAAGACATTCACAACAACTTAAGTCCTGATGATTAGTACAAATAACAATGATATAAAAGATGAACAGATATGAGAAGAATAATAAGATAAAGAATAAATATTAGATATTTACAATTTAATTTGTTCATAATCCAATAATGTCTAAATTATCAACACGATATCCAGAATATCGATTCGAGTTCAAGAATAATATTTAAGGTTCACAGTTCAAACATAACGGTCAAAATTCAACAGGAAGATCCATGTCAAAAAATATCAGATGAAACACCAACTATTAAGGAAATTCTAATCATTTCAAGATTTTTACCGTTTAATGTTAAGGGTTTTAGAAACAAACAATACTTTCTTACCATAGTAAGTTTAAATTTAGGAGTATGAAAGAAAACGATATATCTTACCTTAGCACGTGACTAGATACTACTTTCTATGTAGTTGATCAACCTATATGTATAATTATAATTTAATTTGTAACTATCACATATAAGTTTCATGGTGTACACTAACTCTCATATTATGAAATCGTCAAAAACGACTTGATAGTATAAATTTGTGTAGTGTACAAAATAGAGCAGAATAAACTTCAAAATAGTTTTTGAATGAATAGAATAATAAAACAATCTTCCTGAGAAAGATTTTCAAAATGAATCTTCTAAATGAAGAGTTGTAAACACTATGTGATTTGTGTAGGTGCTTATGCAACTTTTATAGAAAAATTCACCTGAACAATTCTTGCGCTCTTTACTGATATTCACAAATACTTAAGATAGCCTTAATACACTTAGAGAGGCATTCACAGTAAACAATTTTTAGAGAGTGGAAGGAAGGATAAGCAAAAAAGTTATGAAACTCCTTATACTAAGTCCCCTATTTATAGCCAAAACTTAACCAACATTTACCACACATCAATTAACTACACTTTTCACCTTTCAATATTATCTTTAATCTATCGCATGTTAATTATCCAAATTTTTCATATTTCAAGATTACTTTTATTCTACCACATATTAATAATTATCTACATTGTTTATATTTCAAGATTACCTTTAATCTACTACATATTAATTATCCATATTTTTCATATTTCAGGATTACATTTTTCCTTACTATTTACAATTATTATTATATTATTTATCTTCTGCATTATTGACTTAATGTATTAGTATCACAAATATTTAAATATACAGTGTTCTTCAAATAATGAATCTGTTTAACTATTTAAAACTTTTATTTACGTAACTTTTTATTACTACTCTTGCTACGGTGACAATTATTAGTTCAATAATATAAAATACTATACATTTGCTATTGTGACAATTATTGGTTTAATAATGTGAAATACTGTGCATTTGCTACTGAGACAATTATTGGTTCAATAATATGAAATACTGTGCATTTGCTACTGTGATAATTATTGGTTCAATAATGTGAAATACTGTAGAATACCATGTGTTACTATGAAATACCGCGTGCTACTGTTCTTTTATTACCGGGTATTTTAATAGTTAAATGTAACAATTTCGCCGATATTTTTTTATTAAAAAAATTATTTATGTCGTTTTCTGTATCCGACAATTATTTCGTCGTGGGACCCACTAATGATTGGTTGTTTTGGCACCGTCTTACTTTATCGAATATTCACTGACATTGTTTTTGTTTTTTTATAATTTGCACATATCATCCTTAACTTCAACCTTTTTTTATCAATTTAACTCCTTACTATTTAGAATAATATTTATAAAGAAAATTAAGTTTTATTTATTAAAAGTTGGGGTCTTACAGCTCATCCTTTTAAGGACGAAGGGAATATTTATCAGTCTATATCTATCTTCTACTATATCTATATCTATATTATAAAGCCTCCATTAGGCTTCCTCCATAAGTTTGATAATTTTGTGTCACTTTTTATTTTTTATTTTTTTGCTCTTACAACTTTAGATATATTACTATTTTGTCCTTTTTAATATTCAATTTTTCTCTCTTGCTATTTATTTCTCTAAATTTTATAAAATTTCTATTTTACTCCACATAATTTACACACGCAATGCGTGTACGACGACCACTAATAGTAATAAAATATTGATCGTGATTAAATCAAATTATAATTCTCATCTTGTATATTTGAAGTAAAAGTTTGACAAAAAATTTTATATAGACCTTTATTATACCCCATATAATTTACACACGCAACGCATATGCGACGACCACTAATACTAATAAAATATTGACCTTGATTATATCAAATTAGAATTCGCTTCTTGTATATTTGAAGTGAAACCATATACACGCTACAAGAAAAACATCTAATTCCGACGGAATATTCCGTTGGCCATTCCGTTGGAAATAGGTGCCTCGAGGATAAGTCTGTCAAGACTTTCGTCGGGGATAAGTTATGTACGACGGATTATTTTTGACAAAATTTTTGTTGGACTTAAGCTAATTCTGTCGGAAATAGGTTATTTCGACAAACTTTAGTAAAAAAAAATAATTTTATTTTTATTTTTGCAGTTTCCAGATTTTTAAATCACAATTTGTACATGTTCCTATTTTCAACCAGTTTTCCTAACAATATATATCACAACACACAACATATACGCTAAAATATAAACTCCTCATAACAGCACATACATACAATAACATACATATCCCCAATGATAACAAATATAAACTAAATTACGATAAATAACATTAATATACGTAAGTTTAACATAAAAATAGGACTCAACAATGATTTACAACCTAAAATAAGGTAAACTATTATTAATTTACAATAACGTAAGACTATAATTTACATCATAAACTAAGTAAAAGTAAAACCATTTACAAACGATGGTTGGTACTATCATCGGTGTGAGGAGGATCATCCAGCGGGGGTCGACGTTGCTGCTCTGGAGTCTGAAAATCATCTTCATCATCACCGCCATGCTCAACATCATCCCCCTGGGTCAACATCGCCACCCTGTTGATACAATAAAAAAATATAACTTATTAATAAACATAAATGAGAATTAAAGAAACAACTAAATAATAATGAAGTAACGGGCAAAATATAAAATTTAAAATGAATAAAATACTTCAGGAGTGGTCGGGGGCTGACTCAGTAGTGGCCCAAAAACCTCTAACACTAGGGTAACTACCATCCATATAACCTCATCATGTATAGCGTCGAATTGCTTTGACGAGATACCCATACTCTCAGCGATGGTCCTTGCTGTAATGTCATGCGCAAGCTGATGCAAACAAGTACAGGTAGGCAAGTCCTGCTGATGGAATATCGGATTCATACCAAATGTCTCTGACACCTGCGTCATAACCATTTGGAATATTCGTCGAACAAGTCAGCGCCCCTATAAGATGGCCCAACAGGTGCTCTCGAACGCTGACGATGGCTAGAGCCTATGAAAGTAGAAATAACTCTAGAAAATATAATTAAACCGATATAAATTTCAAAAGAAAGAGAAACATAAAAAAATGAATACCACTAGGGAATGTATATGCTGGTATCCGCGACTGACCTAGTAGTCAATACCTACCCGTAGTGCTGCTAAGGTGATCCTGAGACACGGCCCAAAGAGTCATCTCCTCATATTAAGATAAGGTAATCTCGAACAGATGGACAGTGGAATCTAACGACTCGGGATCTCCCCTAGCGGCTCGCAACTCAGCTACATGTTGGTTCCAAAACTTCTGAAATCGGTCCTATAATTTATTTTCTACATGTTAGTTATTTAAAGAATTTAATTAACTACCTAATATTTAAAATAATTTTATAATGTAATGTCTAATCAATTACCCGTATAACTAATGCTGCTAGAGACATAGTGGGTGTGTCCTTCGACATATGGGCTCTATCCCAAAGCTCGATAAGGGTAGGAGGTCGGCCCAAAGCCTTCCACATAACCTAATAAATACTTCTAAACATGCTTCTAAAAGTTTTGACAAATACAATTATATACTCACTTTATGTACGACGATACTTCGGGTATATTTAGAAGCACGTACAAAGATACAATCCTCAAATCTTTGTCACTCAAGTAATTCATCGTCTTATGGCCAAATGGTTTAGTCAGATAGGTGAATACAGTTAACTCATCACCACGAGATGGGAGTCCAACCACCTCATTTTGACTTAAACGGTTGTACTTCGTTGAGATAACATCCTCGAAGTATAATGAGCAGAAGTTGATAAGCTCTTCATCCGTATAACGTTCAACAATTGAACTTTTTACATGAGTTTTATTTTTCACTTTCTGCTTTAATCGACGCATATACCTGAAATATAATGCATTGATAAGACTTACATATAAATATGAGAAATAAATATCATCAAAATGAAGATATAAATGATATTACCTCTCAAAAGGATACATCCACAGATATTACACCGATCCTCCAAACTTAAGTTTTGAGGCTAAATGAATAGGCAAATGCTCCATCGAGCCAAACAAACTTGGATGGAAGATCATTTCGAGCTTGCACATTGTAAGCAATATGTACTCCATCTGCTCCACATCACTGTACCTTATAACTATTGAACATAGATTCCGAAAGAAATTTGAAAGTTCGGTCAAGACATCTACAACTTTCTTCGGTAATATCTCACGAAATGCAATTGACATCAACTTCTGCATGAATACATGACAATTGTAACTCTTGAACCCATCAATTTTTAACTGCTCAACCTTACTGCAACGAGATATGTTAGAAGCATATCCATCTGGGAGCTTCAACGCATTTATCCATTTACAAATGTCTTCAACCTGTTGCTTTTTAAGAGAAAATGGGGCTTTTGGTTTTGACTTGTTAAGTTAGAGCCACAATTCTTGCCTTATATTCAGTGCCTCCAAATCTGATCTTGCCTTGTCATTGTTCTTTATTTTACTACTCGCATCTAGCACAGTGTGAAACAAATTATCAAATATATTATTCTCTCTATGCATGGCATCTATACAATAATGGACTATCAGCGTGACCCGGTATGGAAACTCAAACAACATGTACGAGTGTGTCCAATTATGGGTCTTTCCATAACCTATGGCTCTCAACTTACTATGCTCCTTCCCTACTGGCGGAAATTTCAACTAGTTCCGCCAGCCCAAAACTATGCTGCTCGACAATCAACCAACAACTCCCTTTTTCTCTATCTTTCTGTTGAACTATGCAGATATCTTTTTGTAACTGTGATTAATAGGTAAGAATCTACGAGCAGTTCTAAAGAAACTACCTTTCCCACCATGCTTCAACTGCGTGCCTTGAACATCCCAATACAGACTGGACATGATAGCTTCTCGTGAGTCGACCATCTACTTATCATCTCAAGTGTCGAAAAGTTGGTGATAGTCTACAGCCAGGTTACCTTCAGCACAAAGTTTTTCTTCACCGATTTATCATAAGTCTGGACCCCCGCCTCCCACAACATCTTAATTTTATCAACTAACGGCCTGAGGTCACGTTTATATCTTTTGCAGGACTCTTATCCCCCGGTATGAGTAAAGTTAAGAACAAATATGAATCCCTTATGCACATTGATGGTGACAGATTATAAGCTACCATGGTCACTGACCAAATAGAGTACGCCTGACTAAAACTATTAAATGGGCAAAAGTCGTCCGTAGTCATTCCAAGCCTGACATTCCGAACCTCCTCAGCAAATTATGAAAAAATTTCATCAAATATTTTTCATTCATTTCCATATGCATGGTGAGTCAGCTGACTAGGCACAATGTCCCTTATTTTATGCTAACTCATATGCTTAGTAGTGTGCGACGAGATGAATAGTCGTTGAAGCCTCGGCGTAAAAGGAAAGTACTTTAAGAACTTCTTAGGCACTTGTTTCTCCTTCCCCCAACGTTTTGTCATCTTGTACCGAGGTAACTTCCAGATATCACACTGCACCTTATCTCTGTCTTTCCCATACTATAACATGCAATCCTACTCACAAGCATCAATCTTCTCATAACCTACATTCAACCCCTTTTACTATCTTATTCACTTCATAGTAATTCAAGGGCAAGGTATGGTCCTCAGTTAATAACTCGTTGATAAGAGCAAGTAAATCATTAAAGCCTCTCTCACTGCAGTCATGCTCATTCGTGAAGTATAGGAGCTTCGTCACTGCAGATAGTCTGGTGTGCTATCATTTCCCTCGTACAATGGGACCTTTAATTCAGATAGCATTTTGTAAAAGGCAATTATCGTATCATTTAGCTCTTGTTGAGCACTGCTTGCCGAATGCTCGTTTGTACCCCAATCAATATTGTTAGGGTCATAAGCATCGACCAATATCTGCACAACATCATAGTTATCGTCATCTGATTCCCCGTGAACTGGTTGGTCTACACTGTTAGTCATTTCTCTCACCTCAGTTGATTCCCCGTGATGAATCTATATGAAATACACATCCACAAACCCTTGTGAAAACAAGTTAAATTTGATTTCATCGACCATCTTCCAAATCAAATTTTTACATTTGACACACGAGCATCTCATCCTTTCATTCGGATCATTAGTATGTTCATTTGTAAACTTCAAAAACTTGCACACCCCATCGCGATAGTCACCAACTAATCCCCTCCTATCAGGTAGTATCCTACGGTACATCCAACTCCAGTCGTCTGACACCTTTAACTGAATAAAAGGTACAATCAGACCAGGATTATAAGCGTATGTGTTCCATGCATGAATCCTACATATCTTCATCTCCGGTCTAAAGGGGTCAGGCTTCTATCCCGTTTCTGGATGCGTCTCATCACTAGTACCAACACCTTGAGCATATTTTTTCTGTTTCAAGAAAATTTTGGTAGCACCTCCCCATGGCCTCCAAGTACACGAAATAGGCCAAGACAACTTAGTCTAAGTATGGACTCGGAGAACATGTAGAGATACTAATAGAAAAATCCTCAAAACAAAAAAAAACGTACTCAAACCATTGACACCGCCCTAAGTTAGAGATATAACATCCAGGATCAGTCCCAAACTGGAGATTATTTGGCATTCACTTCCAATGAGTGAATGTCGAACGAGTTTCTAAACTCCTAAGCAAACTAGATGTATGGGAAGTCAGTTTATTTTAGGAGGGGGAAACTAAACAAATGCTACTTAGTTTAGTTGAATAATGAAAAGCCACGTAAATGCTACTTAGTTTAGTTTAGCAATGAAAGACTAAGCAAATGTTACTTAGTTTAATTGAGTAATGATTAAAGACTAAGTAAATGCTACTTAGTTTAGTTGAGTAGTGAAAAACTAAGTAAATGTTATTTAGTTTATTATTTAATTTACGTATTTTTTTTATAAAAGACTAAGCAAGTGCTACTTAGTAAATGAAAAAAAAATATAATATAATATTACATAATATTATATAATAAAATATACTAGGTAGTATTTACTTAGTTTCCACTACTAAATACGATAAAATAAATATTTTATTTTATTTTATATTATGTTGTATTAAATTATATTATTTTATTTTAAATGATTTAATTTATTTTATTTAATTTTATATTTATTTAATTTATTTAATTTTATATTGTTTAATTTTATTTTATTTTAAATTGTTTTAATTTATATCATTTTATATCATTTTATATTATGTCGTATTATATTATTTTATTTCATATTATGTTATATTATATTATTTTATTTAATTTTAATTAAACAATGTTCTAATTTAATAATTTTTTATATTTTATTATATTATATTATTTTTATTTTATTTTATTCTAGTAGTAGCAAACTAAATAAATGCAACTTAGCTTAATTTAATTATTATATTAATATATTATTTTTATTATATTTTATTTTTGTAGAACCAAACTAAGTAAATGATACTTAGTTTATTTTATTGTATTATATTATATTATAGCATATTATATAATATTATTTTTATAATATTTTATTGTAATAGAAACAAAGTAAGTAATGCTACTTTTTTTTCTTTTTTTACATTGGCAAAGTAAGTCCTAATTTACTTTTAATAGTTAAGTATTGATTTATTTATTCTCTTTTATAAATTTCGTCAGAAATAAAATATCTCTCCAATTGCAATTCTCATATGAACATGTTGTTCGTACATTAAGGCCCAAAAATCTTTGCAAAGTCACAATTATGAACCAAACAAAAAACTTAACTCAAACAATAAAGAATCCAAATGTAGTATATCACCAAATATATATTAATTAGAACAATCTAATTATACTGTGAACAGTCTAATAAACAATATTTCCAAAGGCAATATATATTAAACTATGATGAGGCCAAACACCATTTAGTGTTTTAGGGCAGTAGCCAAAGGAACATCAATGCATATCCAATTTATATCAATCAAAAGGAACGATATGCACATTCACTTTACAACAATCCAATATAACAATCTAATTTACAACGATTCATTTGACAAACTAAAAATAATTTTATCAATTTCAACTAAATCTTAAAAACCCCAACTGAATTTTTATTTTGATTTATAACAATTTCATTTGTTTCATCCCGTGACAATTAAACTGTGACGCCCCCAAATTCGGGTCTACATCACCCAATTTGAGTCACCAAAATACAAACAACATACATAATTTTTCATATTTATAATTATTACAATGTTGTGTATAGTACGACAACACACACACACACACACACTAAGTCCTCAGTACAATTATTGTCACACTATTTTACAACTTGGTGAGGACTACTACAACTGCTAATTCGGACCATCATCCTATTCTTCTGTTCTCCCCGCTAGCCCTAGCTACACTCTCATTTCTTGAAAAAAATTATGAAATAAAAGGGTAAGCTCAAATAGCCCAGTAAAGAATATCATGACTACGATAACGAAGAATAAGTTATCCTTAGCTTTCAAAATCAGAGATTTAAAAAATGATAGACAACATAAATTTTTAACAAACAATTGCAGTGAAATGAGTAATCCATTAGAAGAGTCAAATATATCATAATGTCTACTATCTTCTCCAATAAAAAAAATTCACCATCAAAATTTCATCAACTATAACACCAATGGTCATGATCAAGCCAATCAATAGTTCCTCTTTACGCCTAAGCCAAAGAGAACTTTCACCACGTGTCATTGCCACACATGCTAAAGACACTCAACAATCATATTGTCTTTACACTCAGGCCAAAGACATTCAACTATAACACCAATGGTCATGATCATGCCAATCAACAGTTCATTTTTGCACCCAGGCCAAAGAGAACTTTCACCACAACTTAAGTCCTGATGATTATAACAATGATATAACGGATGAGCAAAATAATAAGATAAATAATAAACATTAAAGATTTGTAATTTAATTTGTCTAGAGTCTAATAATGTCCAAATTGTCAACACGATATCTAGAATATCAATTCGAGTTCAAAAATAAAATATAAGGTTCACAGTTCAAATATAACGGTTAAAATTCAATAGGAAGGTTCAGGTCAAAGATATTAGATGAAACACCAACTATTAAGGATATTCTAATCATTTCAGAAATTTTTACCGTTTAATGATAAGGCTGTAAAAATAAATAATAATGTTTTACCATAAATTTAAGAGTATAAAAGATATGATATCCTTTACCTTAGCACGTGATTAGATACTGCTTTTTATGTAGTTCATCAATCTATATGTATATTTATAATTTAAGTAGTAACTACCACATATAAGTTTCATGGTGAACTCGTATATTATGAAATCGTCAAAAGTAACTTGATAGTATAAATTTGTGTAGTGTACAAAATAGAGTGGAATAAACTTCAAAATAATTTTTAAAGGAATAAAGTAATATTTCAAAACAATCTTCTGGAGGAAGCTTTTCAAAATAAATCTTCTAAAGAAAGAGTATTCTAAGGAAGAGTTATAAACACTATGTGATGTGTGTGTGAGTGCTTGTGCAATTTTTATAAAAAAATCACCTGAACAATTCTTGCACTCTTACTGCTATTCACC
The DNA here is from genome assembly GCA_034770075.1 of Aralia elata. Classification (NCBI taxonomy): domain Eukaryota; kingdom Viridiplantae; phylum Streptophyta; class Magnoliopsida; order Apiales; family Araliaceae; genus Aralia; species Aralia elata. Next base: position 30,867,429 of record CM068381.1, read on the forward strand.
AATACTTAAGGTAGTCTTATCACACTCAGAGAGACACTTACACTAAACAATTTTTAGATAGTGGAAGAAAGGATAAACAAGAAAGTTATAAAACTCCTTAGGCTAAGCCCCTCTATTTATAGCCAAAACTTAACCAACATCTACCACACATCACTTAACCACACTTTTTACATTTCAAGATTATTTTTAATCTATATCATTAATCACTTATCCACATGTTTCATATTTCAAGATTATCTTTAATCTATATCACATATTAGTTATCTACATTTTTCACATTTCAAGATTATATTTTTCTTTTCCATTCACAATTATTATTATATTATCCATCTTCTACATTATTGTCTTAATGTACTAATATCACAGATATCAGTGTTCTTCAAATAATGAGTCTATCTAACTATTTAATACTCGTGACTTTTAATTATGTAACTTTCCATTAATATCCTTGCGACGGTAACAATTATTGGTTCAATAATGTGAAATACTGTGCATTTGCTACTGTGACAATTATTGGTTCAATAATACAAAATACTATAGATTTGCTATTGTGACAATTATTGGTTTAATAATATGAAATATTGTGTAGTTACTACTATGACAATTATTGGTTTAATAATATGAAATATTGTGCAGTTACTACTGTGACAATTATTGGTTCAATAATACGAAATATTGTGCACTATTGTGCGCTACTGTAGAATATCGTGTGCTACTGTTCATTTATTATCGGGTATTTTAACAGTTATTTCTGTCGTTTTCTGTATTCGACAATTATTTCGTTATGGAGTCCACAAATTATTGGTTGTTTTGACGTCGTCTACTTTACCAAATATTCCCTGACATACCGAATATTCCCCGACATGCTTTTTGTTTCTTATGATTTGCACAAATCATCTGTAACTCTAACCCTTTTATCAATTTAACACCTTACTATTATAAAAAAAATAAGTTTTATTTATTAAAAGTTGGGGTCTTACATAAACCCTTAAAACCCCAACTAAGTTGAAGAGAGAGAAAGGGATATATATACTTTACAAATTAGGCGTCACCGCTAGCTAGGACTGAAGTTATTACTACTGCTAGGACCAGAGGTATTGTCGTCGGACGCTACCTCCTACTGCTTGATCGCTTACTACCGCTGCCACTACCTTATTTCACACCGATGGGGAAAGGACGTGGGAACCTGAATGCGTGGGGGATCTGAGGGGGGGAGGTTTCCGGTGGGAGGTGGCGCCGCTTAGAGGAGAAGGAATTTGAGCGAAAGAGAAGAGAGAGATGAGAGAGTAGTAAATTAATGTTACTAGCGGCGACAATAAGCGATCTATTAGGGTTAAAAGACTAGTTCTGATGGAATTTCCGTCGAAATTACCTTATAGTCAACGAAATTTTTGTCGAGAATACGAATGACTCCGTCGAGATTATGGTGCATGCTAGTGCGAACTATTCACGTCATTAGCTATCTATAATTCCGACGGAATTCCGTCGTATATAAGTTACTTTCGACGGACTTTTTGTCGACGAAATTTTCTATTAAAAATAAACTATTGTCGACGGAATATATTTCGTCGGAAGTAGACCTTTTTCTTGTAGTGACATGTTTGTTCAAAAATGAGAGACCACCTTCTACTTTTATAATTAATCCCTTGGAATGTAAAAGAAAGTCCTTACATTTTTGTTTTGTGACCACAACTCAATTTGCAAAATGATTTATAAGTTGCTTCATAAATTGAATGAAACAAGTGAAACAAGTTTGATAACATGTGCAAAATATGGGTAAAATTTATAAACTACATGTTAGACAAACTTTAAAAACTACAAATTTGCACGAATATTTAAAATAATAATAATTTCTTCAATTTCAAATGAAGTCAGTATAATACGTCACTTAATCCACATAATACATACATGTTATATTAAATAATATAAAAGAAAATTATGGTCATATTTTTATGGATTGTCTTCTTCGCGGCGTGCAATTTTTAAATGAGTTATGTTGTCATATTTGAAAAAAAATACTTATATCTAAAGACATTGATTGATAGATTGAAAAAATATGCTAGTAGGAAAAAGTAAATAGATAACGCTTAAAAAACGTTGTAATAGGCCCCCAAAAAATGTCGTAGTTAGCAGTGTCATTAGACACATTTACACAACGTTTTTAAAACATTGTCTATTTGTTTTCCATAAGGCGTTGGATGCGTAAAAATGTTGTCGATAGTATAATTCCACAACGTTTTTTTTACTAAACAACGTTGTAATAGATGTATATATACAACATTTTTGGATCTCTACTTTAGCAAACAACAGCGTTTATTTTGTAAAAAATGTTGTCTATTGACACATTACACAACATTTTTTTCCCTAAAAAACGTTGTCTATTTGTTCAACAAACCCATTGAATATCATAGTCAATCAGTGCACAAGAATCCCGTAAACCCAATATCATTGAAACCATCCTACTACATTAGTTGCAATATGAAAGATTGTTCAATAAACACATTGAATTACCAAAAAACAAACACAAACCTATTATAGACCACACCACCCACAAACCCAATATCATTGAAATCATCACCTAAAACTACAACTTGACTAACACTTATAAGCACTATCTATATCTACGTAGTTTAGCAGAGAACCAAAAAAACACCACTAATCCACCAACCACACCATCTGGCAATATCTTCCCCGGCTTAAGCACGCTCATCACGGATCCTCCTAGCTAACTGGATGTCCTTGGGCATGATTGTCACACGTTTAGCATGGATTGCGCACAGGTTGGTGTCTTCAAACAGACCTACAAGCTATGCCTCAGCAGCCTCCTGTAGAGCTAGAACAACATGGCTCTGGAAACGCAAATCAGTCTGCAACAAAAAAAAAACCACAGCTTGTCATTCATTGCCCAAACAAATTCAATTCAAATAATACAATAATGTACGAACAAGCCTCTGGAATGGCAGTTTCCTGATCAAGAGCTCATTACTCTTCTGTTACTTGCGGATTTCACTCATAAACACAAACAGAGGTAAAAACTTGGATGCCAATACAGATTAAAGTATTACTATGCCCGACTAAAATACAAATGCAATTCAAGTTTTTACTAAAAATACAAATACATATGTATATTAAGCATTACATATGTACATTAGAACATTACATGTCTTAGAAGTCCAACCATTAAATAGACTTTATAAAGCTGAATGTATAGATTAATAATTTAGTTTGAAAGCATACCTATATACATTAAGCATGTCCAAAAAGATCAGAGAAATTTGTGACAAGAAATATGTTCCAAGAGAGCAACAACACTTGTATTTTTCTGCGAAGCAGCAATGATACATATAAATAACATAAATGATTAAACTCATACAAATAAGGTTAACTGAGTGTCAAAGAAAACCCCTCACTCAGTAGCTGACAACAGAGGAAAAGAAAAATAAAAAACTTGTACAATATTAAACAAAATAACTCACCTGCAATATATTAAGCACAACCTTGATCATAACTTGGTCCTTCAAGAAATCCACACTTTGACGTGTCTGACCTATAATCTCAGCCCATTTCTGCATAGCAAAACCTACCATAAGCTAGGGACTAAAGATACTGGGACGTCTTGTGCTCAAATGCTTGAGGGAGAGAGAGAGAGCAATGACGAGCTTTGAAAAACAAAATCCCAAAACAAATTGTCTACCATAAATACTTGCCTGATTTGGAAGCTCCATCAGTCTCTGCAGATATTCATCCCTCTTCTGCGGGTCAGATTCTACTTGAATCATATTTCTAACCTAGAATAGAATATACATGAATTTTCAAATGCTCACAATAGAAGACATCTACTCATGACAACCATATTCGAGGAATGTCTAATTGTCTATTATGTGTTATTAAAAATAATAAATAAATAAATGTATAGGCTTACAGATTCGTAAAATGTATGAATTTGATAAGGCTCGAGATCGGCAATGGTAGTTGGAAGAATAGTTAGAAGTTCAGACACAAAGGGTTCACTTTCTCCAACAAGAAAACAACATTAGTTAATATGGATGAATACTATCGAGCAGAAGAAGTAAGCAACAACGATACAAAAAGGCTAAAGTAAATATTACCTGAAGAATAACAAATTTACGTCTGAACTTCTGAACAATTTTCAAAAATGTATCACATGCCATATCCTAAGAAAGATCAAATAAATATGTCAAAACAAGGTTGGGGATACAATTGTCTTCAAAAACTATATTAAGTTCCACAATAGACAATAGTTAATCATACATCATGAACAAGACTATAATTATAGTCCTTTATTAATATCAAGACACCATGAACTCAGCAAAATATAGTACGATAGCCTTCAAAATCATCGACTCCAAACAAAAACAATTACTTGTGAAGTCTAGGCCATCACACCAAATTGGAACATGATTTCCTCCTCTTAAATTATGAATAAAAAGTAAATAACAATGAGTATGAATAATCCATGTTTCATGATAATTCAAAGCCCACATTAAATTTTAAGACCAAAAAAGTATGAACAAATGATTCAAAAATCATACACTTCTGAACAAGGCATGAAAATATGGTCATGAAAAACCTAAATTGGTAAAACTATAAATACTATAATCAATTCACAATTGCGTCATTCAATTCATATGAATGCAAGTGGCAAATCAACAAATTAAAAAAAACTTTTCACTATTTTAATTTGGAACAAAAACTAAAAGGAGCACACACATCAAATGTAAAAATAAAAGACTGCAGGAATATTAAAAACCTGAACTCCGGGATGTGTTTCATGCATAAATTCAAATAGCTTGTTGACAATAGTTTTCAAGAACTTCCAATGGGCATGTAGAAACCGTGGGTACTGTCCAAAAACATAGTTGGTAATCCAAGAATGATCGCAAATTAATTGACTCTGCATTTTGATCAAGTCAATATACTTTAAGAGCCACATGCCAGTATTCTAAAGGACCAATAATTTTTATATATCCAGTACCAATCAGCCTATCATGCCTAGGTACTAAAAATACAAATGCAATTCGTGTTCACTCTTATTCATCCAAGTAATACTTTAATCTGTATTGGCATCCAAGTTTTTATTAAAAATATAAATATAGATTAAAGTATTACTATCTCTAGTACCAATCAACATATCAGGACAGTAGTAATATGCCCGACTCACTCTTGGTCACTTGTGAAATTCACTCTCCAAGTTATTTGAAAGACATATGCAAGTTGAAATAACCAAAAAACCACAACCTGAAAGACTCTAATCTTATAATGGATGAGTAATATCATTTCAAAACTTCATTTACTACACACGTGCATAGATTAATTATTGCACACAAAAAAAATACTGAAATTGTTATGTAAAGTTTGTGTATCAAATAACAAAAAATAAAGTAACAAGTAAAGATTATTTGGCTTTCAAAAAACAGAGTACGCGACTTCAAGGACACTAATTACTAATGATTCCTTAACACAGATAAAACTGTTCTTTTCTATGATGTTTCTGACTTTTATCTCCAGAAGTGTACTATAAATAGTAGCAGTACTTACTTTATCTTCTGCAAAATATACAATTCACAATCAAAAGAAATGAAGACCCCAATCCCCCTTCATTACTTTTATTTGCATATCTTATTCTCTTCACTTTAACTTTGAAGGTACCACCAATGGACACAATCTCCAACTAGTCACCAAAAGGTTATGTACTATATAAATAATGAAATAAAAAATACTAAATAAAGAGCACAATATCTACATAGAAGGACTACTGAAGTTCCATTCCTCATCACTTTCAGCTCGTGAGTTCTAGAGCAGATTTAGTACTACATGGAGAAACATGCTTCATCTTTCTACATAGATGTTATCTTGGCATTATTCACCAATGGACACATGTTGTCTCACTAAATACGTTGTTTAATTTGTCAAAATCAATCACAATCATCAAGTCATCCCAGCCTTAATTTTTGATATTAACACAAGCAAAACAACAAACATGTAGCGTGCAATAGGTAGTATATATATCTATAATATATCTTAATCTCTATATCTTAATAAAGATATAGAGATTAAGATATAATATACAGTCATCAACCATATACTATCAACATACTTGAGTTCAAGTTTCAAAAGCAAATAATCCAAACTCATAACAAGTCATGAACCACATACTACCAACATACTTGAGTTCAAGTTTCAAAAGAAAATAATTTTAATAACACACAAGTTATTGAAAGAATATAGTCCAGTACTGAAATTTGACAAAAAAACATTGATTTAATGGAAGGAATGATAAATAACATTGAATTTAAGGAATACAAAACAACAATGAAAGGAGGAAACCCTTGACAAGTACCTGTGGTACACAATGGGGTTTTCTTCTATGAAAGTAGCAGTTACTTTCCTTGAGGCAGAGGGGTTAAATTCAGCCGCCACTAAAGGAGAAGAAGAACAAAGCAAAGTGAAAGTTCATATGTGTTCAATCTCAAAAAACATAATCAGAGAATTGAGTAAAAATGCGCAATAATCCAAATTAAGTAGTATTTCAACCAAAATCGTCCACACATCAGTACCTTTATCCAAGAAATTGTCTTCGAGCTAGGATTTAGGTTTGCGATAAAGAAAGAAATTAGCAGCGATTGGGTATGAGAGATTTAGGCTCCGGTATGAGAGATTAGGGCTGTATATGAGAGATTTTGGCCCGGGTATGAGAGATTAGGGCTTGAATTGCAACGGTGAGGGGCTGGAATTTTAGTCGTGAGGGGTTGGAGAGTTGACAGATTTTAGGGAGTTAGATATGGTTGAGTATGAGCTTTAGGGAGTTACATATGTCTGGGTTTGAGATTTAGTTGAGTAGCCTGAGAGAGTTTTTTGGAGCGTGAAAACTGGATTTGGATATGGAGTTAGGATATGAGGACTTCGAAAAGGGGAAGGGAACAAAGGAAATATAGTTTGATCAGGAAAGAAATGGCACATACCTCCGTATTTTTTTTTTCTTACCTAACTCCCAGGCTTCCCTCCATGTTTCTTACATGCATAACATTTTTTTTTTTTAAAATGTTATAATTTTAAAACCAAAAATGGCCCCTTATAAATCCACAACGTTTATATCTAGTTACAACATTTTGTCAAAAAACGTCGTGCTTAAAAATACCACAACGTTTTTTATAAAAACGTTATTGGTTAAGTGTCATATTTTTACTGTTTTGTAGTAGTGATAACACATACATCTTCATCTAGTAGGATAGTATTAATCTTTATAATCATTTTTCTTTCATAGTGAACTTGCAGAAATTTTGCGTGCAATTTATTATGTAGTCAGTCTTGTTTATGATGTATTTAAGTAAGTTGAATGAGATAACTTTATACTACTTAGGTTTATGAATCAGGAATACTAATGGTTATAATTATAATGTATCTATAGACACCCAAAATTACACTTTGTAACTAAAAATAATAAGAATATCCAAAAAAATAGAGTAAAATTGTAAAAAAAAAGCCAACATTTCAGGGTTTAAATTGAAAAAACATGAAGACCAAACGGGAAAGGGGAGAAAAGGCCTAAAGAGAACCCCATGTGCAGGCTTTGGAAACCATGCTCAAAGCTGCATCATGATGACGGCTCAACCCTTGCATGAATTCTAGAATTATTTCTCTCTTCTTCATTCTATATGTACTTTGAGAGAGCTTTCTTGCATAAAAAGGTAAACGAATTTTAGCCTTTAGCAGAAAATTCCCCCATTTGAGAGAGAATTTTAGCAAGAGAAAATCCAAAAATCTAACAAAACTCTTTCAAATTTAAATTGAAGTTCAATTCCTTAAAGATTTGCGGGTAATCCATTAGATTCTCCAACCAAATCACTTCTGCTATCAATTTGCAAGGTCCAATTCAAATATATTCAATTTACCCATAAAATTACATCGATGATTATTCAATTATGTTGAAGAAATGTAAAATTCTCAATTTCTAACCCATCTTTATGCTAGTTCGTCTTTAATTTACTAAATATGTGAATTGAGTGTCATTTTGAAGCACATGAAGCTCATTTGTCATATTTTGTGTTAGATTTATTTGGGTAATTTTTGACATTGTGATTTTACATCATAGGTGAATTTAAGGTTTATGGTCTCATACCCATAAAAATTAAACATAACCCATGGTGAATTTGAGCTTTAAAATTCATGTAATGTTTTGATTGATTACATAATTTTTGAGCCTAGGAAGAGGCCCCCAAGGCCTTCAAAACTATATTTGAAGGATTTGGAATCATTGAAAAAACTATATTTGAAGGATTTGGAATCCTTTTTCAATGATGGACTTTTAATTCCAATTATAAAAGACTGAAATGAAAAACTTACTATCTTATTTGTGCCGTTTTTACAAACTCTTTCCTCACCAATTTTTTTTTGTTTTTTTTTTTTTTTACAAAACTCACCATCTACGTTGTATAAATACTAAAAAAAGACCCAATTATTTTTTGTGTTAAAAAAGTGACAGAATGTTATTGACTTTGAACAGAAAAATCAATCATGTGCATGTCACACGTACACTTTTCCATCCTAATCTCGTGGATTCTTAGGACCTCTCTTCCCTGCACGAACTCATTCTCTATCTCCGTCCCCCCAAAAAATGCATTTCTTCCCGCCTCTCCAATCCCGATCGAAAAATCTCAGCGAAAATAACAAACCAAAAAAAGTTACAAACGTAAGCCCTAATCCCAATATGCACCATTTCCGTCAAAAAATACCATTCTTCCCCTCCGATCCACCAACAATATTCGCCGGAATCCACCAACAAAGCTTACCAAACTTACGATTGTCGCCGATTCTACCATCATCATCATTAAAAAAAATAAAAAATTTGAAAGAAATATTAAAAAAAAAAAAAAAAGCAACCCCAAAAATTGATCCACCCACGTGACACGAACCAAGCAATCTCTAATGAAACTCGCAATTTACCGCTAAATCAACCCCACGATTGCTCAATTATTTAATGACAATCTTGTGGGAAACCTTGGGTTTTGAAATTTGAATCCCAAAATTATGCAGAACTTACGGTTTTGAAGAAAAGTAAAAAGATTTTGCAGCTATGGGGGAACATACGGTCAATTCTTTCGGATGCGAGTAGTAGAATCGAGATTGGAGATGGCGAAGCGGTCGATTAGCTCGATCGGACCAGGAGCTGCGGTATGCGAGCTAGGCCGTCGCGGACTATTTTGAGATTTTGAAGATGGATGCGTAGAATTTTTTGGGTTAGCCATTGATGGTAGGGATGGCGCCATCTTGCCTTAAGGTTGTATATAACTTGAATACATTCTTATTTACTAGCCTGATTTTGTTGCTTTGATCGGAAAGTATGGATCAAGGAAGGCTGCGATTTGGGATACATGTGGCTGTATCCAGAATCTTCACGAAGCATATACTTTTCTGTTATATATTTTTCTAAATATTTTATTCATTTATTATTTTGTTGATTGCTATTTGTTTTTATTTATTTATTTATTATATTATTAGGATTATTATTATTATTCTTATTATTATTGTTATTATTATTATCATCTTATTATTTATTTTATTTTAAAATTTAAATTTCTACTTTTATTTTTAATATATTAAATATTTTATTTTGTGACTTTCTTACATATTTTTAATTTTTCATTTATAATTTTATTTGTATTTTGAACTATCTTTTCATGTTTTTAAATTTTGTTTATTTTCATTCTATCCCTACATCCGTCCTTGTCATTTTTTTCCTGACAGAAAAGTCAATGGAGTTCTTTTTTTTACTATTTATTCAACTTGAAGGTTGAGTTTCGCCAAAAAAAAAAAAAAAAAGAAAGAAATTTGAAGGAGAGATTTGTAAAAAAGACATAAATAGGAAGGTTAATTTTACATTTCAATCATTATAAAATTCTTTATTATGAATTTGTGCAAATTGCGAACCTAAGAGAAAGCCCAAAGCCTTTAAATTCATATTTAAAGGAATAAGGGCTTTCTTCCCATAATGAACCTTTGAGTTTGTAAGTAATCATTAGTGATTGTAAATCATCTATCAGTTTTAAAATTACTTGGGTGACTTTTACCTTTCAATGTAAAGTTTAAGGTCCAAATAGTAGATTACTAGTGTAATTTAGTGATGAGCCCAATGGGATGACTTTCATGATATTAGCTCATTTACATGCTTTAGATAACTAAAAATAATTTTTAAAAACTGAGGGTCTTCTAAAATTAAGCAATTTAAAGGATAAAAACTAAATATTTAAAAAAGACTCTTGGATAAAACTTAAAACACGCGTTTTAAGAAATATCATTTTAAAAATACACATTTTAAAAAAAATTAAAAATATATGTTCTAAAATACTTTTTGAAAATTAACACACACACATAGGTGTTTATAAGTGAATCTCACAAAAAACTAATTTTAAAAATAAACTTTAAAACAAACTCTAAAACAACCTTTCTTTTAGAAAATCCGTTAGTCCATTCCTAACTAAATTGAATCCCACTAGGGTAAAATTGAACTCACCCACAATGCATAACACCAAATGCACACGCACAATATAATGATACAAAGCACCAGGAGACGAAACTCTTAGTTAGAACACCCATAAGACAACTTCTTCAATACTTGAGAAAAGATTAAAAAAGCAGTAACTGTGTTTCACAGAAGTTGGGGGTGCCTAACAACTTCTGTTGTTTTTCAATGGCACTAAGAGATCTAGAAGGGTGGGGTTGAATAGATCCTTAAAAAATTTTGTTTTAAATAAGTATTACCAAATTATAAATTAATCAAGTTAATTTAAATATGCACAGCCGAATATTAGTTTGAAAAATTCTTTCAAAGATTTAGAAAAATTCTCAGTTCTGAATTTAGTACTCAAGTGGAATTAAGTCATAGATAATTTAAAGATTTTGTAGAAATTTAAATGTGGAAAGTAAATGAGACAAGGAATTTTTAAGTGATTTGCAACACAATGATCTCCTAATCCACTGTTCTACTCTTCTAGTAGGGAATCCACTAAGGATGAGAGTGATCACTTAGATCAGTTCACTAAGAACTGTTATAATAGTTGAATCACTTAGACTAAAACTTGGTATATGTTACTAAAACTAGTTCACTAAGAACTCTTCAAGTCACTTAGACTTGGTTACATGAAAGTCACTAAGACCAAGGAATCACAAAGAGAATAAGTGATTTTGAGGTGCTGTAAGTGGCTTTAAGTCCAATGAAGAATAACTTAGCAGCAGCAGAACAAGTAGTTCTTTTTCGTTGAGTAGAGTTCTTGAGATTTAACCAGCGATTCAGATTATTTTTTGTTGGATTGAATTTGCGTACCTTATAGAAGACCTCAAGATTTTTTTGTTGGAAAATTGTCGTTATTCATTTAATGCTCCGATCCTAGAAGATCTCTGATTCTTGACTTTTAGAGAGGATGTGTTAGCTTGCTTTCGGCTTTGATATGTTACGTCAAACTGCTGTAGTGGCAACCACGTGGGTGATATCACTTCACCAAACTAGATGTTAGAACACTTATAAGAAACATTATTTCAATTTCTATATTAAATATGAATGGTTTTGATATTATAATAAAGAACAATAGTTATTCTATTTATAATAAAAATATTCTATATGGTGCTAGCAATTTATTGAATGGACTTTATGTACTTGGCTTATATGAAAATATACTTCAAATTGAACAAGCTAAGAAAAGGAAAAGAGATAATGTTAATTATAGTTTTATGTGGCACTGTAGACTCGGTCATATTAATGAAACAAGATTAGCCAAGTTACATAAAGATGGGCTTTTAGAGCTATCTAATTATGAATCATATCCAACTTGTGAATCTTGTCTCATGGCTAAGATGATAAAATCTCCTTTTAGTAGAAAAGGAGAGAGTTACAGAGTTGTTAGCATTGGTACACACAGACGTATATGAACCTATGACAATGACTGCACGAGGAGGGTATTCTTATTTTATTACTTTCACTGATGATCATTCAAGATTTGGATACGTATATTTGATGAAACACAAATCTAAATCATTTGAAAAGTTCAAAGAATTCAGAAGTGAAGTAGCGAAACAAACTGGCAAAGTATAAGGATTCTTCGATCGGGTTGAGGAAAGGATACTTTAGCAAAGAGTTTTTAGTTCATCTCAAAGATAATAGTATTTTCTCAAAATGGATACCTCCTGATACGTAATAATTGATTGGTGTATCTAAAAAGAGAAATCGTACCTTGTTGGACATGATACAGTCCATGATGATTTTTACCGACATTCCAGTATCCTTCTAGGGTTGTGCCCTAGAAACGGCTGCATATCTACTAAATAATGTACCCTTAAAATCCGTCCCCAAGACTCCATATGAGTTATGGATAGGGAGGAAACCTAGTCTTAAGCATGTTAAGATTAGGGGTTGTACAACTTATGTAAAAAGATTTCAAAAGATAAGTTTGGGACAAGATCTAACTAGTCCAGATTTGTGGAATATCCTAAAGAAAGTTTAAAGCATTATTTCTATAATCCTACTGAGCAAAAGGTGTTTGTTATGAAACACGCTGCCTTCTTTGATAAAGGAGTTTATCCTTGGAGGGGTTAGTGAGAGGAAAAATAGATCTTGAAGAAGTTCAAGAACCACAAAGTACTATACGTCGAACCGAGAAACCTGTAGATAGACCTATTGTATCACAACCGAATCGTAAATCTGGAAGAGTATTGAAGATATCTAGGAGGTATGGATTCATCATAAAGGATGATGATGAGGTACGCGTCATAGAGAATGATGATCCAGTCATATATGATGAGGAGATGAGTAGTAAACACTAAGAGAAATGACAGATGGCCATGAAATCCGAAATGGACTCCATATATGTTAAACCAAATGCGGACTTTGGTTAACCTTCCGGTAGGCATAAAGCCTAAAGGGTATATATAGATCTTTAAGAGAAAGACTGGAGCAGATGGCAAGGTGGAGACCTATAAGGCCGGAATGGTGACAAAAGATTTCAAATAATGGCAAAGAGTTGTCCATCATGAAATCTTCTCACCGATAGCAATGCTCAAATCTATTCAGATTTTGCTTGTGATTGCAGTTTATTATTACTAAATCTGACAAATAGATGTGGAGACGTCATTCCTCAATGAAGACTTGAGGAGAATGTATATATGATATAGCCAGAAGGATTTATTTTAAAGGTTAAAGCGAATTGAGTATGTAAGTTACAACGATCCATTTATGGATTGAAGCAAGCTTCTCAAAATGGAATATCTGGTTTGATGAGACAATTAAAGGAGTTTGATTTTATCAAAACGCGGATGAACCAAATATATACAGAAGGTCAGTGGAAGCATAGTGACATTCCTAGTACTATATGTTGATGTACTACTGAAAGGGAATGACATATCAATGTTACAATCAGAAAAGATAATGTTGTCTAAACATTCCTCCAAGAAACATTTGGGTGAAGCATCCTACATTTTGGGGATGAAGATCTATAGAGATAGATCTATTAGGATGTTTGGTTTGACCCAAAAAACGTACATTCATTTGATGCTAAAGGGGTTTAGCATGACAAACTCCAAGAGAAGTCTCATGTTGATGAGTTATGGAGTGAATCTCTCTAACAATTATCCCTAAAGACACCTGTAAAGAGAGACCGCATGAGTAACTATCATGTATGCGATGAAATGTACGAGACCAGATATTACTTATGCACTAAATGTGATAAGCAAATATCAGTCTATTCCTAAAGAAGATCAATGTAAGGCAATGAGAAACATCCTAAAGTACTTAAGAAGAACTAAAGATGTATACCTATTAATGGTGGGTCTGATTTAAAACTAGAGCGCTATACAGTCTCAAGTTTTCCAGACTGACCAAGACGATAACAAATCCACTTCAGGGTATGTGATTACTTTGAACCGTGGTACAGTGAGTTAGAAAAGTTCTAAACAGCAAAGAGTTGTTGATTAAGTGATAAAGATAAAGTACATAGCTGTAAATGAAGCTGCAAGTTGGTTGTTTGGATGAAAAGTTCATTACAGAACTAGGAATAGTTCCTAAGTCTTATCTAGGATCCAAACATGTGTTGCAACACTTTCATTTGATTAGAGAGATCATTGAAAGATGAGAAGTCACCCTGGAGCGTGTGGACTCTCAAGACAACGTTACATATCCATTTACTAAAGCTTTAGCCCAACAGCACTTTGATCATCACTTAGAGAAAATGGGTATTAGATACCATAGCGATTGACTTTAGTGCAAGTGGGAAATTGAAAGTAGTATGCACACAAGCCAATCATATTTGATATGATGTAGCATATACTTTGTAATCTTATTCATTTATTAATAAAAATAATTAATATATTAAAGACATTTTACTTTATCTACATGGTGCTGTTATGTTATATGTGATAAACTCATAGTTTTGAGCAATGCTTTTAGAATCATGATGATCATGCTAATGAGATCTAAATTCTTAGAAAGCTTAAAACTAAAATCGTTCCTAATCGTTGGATTGCTAAAAGGGGATTAGTGAATCCGGATAGATTAGTACATACTTTTCTTGCTCTTAAGAAGACGATGATTGATCTCATAATTATTTGTGTGGAAACACTAAAGCAAGTATGTAGGTGCTTATTGGAGAATAAGTTCATTGAACGTGACTCGCTAAAAGAATACCTAATGGAGTTTTACTTGCGTGTCAATAGGAATTCCTCTAGTGATAGTAGTACAAGTGATCCTTGGATTTAAGATCATCATAGTATCTTGTGTATGATTACTTTGACATGTCACTTAAGACCTTTAGGGTATATCAAATGGTATGCTTAGGTATAATAAGTTGTACATGGAGATAGGTGAATGGTCAACAAAAAATCTACCACATCTAGTAAAAGATGAAAATGTCATATGTGATTTAACAAATGACAACTCAGTAGTCCTTGGCCAAGGCAGAATGAAATTAGAAAGGAGTTTCTAATTTGCATTATTTAGAGTTGTGCATTTGAGAATTGAAATGCATATAATTAAATAAAATAAGACTTGACAATAATTTTATGTCTTTTATTTAATTGAGACATTGTATGGTAGAAGGATTGAATTGTACGGTAACTATTCATTCATAGGTTCTTTTGTTATTAATGTTAAAATTTATATTATCTAGAAAGTCGTTGATCGCTAAGGGGACTTACCCTTATTATAGAATAAATATTATTTATTTAAATAAATTAAATAATTTAATTTATTTATTTAAATAAAATTAGATTTGTTCTAATTGATTTATTCACAACTGGTTTAATATGTAGAACCTAAAGGGTCGCACCACAAAAGAAAAATATTTATTTAAGAATTAAATGACATAATTGTAATAATAAGTTAAGTGTATTTAATTTAATCTATGGTGATAGAATAAATTAAAGAATTTATTATTTATTATTTAATATTTCAGAAATATTAAATATAAATTAATAAAATGAGTCTTATTATTATTATTATTACTATTATTATTATTTAATTCCTAAAAGAGTTTGGAAATTAATTAATAAAAGTACTCTCATAAATTCCTAATTGAATTAAGAGTTTAATTAATTGAAAGAGTTTAATTAAAATAAAATCCTATTCATAAATAGTTCAGGAGGGTTGCCTATATCTATAAATAAGATGAATCTTATTATGGATTAGGGTTACATACATAGGCTTCCATAATATTTGGGAGAGTACTTAGAATTTTTATAGAGATAGAAACTAGAATTTTGCCAACACCCATCTTTTTGAATAAGTATTACTCCTTGGTGGATCACCTCTAGAGGCCAAACACTTAGGTGGCTAATGTTAATCAAATAAAGGAATCTAATCGGTGAATTTCAAAAAAAACGAGAAAGGATTTGGAGTTGAACTTATACCCGAGCAAACACGGTTCTACGAAGGTATAATTCTTATTCTCTATCTCTTTCATTTAATTGATAATTGAGCACAAGGAAAGATCATGGTGATGGTTTTTATAAAATTTTAAAATCTGATTTTATCGCGCTTCCGCTATATTTGTGTAATTTAATTGTATGCTCGCGTAATATACAAACCTAACACAGCCCATCTTCATCCATCTTGTTTCTGAATATTCATTTGGTGCTGACGACTGGATGATCTTTCGGTCTTGGGACTAGCCTCCAAACTTTGCTCCTTTCAAACTAGTTCAGCTCATCTTGCATAGCTTCGATCTAGCTTGAATCTTCCAAGGCTTCTTCAATCTTTTTAGGCTCCATCTAAAAGAGAAAGCTTAGGAAGAAGCATTCATTTTGAGTAGTCGACCTTGTCCTGATCCTTGTATTGGGATCACCAATGATCAGGTCTTGGGTGTGATCTCTTGCCCATTTGCTTCCAGTTGGAACATTGGTCCTTATGCCTTCCTGTCTGAGTTCTTCAAGCTTTGGTTCATGTTTGGCAGATGCGACACCCCCAAATTCGGGTACTTAATTTTCACTGATTTGGTGTTCACTATATCATTCATTCATAACTAACTACCCATAATAAAAGACAATTAAATTAAGCTGAATAAAATATCTTCCCATAAAAGGGGTTACATCTCTAATCTCTTAATTAAATAAATCCCAGGTTATCTAACCTTTATTACATCATTTGCGGAATAAAAACTTAAATAATAACGAAGACTTATTACAAAGAACTGAATCAAATAGAATAAACGTCTTTATTTGCTCATCTTGCCCTTGCCCTTGCTGGTGGACGGCTCATCCGACTTTTCAGGTTTAGCTGCAATGTTTTATGCAAGGGTGAGCATACAATTGCCCACAAGTGTAATAACAATGACAATTCAATAATCAACGGAGTAGATTTTCAACTGAGGTATAATAGTTTTCCTCAAATCAATCAATAAAAATCAGAGGACTGAAAGCTCAAACGAAAGCCCGGCTTAAGAATCGAGTATAGATTTCAAAATCAAAAGTATATCTGAGGGTCATAAGACCTTGAACTATGTCATAGGTTAACAAGTATCATTACTGTAACCTTTAACAGTCTTATAGACTATGAACTATCTATCTCGTACTCCGGGAGATCAGCCCTTTGTACAATGTATTGTGCATTGTGCACAAACATTTTAACGCTACTGCGTAGTTTAATCCCCTATATTAGGGTTGTTAATCTCAGTTTAACTTCAGATTTCCTACCAAAAGAAACTTGGTTTGGAATATCCTCAAGATCATTTTAAATCTTTGGAACGTTCATCAACTATGGACTAGCTGAATCAATGAGGGTTTGCTAGCCATTAAAACATTTGGTTCAACAATAGAATCGTACAACAAGATTAATGTTTGAAGTTTAAATAAGGATTCATGACTGGATAATAAATGACTAGAATATAACATAAGCATTTGTCATTGAATCAATCTTGTTTGAATAATGATAAGTTAAGATTAATAAGCTTGCTCAATGAAAGTAAAGTAAGAAACTTGCTTTCAACGGAATAAAAAAATTAGGGTAGAAAACTTGCCTCGTGCGTAGATTACAGGTTAATATTCACGTTCCTTAATCAACCTATACATTTCGATTATAAAACGGTAACAATAATTAGTTACAGAATTATATACACTTTAAGATTCGTTCTTATCCCATTTCATTGTAATATCTCGATTGTCACTTGATATTCAATAAGTATTTGCTTATCAACCATCATGGTATCTCATAAATCATTTAATATCTTAATCTAAGCCTTAAACGTACACATGGCCATATAACATAATCACAAAGAAAATTTTTTTTTTTATTTTTTATTTTCTGTTCCACCGTCGGGGCGGTAGATTTCTTCACAAACCAGCGCCGGGGCGAGGTTACCGCCGAGGCAAAGAAGGTAGTTCATTTCTACCGCCGGGGCGAGGACACCGCCGGGGCGAGGACACCGCCGGGGCGAGACTTCCAGTACATATCCACCACCAGGGCAGTGGACTCGACTGTCATCTCCTACAGTTCGCAAACCAGCGAAATTCAGACCAAATTTTCCAAATTCTATCATCCGACTCACAAATTAAACGCACCCAAACGTCAAACATGTTGTAAAACAATTACCCAACATGTTTCTAACAATTCCAGTCATCATAAAACATATAATCAACTAATTAAAATCAAAATTTTACTGTTTAAACAAAATATTCATGCTTTGGCCTTTTTAATGAAATTAAACACTGTAAATTCATCTCCAAACCATTTGAATCCATTCTACTTGCATTCTTTTTGTTTTTCATCATATTAACACAATTAAAAGTTAATTTACCGATTAATAATCAAATTGAACATCAATTTTCATACATATAAGCCATACATGAAAGTGAAACTCTGTAAACCAAAAACTCTATCTTAAAGCATGCTTTCATGGATTAATTCAATTAAAACTGATTACAAACAACATATAATGATTTATACATACTAATCAACATACATAAACAACTTCTTAACAAATAGTCCATCAAATTTCATTTACAAAGAAATAAAATAAATTCTCAGTGAAGAACTCTAAAACTATAAATAAAGAAATTAGAATCAATATAAACCTTTTGATTCCTTCTTAGACTTAGTTAGATGATGAGTTAGCAATTCACTTTCTTCCTTTTTGATTTTCCAGAATTTCTCTAGGTTCTCAATCCCTCTCTTCTCAAACTCTGCTTTTCTTTCCTTCTTTCCTCTTAAGCTTAGAAAAACAACTGATGCTCTTATTTTAACGTAACTTGTTTTTAGTTCATCAGTTAAAAGAAACAAAGGGTTAGACCTTGTTTGGCAAACCCAAAATAAGAAAAAAAAAATAGAATTTCAAAGGCCATAAGGCCTTGTTTGGTTGCACCAAAGCAAAATAATCCATTTTTACCAACCAATGGTCATAAGGCCTTGTTTGGTTTTACTAAAATTAACCCTTTTCCATTTATTTTAATAACTCATTATACTATATAGTTTAATTGTCACACTTTCAATTTAATTAAACCTATTATTAAATAAATTCAATTAAACCTTACTAATTTAATTATAACTCTTATTTGACCAATAACAATATTACCAAATAATGATCTTACTCAAATAAATCCTTTATTCAAATAAATCATTTTATCATCTAATTTATTTTATCATCTAATTTAATTATTAAATTAAATTAGAATAGACACATCAAATTACATTCAAATAACAATTAACATAATTACACTTAAAATGAATTACTCCACAATAACTATATCAATTACTTATTTTTACTCAATAAATAAATTAACAAAAATATTTATTTAACTTAATAAATATTTTATTTATTCACAAAAAATTACATTCGTTATATCCTTCCCTCCTTAAAAGGATTCTGTCCCCAGAATCACAACGCAATTAATTCGACCGTTACATTTTCCCCTCCTTACAAGGATTCTGTCCCCAAAATCGCGATACGTGGATTAAGTAAATAATTGGGGATAGTTTTGCTTCATTTTCTCTTCGAGTTCTCACGTAGCTTCTTCAGCGTTGTGGTTCCTCTAGATTACCTTCACTGAAAGTATAACTTTATTTTTGAGAACCTGTTCTTTCCTCTCAATTATCTGCACAGGAATCTCTTCATAGGACAAATCTTTCTCTAATTGTATCGGTTCATATTCTATAACATTTTTATAATCGGGCTTATATGGTCGTAACACCGATATATGAAAGACATTATGAATGTGGGATAACTCGGGAGGTAAAGCTACTTCATAAGCTATCTCTCCTACTCTTTTCAACACCTCAAAGGGTCCAATAAATCGCGGACTCAGTTTACCCTTTTTACCAAATCTGATCTTTCCCTTCCAGGGAGATACTTTGAGAAATACAAAATTGCCGACGTCAAACTCTCTATTCTGTCGGTGCTTATCTGCATATTTCTTCTGCCTGTCTTGAGTAGCTAACAATCTGACTCTTATCACCTTGACGACCTCAGCAGTTTGCTGTACTAGTTCAGGTCCCAATAGTTGACGTTCACCAACGTCATCCCAATATAACGGAGTTCTGCACTTTCTTCCGTACAACGCTTCATAAGGCGGCATTCCAATGCTTGCGTGATAGCTATTATTATAGGCAAACTCGACCAGTGGTAAATGGTCATCCTAGTTTCCTTTGAAGTCCATGACGCACGCGCGTAGCATATTCTCCAACGTTTGTATTGTTCTTTCACTTTGACCATCAGTTTGGGGATGATACGCTGTACTCATTCTCAACTGTGTCCCCATACAAGCTTGCAGACTCCTCCAAAATTTTGATGTGAAACGTGGATCTCTGTCCGACATAATTGATACTGGAACTCCGTGCCTTGAGATAATCTCTTTGACGTATAATTTCGCCAACTGATCTAGGGTGAACCTGATTTTTATTGACAAGAAATGCGCTGATTTCGTCAGTCTGTCTACGATAACCCATATTGCGTCGTAACCCTTCTGAGTAGTTGGAAGGCCTACCACAAAATCCATCGTGATATGCTCCCACTTCCATTCTGGCATCTCTAAAGGTTGTAGCAAACCACTTGGCCTCTGATGTTCTGCTTTGACTTTCTGACAAGTTAAGCACTTCGCAACACACTCAACAACTTCTCTTTTCATATTTGGCTACCAGAAATGTTGTCGAAGATCCTGGTACATTTTTGTACTTCCCGGGTGAACTGAAAATCTTGAACTATGAGTTTCATTCAAAATCTCTTCTCTGATCTCTTGCACTAACAGAACCCAGATTCTACCTTTAAATCTCAGTATCCCTTCAGTATCGATTTTGAATTTAAGCTCCTCACCCTCAAGCACCCTTTTCCGTATTTTATCACACTCCTCATCCTGGAGTTGCGCTTCCTTTACCTTGTTTACCAAAGTTGGTTGGGTTTCCATCTGGAATAGTTTTTCATTCGGCTCTGCCAGACATTTCAGCTCTAACTCTAACTTAGCCATTTCCGCTATGAGTTTCTCCTGAGCAGTTAACAAAGATAACTTCTCCCTACCCTTCCTGCTCAAAGCGTTAGCAACGACATTAGCTTTCCCTGGATGGTATAGGATTTAACAATCGTAATCTTTGATTAATTCTATCCATCGCCTCTGACGCATATTTAAATCCTTTTGTGTGAAAATATACTTGAGACTTTTATGGTCTGTGTATATCTCACACTTCTCCCCATAGAGATAGTGCATCCAAATTTTTAAAGCAAACACCACGGCTGCTAGCTCTAGATCATGGGTCGGATACCCTTTGTCATAATCTTTTAATTGGCGCGATGCATAGGCGATAACCTTACCGTTCTGCATAAGCACGCAGCCTAACCCCTTGTGCGATGCGTCACTATACACCACAAAATTTCCTGTATTATCCGATAAAGACAACACAGGTGCTGAACTCAAACGTCTCTTTAACTCCTGAAAACTTTCTTCGCATTTCTCCGTCCAAACGAACTTCACTGACTTCCTAGTCAAATTCGTCAACGGAGAGGCGATCTTGGAGAAATCTTGAATAAAACGCCTATAATAACCCGCCAATCCCAAGAAACTCCTTACTTCTGACGGTGTTTTCGGCTGATCCCAGTTCATCACAGCTTCCACTTTCGCCGGATCCACCGAAATCTCGTCTCTATCAATAACATGCCCAAGGAATTGGACACGCTCCAACCAAAATTCACATTTGGAGAATTTCGCATACAATTTCTCCCTCCTTAACGCTCCCAAAGTCACCTGCAGGTGTTCAACATGCTCTTCCTGAGTTTTGGAATATACCAAAATATCGTCTATGAATACCACTACGAATTTATCCAAAAATGGTTTAAACACTCTATTCATTAAATCCATAAACGTTGCAGGAGCGTTTGTTAAACCAAATGACATAACTAAAAACTCATAGTGGCCATATCTAGTTCGGAATGCTGTCTTTGGTATGTCTTCCTTTCTCACCTTCAACTGATGGTACCCACTTCGCAGATCTATCTTTGAAAAATATCTCGCTCCCTTCAGCTGATCAAATAGGTCATCGATTCTTGGCAACAGATACTTATTTTTAATCGTGACCTTGTTCAACTCTCTATAATCAATGCAAAGATGCATTGATCCGTCTTTCTTCTTAATAAATAACACCGTCGCTCCCCACGGCGAAACGCTCGGTTGAATATACTTCTTGTCTAGCAGCTCTTGCAGTTGCACCATCAACTCCTTCAACTCTATCGGAGCCATTCGATACGGGGCTTTTGATATAGGGGTTGTTCCCGGTGCTAGATCAATTATAAATTCAATTTCCCTATCTGGCGGTAGTCCCGACAAATCATCAGAAAACACGTCCGCAAAATCCCTAACTACCGGTATCTCTTCTAGCTTTGCACCCACCTTCCGTGTATCAACTATGTAGGCTAGATATCCTACACATCCTTGTCTCAACATCTTTCTGGCCTGCATCATCGTCAGACAACTCGCTTGTCTAGGCGACTTGCTGCCATAAAACACTACCTTTGACGGAGTCATAAGGTTCACACATTTTTTTTGGCAATCAATAATTGCCTCATGGTTGAACAACCAATCCATTCCCAGAATAATGTCAAACTCCCCAAGTCGAATTGGGATTAAGTTTACCGTCATCACATGACCCTTAATATCTACCCAACAGTTCTTGTGTATAAACTTAACAGGAATCACTTTTTTATTCGCGATTTCTATGTTCATAGGGTAATCTAACTCTTCGCGAGGTAACTCTAATTTTCTAGCAAAATCATCGGATATAAAGGAACAAGTAGCACCCGAATCAAATAATACGTAAGCATTTACACTATTGACCGGAATGATACCTGACACCACATCCCTGGACTGCACAACATCCTGCACCGCCATGTTAAATGTTCTTGCGGTACGTCGGTTGGACGGCGTCGGTCCAGTGATAGTCAAATTGCCACTGCTACTATTTCCCTTTCCTCCGTTTGCTCTTCCTGTAGCTTTCTTAGGGTAATCACGAGCAAGGTGATCCTTCGATCCACAAGTAAAGCATGCACCCTTTTTCGGACTTGGGCAATTTGGCGCAATGTGAGCCTCTTGTCCACAATTAAAGCATACTCTCTTGCCCTTCAAACAAACACCCACATGATTCTTCTCGCAGTTGCTGCACGCTTCCACCTTCTTCTTCTGATTTCCTTGCTGACTTCCAGCAAAAACATTATCATTCCACTTTCTCTTTTGTCCACTGCCACCATGGCTACCACTTACCTTATTCTCATTTTTATTCTTCTTCTTCTTTTGCTTCTGATTGTACTTAGACAGAGCATCACTTCCTCCTTTGACGATAATCGCCTTCTCTAGCACCGCCGCAAACGAGTTCAATTGGAACATCGAAACTCGACTAAACAACCAAGGCTTCAGTCCCTGCACAAACCTTCTAGCCTTTCTCTTATCAGTATTAACTTGAAATGGCGCAAACCTCGCCAACTCATTAAATCTTGCAGCATACTCAGGCACTGTCATTGTACCTTGCTTTAACTCCAGAAATTGCACCTCCATCTGATTTTGCGCACTCGCTGGAAAATAAGTTTCGAAAACAATCTCCTTAAATCTATCCCACGGAATTACCCCTTGACCACCTCGAGTTTTGTTGGCTTGCCACCAATAGCTAGCTTCTGATTTCAGCATAAATGTCGCGAATGCAGTCTTCTGGTCCTCGCTGACTCTGGCAACGTCAAAAACCTTTTCCATCTCCATGACCCATGTTTGTTCCTCGATCAAATTCATAGACCCTTGAAATTCTGGGGGTCCAACAACCTTGAAATCTTTGAAAGTTGTGGCCTGCACTCGAGGTTGATTCGTAAATGATCCCGTTAGCAAATCCACCAACTGCTGCATAGGATTAGCATTGGTTTCCTCGTTGTTATTCGTGGATCCCTCAGGGGTCTGTTAACATGTTGGTCTTCTTCTTGGCGGCATCTTACTGTTAAGAATTCCCGCTATTAGATTACTGCTCAATCACTTAAACATTTAAGTCCTAACTTAAACATTTATAAATAACATTTAACACATAACACATTTGATAAACTTCCGTATTTTATTCATTTACTGATTCAAAACATAACATAGATAACATCATAGTTATTTACATCATCTATCCTGAATTCAAAATATTTCAGGATTACATCATCATATTCCTCTATTTATCTCATTTGAGATTTACATCATATTAGTTCTTTTAGAAAATAATTCATTATTACTGCTACTCGTGACCTATAAGACATTCCACGATGCACGACTTCTTTACGCTCCTGCTCCATGATACGAATCATCGTTCTGCGATCCATCACGTACCACGGAAAATCCTCGAACTGAGTTAGGTAATGATAAATCCGATCCTGAGCTCTATCTATCGCTGTGTGGAAAACATGTTCCATCTCATCCATCTTGGTTTTCGTTGACTGCACCTCATCCTCAACACGGTCTGCATGATCAGCAACCTTCATCCACGCATCCTCAGCTCTAGCACGTTTTGCAGACTCTTCTCTCAGCTCACTCTTCAGTTTCTCCACCTCAGCTGATAACTCCTCCTTTTGGCTCTCTGCCTGAACCAGCTTCCACTCCACGTCCCTAAGACGTATGTCAAGCTCCTCAATCTCGTTATTCTTCTGCTCTATGGTGGTCTGATGATCTGCCACCTGCTCCTCCAACTCCTCCACCCTACCCTGCAACTCTATGTTGCGATCATACACCTGCTCATACATCTGAACACTTAAGTAAGATAATGGTATCTCCTCAGGGTCTTCTTCCTCCTCCTCAATCTCCTCAGGATCCTCCTCAGGATCAGTCTCAGGCTAGTACTCAGGACCTACAACTGTGATCAATGGGGATGGCTCCCTCTGTACTAGCTAATTCCGGACTACATGAACATCTCGGGGCTCCTCCTCCCTAGCCTGACTGGATCCTTCTATATCAGTCATCCTGCCACCAAAATTTTAAGTTTAATTACTAATCGATACTACTCGCGAGCATATATATAACACATAAGTTATAGCACATAAAGTTTTTTTTATTATTGTTATCTTTAATGAATTCCTTAATTCATTCCTTAGAACTCGATAAGAGTTTTAACACCACTAGGTTTTCGATTCTTTTTAAGGCTAATCCTAAGGTTCTTAACCTACGGCTCTGATACCAACCTGTGACACGCCCAAATTCGAGTACTTAATTTCCACTGATTTGGTATTCACTATATCATTCATTCATAACTAACTACACACAAAAGGGGTTACATCTCTAATCTCTTAATTAAATAAATCTCAGGTTATCTAACCTTTATTACATCATTTATGGAATAAAAACTTAAATAATAACGAAGACTTATTACAAAAAACTGAATCAAATAGAGTAAACGTCTTCATTTGCTCATCTTGCCCTTGCCCTTGCTGGTGGATGGCTCATCCGACTTTTCAGGTTTAGCTACAATGTTTTATGCAAGGGTGAGCATACAATTTCCCACAAGTGTAATAACAATGACAATTCAATAATCAACGGAGTAGATTTTCAACTGAGGTATAATAGTTTTCCTCAAATCAATCAATAAAAATCAGAGGACTAAAAGCTCAAACGAAAGCTCAGCTTAAGAATCGAGTATAGATTTCAAAACCAAAAGTATATCTGAGGGTCATAAGACCTCGAACTGTGTCCTAGGTTAACAAGTATCACTCCCGTAACCTTTAATAGTCTTATAGACTATGGACTATCCATCTCGTACTCCGGGGGATCAGCCCTTTGTACAATGTATTGTGCACAAATATTTTAACGCTACTGCGTAGTTTAATCCCCTATATTAGGGTTGTTCATCTCAGTTTAACTTCAGATTCCCTACCAAAAGAAACTTGGTTTGGAATATCCTCACGATCATTTTAAATCTTTGGAACGTTCATCAACTATGGACTAGCTGAATCAATGAGGGTTTGCTAGCCATTAAAGCATTTGGTTCAACAATAGAATCGTACAACAAGATTAATGTTTGAAGTTTGAATAAGGATTCATGACTGGATAATAAATGACTAGAATATAACATAAGTATTTGTCATTGAATCAATCTTATTTGAATAATGATAAGTTAAGATTAATAAGCTTGCTCAATGAAAGGAAAGTAAGAAACTTGCTTTCAACAGAATAAAAAAATTAGGGTAGAAAACTTGCCTCGTGCGTAGATTACAGGTTAATATTCACGTTCCTTAATCAACCTATACATTTCGATTATAAAACGGTTACAATAATTAGTTACAGAATTATATACACTTTAAGATTCGTTCTTATCCTATTTCATTGTAACATCTCGATTGTCACTTGATATTCAATAAGTATTTGCTTATCAACCATCGTGGTATCTCATAAATCATTTAATATCTTAATCTAAGCCTTAAACGTACACATGGCCATATAACATAATCACAAAGAAAAAGAAATTTTTTATTTATTTTCTGTTCCACTGTCGGGGCGGTAGATTTCTTCACAAACCAGCGCCGGGGTGAGGAAGGTAGTTCATTTCTACCGTCGAGGCGAGGACACCGCCGGGGCGAGACTTCCAGTATATTTCCACCGTCGGGCGGTGGACTCGACTGTCATCTCCTACAGTTCGCAAACCAGCGAAATTCAGACCAAATTTTCCAAATTCTATCATCCGACTCACAAATTAAACACACCCAAACATCAAACATGTTGTAAAACAATTACCCAACATGTTTCTAACAATTCCAATCATCATAAAACATATAATCAACTAATTAAAACCAAACTTTTACTGTTTAAAAAAAATATTCATGCTTTGGCCTTTTTAATGAAATTAAACACTGTAAATTCATCTCCAAACCATTTTAATCCACTCCACTTGTATTCTTTTTGTTTTTCATCATATTAACACAATCAAAAGTCAATTTACCGATTAATAATCAAATTGAACATCAATATTCATACATATAAGCTATACATGAAAGTGAAACTCTGTAAACCAAAAACTCTATCTTAAAGCATGCTTTCATGGATTAATTCAATTAAAACTGATTACAAACAACATATAATGATTTATACATACTAATCAACATACATAAACAACTTCTTAACAAATAGTCCATCAAATTTCATTTACAAAGAAATAAAATAAATTCTCAGTGAAGAACTCTAAAACTATAAATAAAGAAATTAGAATCAATATAAACCTTTTGATTCCTTCTTAGACTTAGTTAGATGATGAGTTAGCAATTCACTTTCTTCCTTTTTGATTTTCTAGAATTTCTCTAGGCTCTCAATCCCTCTTTTCTCAAACTTTACTTTTGTTTCCTTCTTTCCTCTTAAGCTTAGAAAAACAACTGATGCTCTTATTTTAACGTAACTTATTTTTAGTTCATCAGTTAAAAGAAACAAAGGGTTAGACCTTGTTTGGCAAACCCAAAATAAGAAAAAAAAAATAGAATTTCAAAGGTCATAAGGCCTTGTTTGGTTGCACCAAAGCAAAATAATCCATTTTTACCAACCAAGGGTCACAAGGCCTTGTTTGATTTTACTAAAATTAACCCTTTTTCATTTATTTTAATAACTCATTATACTATATAGTTTAATTGTCACACTTTCAATTTAATTAAACCTATTATTAAATAAATTCAATTAAACCTTACTAATTTAATTATAACTCTTATTTGACCAATAAGAATATTACCAAATAATGATCTTACTCAAATAAATCCTTTATTCAAATAAATCGTTTTATCCTTTAATTTATTTTATCATCTAGTTTAATTATTAAATTAGAATAGAATAGACACATCAAATTACATTCAAATAACAATTAACATAATTACACTTAAAATTAATTACTCCACAATAACTTTATCAATTACTTATTTTTACTCAATAAATAAATTAACAAAAATATTTATTTAACTCAATAAATATTTTATTTATTCACAAAAAATTACATTCGTTACAGCAGATTCTTCAATTCATAGAGTCTCCATCTCTAGCACTATAACCTCTACGATCTCTTGCTCCAGCACTATAATCGTTGTGTCTGGCTCTATGGCTTCAGAGTCTTTGATTGTAGGGTTCTCCTACTTTACGATCGATGGGTCATGCTCTACGATCTCGTCGAACGATACAACTTTTCTTGATTCTCCTAAGTCAGATTCATTGAATGTGACATGGATAAATAGTTTAACATTCAATAATTTCTTATTGAACACTCTATAGGCTATTCCATCTATAAAGTATCTAAGAAATATTCCTTCGTCTGACTTGTGCTGAAATTTGGTCAAATATCTCTTGCCATTGTTGAGGATGTAGCACGCACAACCAAAGACATGAAAATAGTTTATATTAGGCTTCCTTCCTCTCTGCAACTCATAGGGCATCTTCTTGAATACAGAGTGAATGAGCGATCTATTCTGAGTATAACAGGCAGTGTTGACAACTTCAGCCCAGAAATATTCAAAGAGACAGGCAGCTGTTAGAAGTGTCCTTCCTACCTCTATGAGAGTTTTGTTCTTCCTTTAAACTACTCCATTTTGTTGTGAAGTTCTTATGGCTGAGAAGTTATGATGTATCTCATTGTCTTCACAGAACTTATCTACCTCAAAGAAGTCGAATTCCCTTCCATGATCACTCCTTATGGCTTTAATCTTCTCGCCCTTCTTATTCTCGACCAGTTTGAAGAATTTGATCAGATGGGAGCTGGCTTCATCCTTAGAGCTTAGGAAGAATACTCATGTGAATCTGGTATAGTCATTTATTATCACCAGTGAGTATCTTTTTCCTCCAAGGCTGACAGTTGGGATAAGCCTGAAGAGATTCATATGAAGCAGTTGTAGGAGCCTGTCGTTAGAATTGACTATCTTGCTTTTGAATGAGACTTTTATCTGTTTTCCTAATTGACATGCTTTGTAGGGTTTTTCCCTGAGACTAGGTCTTTGGCGGCAAGCTTTGACATGTTTCTGAAGTTCAAATAGGATAATCTTCAATGTCACAGCCAACTAACACCCTCTGATGCTTTAACAAAGAAGCAGGATATTTCGGTTGAACTAAGTTCTACAAGATTAACCACATATACATTGTCTTCCCTAGTTCTGGTCAGCTTCAATGAGTTTATTTTTAGGTTTCTGACTTGACACTGGTTGTTAAGAAAGATTACTTGATTACCTTTATCACACAGTTGGCTAATGCTTAATAGATTGTGCTTCAGTCCTTCAACGTATGCCACTTTGTTGAACAATACTACACCATTTCTAATTAAGTTATCTCCTCAAGTCTTTTCAAAGTTATTGTTTCTAAAGACAACTGCAGGATCATTTTTTGTTTAAAGTTTGACAGGAGAGCTTTGTTATCGGTCATATGCCTCGAGCATCTGCTGTCGAGATACCAAATTGAATTGTGGAGCTCTCTACTTACAATAAGAATTAGCTTTTATTTTGGTACCCAAACTTGTTTGGGTCCTGATTTGTTAGTTCCTTTAGGGACTCAAATCTACTTTATTTTAGGTCTATAAAAAGCAAGATAATAATCGTTGAAATAACACAATGCATCTACATGACCATATTCATGACAATTATAACACCTTATATGATGCATGCTTGTATGTGTGATGGATTCCTTCTCATCAAGGATATGTGTAGATGATAAACATTTTAAACCTTTCATTTGGGATGATTCTCTCTTTACTTCAACACTACTCTACGGTTCTGAGATTTCGTAGGGTAAAAATCAACTCTACGTTTCTTGCCTGGTTGGTTCGTAGAGTTAGTTTTCCCTGACTCTACGATTCTTCTGAGCTTGAAGGTAGTGTTAGATTTCCTTTGCGGTTTCACGAACCCTAGACCAATGTGTGATCTATTATTCTTAGGGATCAGAACCTAATCAGTAGAGATTGGACAACTCAGAATAATTGGTTCCACAACCTTTATGAATTTCACGAATACAATGCCTCTATGGGGGGTAGAAGCACTGTTGTTGTTAATCTCCAACACTTGAACTTTCTCTTTCTCCTCTTGAAGGAGAGAATGGTCTTTTGATTGAACCATGAATCACTTCATATCTTTATGTAAGTCTGAAGTAATATCATGTAATGTAATTCTCAAATTATTAATATCTACTTCTGGAGAATTAAAATTAAATACCTCACTGATGTTAATTTCTTGACGATCAGTAATGTTGTCGGCGTCTGCTTACATGACCATTAGATATAAGTTGGCCATCTGGGGTATTTCATCTTCATTGGATTCTGAGCTTGAATCATTCTCAAAATCACTCCACGAACCTTTTTCTACAAGGCCTTTTATCTTTTTTCTAGAACTTTCTGTGGTCCTTAAACTCTTTCTTTGTGGCTGACTTCTTCTTGTCCTTCTTCAGCTCGTAGGGGCTTATTTCACTCGACGATGTAGTGATTTGGCTTTTTGCAGTTGTAGCACAGGTCCTTGTTGTGATCACGGTTATTGCTACTGTTGTTGTTGTTGTATCACCTTAGCTTGTTGTTTCTGCCTTTTCGCATGAACTCCCTCAGTCTTCTGGCCAGCAAATTAATATCTTCATCATCGTCATCATCATCATCAGAATCTACTTCAACAGAGGCTTTGGAAACTGCCTCTGATGCTTTGAGAACAACTCCTCTGTCTTTCTTATTTGGTTCTGATGTAGTCTCTGCTCGTTGATTAAGTTCTAGCTCATAGGTAAGAAGATTACCATAGAGCTTCTGCTCGGTCATCTCGCACATATTCTTCGACTCTCTGATGGAAGTGGTTTTTGCATCGCACTTGCTTGGCAGAGCTCTCATAAACTTGATGTTGAGGTCTTTATTTGGGTAGACCTTCCCAAATGCTCTGAGGTAGTTGAACAGCATATTGAATCTCTCGTATGTGGCGGTTATGTTCTCCCCAAAAACATGAGAGAACATTTCGTATTACTAGGTAAGCAGGGACTGCTTGTTTTCCCTGACTTCTTCGGTTCCTTCATGCATCACGAGGAAGGCTTCCCAGACTTCCTTGGCTGTCTTGCAGTTGACCACATTCTCGAACAGTTCATCTTCTAGAGCCATGAACAGGATGTTCTTGGCTCTTTGATCTAGCTTCACGAGTTTCTTCTCCATATTTGTCCACTCTGCTCTCTGCTTGACTGCTATCTTGTTTGGATCTTTTGTTGTTGGAACAAGTTTTGTGGGGACATACGGGCCACTAATCACCGCATCGAATGAATCTTTATCAATCGCGTCCATATATGCTTGTATTCTAACTTTCAAGTTAGCAAACTTATCTTTGCTGCAAAGAGGTGGCTTGTTTCCACCACCAAGCTCAGAACTGGTTTTGTTTTGTGTCATTGATCTATTCAAGTGTTTTAAGCTTTGTTCAAAAGAACCTGCTCTGATACCACTTGTTGTTTCCTAAAGGCACTAAGAGATCTAGATGGGGGGTTAAATAGATCTTTAAAAAATTTTGTTTTAAATAAGTATTACCATATTATAAATTAAACAAGTTAATTTAAATATGTACAATAGAATATTAGTTTAAAAAATCCCTTCAAAAATTTAGAAAAATTCTCAGTTTTGAATTTAGCACTCAAATGGAATTAAGTCACAGATAAATATAAAGACTTTGCAGAAATTTAAATGCGAAAAGTAAATGAGACGGGAAATTTTTAAGTGGTTCGGAGCACAAAGATCTTCTAGTCCACTCTTTTACTCTTCGAGTAGGGAATCCACTAAAGATGATGGTGATCACTTAGATCAATTCACTAAGAACTGTTAAAATAGCTAAATCACTTAGATTCTCTCAAGTTACTAAGACTTAGTATATGTCATTAAGACTAGTTCACTAAAAACTCTTCAAATCACTTAGGCTTGGTTGCAAGAAGGTCACTAAGACCAAGGAATCACAAAGAGAATAAGTGATTTTGAGGTACTGCTAAGTGGCTTTAAGTCTAATGAAGAATAACTTAACAATAGAACAAGTAGTTCTTTTTCGTAGAGTAGAGTTCTTAAGATTTGAACAACGATTCAGCTTGTATTTCGTGATTGTTTTTTTATTAAATTGAATCTATGCACCCTTTTATAGAAGACCTTGAGATTTTCTCATTGGAAAGTTATCGTTACTCATTTAATGTTCAAATTCTAGAAGATCTCTGATTGTTGACTTTTAGAGAGGATGTATCAGTTTGCTTTTTGCTCTGATATGTCACATTAGACTATTGTAGTGGTAACCACGTGGGTGATGTCACTTCACCAAACTAGCTATTAGATATAACTCGATCTGATCTTTATTTTAAACTTAGGATGATCAACAACTATCTTGGAATCTTTACTCTACAAGTCTTCTCATTGTCAGTCCAATGTCAGAGCTGACATACTCTATGATTTTTCTAATAATAGAGTTTCAAGGTGGTCGTAGAATATCTAGCTTGGCTGACTCTACGATTTGCTAGCTCTACGATCCATAAGCTCAATGATCTGCAGGCTCTACGATCCTCATTTTGCCTTACGATCTCTGAGCAGACTTTGCGATCTTCCTTTTGTTTTACAATCTCCGAATAGACTCTACGATTTTTGACTTGCCTTACGATCTTTGAACAGACTCTATGATCTTCCTTTTGCCTTACGATCTCTGAGTAGACTCTATGATTTTTAACTTGTCTTACGATCTTTGAGTAGACTTGAGTAGACTCTATGATTTTTAACTTGTCTTACGATCTTTGAGTAGACTTTGCGATCTTTCGATAATCTAAACATCTTTACGGCCGTTTACACAACTTTACGATCGCTTACACAACTTTACGGTCGCTTAATTTTCTATAGTTTGTACATTCAATTCATTCAATAGATCAACCTAACAAACTTGATCTTCTACTATAAGTCGTTTTATATCAATTACACTTTTAAGGACTTCACAAAAGCTACTGGTTACAAATATACATTATCTCATCATCATCAAATTAAATATACATTTGTCCTAACACCTTCTATTCGTTTAAGCAAGTCCCCGAACTCTATGAATTTCGGTTGCAGACTAATTTAACGAAGTCACCCTTTAAGGGGCCTTTCATATTCAAAAATTCAAAATTCGAATGAGCTGGTATATCCATTTGAACTTATACTAACTGGCGACTCTATTTCATTGGCTTAACTTAAAATCAACCTTTAAAACCTAGTCGAAAAAGCCGTTTTGTAAAAATCTCACCTAAACCGCACCCATTTCATAAAAATTAAAGAAAATTAAGACTTTTGGAGAAGGAAAAATTCTCGGTGTCGACAATATCATTGGTAAATCTAAAAGTAAAAATTATAATACAATGTATTTAACAATATTAATGTATACCTATGTTATAAGGGCACATTAATTGCATGTTTCATAGTAAAACAAAAGAAATTCTTGAATTGTTGAGTTGACAAAAAAGAAAAAAGAAAGAAATCTTAAGTTACTGAGTCGACTCGGGACCAACCAAAACGACTCGATTTTTATCTTATTATATTTTTGGATTGATTGATTTATAACAAAAAAATATACTACGAAAGTTGAATTGCTCTTGGATAGAACTCTAAGCTATAAGATGAAATAAATTAGGAATTGGTCATTCTTAATTCTCTAGTATCTCATGAATCCATATAGGTCATTTTTTACAATAGACATAAATTTGTCGTCATACTCGTATATATAAACACATGTATAAATCGTATTTGATTTAAATAAGTGTAATTAGATTGATTTGGGGAGACCAAAAATGATAATCGAGTGATAAAGATACTTTTTTTGTACTGTGTAAGAAAAAATTTAGTACAAAAATGAAATATCTTGAGAATAAATTGTACTATTTACGTTCCAAAATTAAAGATACATTTTAACTTTTTAAAATTAATTCGAAAAATCCTAAAACTCAAAATTGATATAATTTTGTTCAAGTTAGGGAAACAACAAAGATGATAATTAATATTACTTTATAGTTAGTTTACAATTGTTATGTATGTTTGTATTAAAACTAAATAATTTTATATCAATTTTGAATTTTAAGATTTCGCGAATTGACTCAAAAAAATGTATCTCTAATTTTGGAATGGAGGAAGTAATAGTATAGATTTTAAAAGTAAAATAAAATGGATAATGATATATATTGTCGCCTATTTGATTGTTAGTTACGTGGATAAGTATTAGTGATAATTTGTTTGAAAAGATGTGTAATAAGTGTGACCCTTCTATAATATTACTAATCTCATGTATTGATAAGTTTCGCAATTATAAATTGACATAAACTTATCGCAATACATAACAAGACTTCAATAAAATAATAAAATAAGTTCTAGAATGGCGTGATATATCATCATATGTTACGCTAACCTTGTACTCCCTATGTTCCATAATATATGACGTTTTAAATGATTTTATTTTTCTCAAATTATTTGACGTTTTATATAATCTAGGAGAATTAGTCACAATCTTTTCAAAATTACCACTCGTTACTCCTCCTAATTTTGTGTGTGAGAGAGAGAGAGTGGAGAGGATTTCTAAAGAATCTGATAAGGTATTTTATGGGAAGAGAGAAAGAGAAAAAAAATAGGAGTAAATGAGACCACTGAATTTTTTTAAGAGTAAATTATGAGAAAATATTACAGATGAGAGAGAAAGTATGCGATAAGTATGGTAAATGGTATTATAGATAATTGATATTATATTTAATGCTATATAATTATTCATTTAATTATTATGTACAATTCTAAAACGTAGACGGAGGGAGTAGAATTTTTATTTTTTCTCTCAAATTTGTCCTAGTGGGATAGGAAGGGACGGATAAAACGGGACCAGATAAATTGTTAAGCTTACGTTAAAGATAAAATACTCCATAGAGATGAACAAGTCCTTCAAGATCTGAATATGTCCATAGCAATGGGCATGTCAATCAAACTAATGTGGTGCATATAATAATCTACTTATCAGGCTACAAGTTCATAAAAGGTGCCCACCAACTTTGTCCTTGTGCATTCCTCTCTATTTTTATTGGGCCCTTTCTACTGTCTCAAATCTCAATAATACTAAAGTTTGTTAAGAAAAAAAAAATAATATTTTGTATAAAAAAAGCAAAAATAAAGAAAATCAAAAACAAAAACAAAATAGATCATTACAAAGTTAAAATTGTGATGATTTATTAAAAATTATAAAATAATAAATTTTAATTTGGGTAATACTTTTGAGATAATAAACACTATTCTATTATGTTAACTAAAATTAAAAGAATTTATGTTAATTTTATATTTAAAAATATCTTTATATTGATTTCAAAGAAAATTAATAATAATCTTATATTTATATTAAAAACAATATTATCTTTTGATATCGTTTGAAAATATATTTATAATTTTAAAGTTCACGGTCTGAAAGGAACGAGTGAGGGTGGTGGCAGTGAAAGTGGAAGGTGAATTGGAGTCGTCTAACTTCACAGCTAGGCTTGATGTATAATCTAAAAAAGGACAATATCCTCGCTTGAAGTTTGATCAAGTGATTCGATTAGCTTGGACTTTCAAATTATTGGTAGCCGACTAACTAGTTAAGAACACGCGATAGTATTGTGAAAATATCACCAAACACAAGTGAAAGAGTAATGTTATGAGTTTTAAAATTTTTGTTTCGAATCGTAATTAAATTATTTCTTTAATGATGTATTATTATTGAGTTTCGTTACGTGTTAGAAAAAATTTCGGCCAAATTACATATATCATTAGATGGAATCAGATAGAATTATAAGGTTAACTCATTAGATCAATACATGTTAAAATATTACCAACTATAGTTATTCACGTAACTCGTAACAAAAAAATTAACGTATAAAATTGTCAGATATATTATTATTATTATTATTATTATTGTTATATAGATCATGAATATATCATAAAATACATATTCCTCTAATAAATCTTAATTCTTAATTAATTATAGGAATTTCATACACAATACCAAGTGATTTCCATCTTATATTCTACTCATTGTTAGATTTATTGTTTTATAATTTTTAATTAATCATCTTAATTTTAAACTTAAAAATATTTTAAATTAATTTTTAAAAATTAATATTAATCTTATAATCTAAAACAAAAATAATATATATAGTTTTTTTTTGGTTGGAACAGAGGGAGGAATATAGATTCATTTATTTAAGGGATAATTACTTCTTATAACCCAGCGGCCAGCAGCAACATCTGACACATTTGTTTTATTCTGGCTTATCTACTAAATGCTTGATTTGCACTAATTAGAGTTGTATGAACAAAGTTAACTGATAATTTGATAGTACTATAAAGTAGTCAAAATGGCATTAAGTACTAAGCCTCATGGTCTTTATTGAGTTCTGATACCTTCACATCTCAAATTTTATGAGAATTTATTATTATCTTTTATGCGATGCTTATATTCTTTCTTTATGCAAGCTTGTTGTAATTAATTAATTATTGCAATTTAATAACGTATACTGGTACCGACTACTGATCTTTTACTACCATTGATGTCGATAAAAAAACAAAAACCATAATATTTAAATATTTAATGACACTTTATAATTATTTTAATAATATTTAAAATTTTAAACGATATTTTGTTCTGATAATATTTATCGTCTTAATGTCCAATATAAGACTTCAAAGAATATATATTCACAATGTACTACAATTATATTTTGGTAAGCAATGGCTAAAATATGTGTATGTGGTTACACTAAAAAAACAAAAAATTAATGTCGAATATAAGACTTCAAAAAATATATATTCACAATGTACTACAATTATATTTTGGTAAGCAATGGCTAAAACATGTGTATGTGGTTACATTAAAAAAAAATTATTCGCCTAATAATATTTTATTTTAAATATAATTTATTTAACTTATAAATATATTATTTAAAAATTAATTACAATACATTAAAAATAATAAAATATATTTAAAAGTTCAAATTTTATAAACGTTATCAATGCAAACGTTACAATAGAACAAACACGTAAATCTGCGTTTCATTTTTCACCTTTTATAGTTATTAGTTGGTCCAGAGAAATTACTAACAGGGTGAACCAATCCGGATTCTGAAACCATCCCATTAATATCATCAGTATTTCTGATTCAGATAATAAATTGATGGGTTAAATACATTTTTATCTTTTGAAGTATCACTCAACTTACACAAGTAATCCTAAGTTATAAAAACTAATAATAATAACTTCTAAGTACGCTTGAATGAGAAAAAGTGACCCTCCGATCATAACTTTAGCTGAAATACTAACATGTAACGACAAAGTAATATATTTATATGATTTCAATACTTTTTAATGTATTTTAAGTCAATTTAATTATATTTTCTTATACAGAATAATACATTTAAATAGTATAAGCATATATATATATATATATATATATTACCTAAAATAAATAAAATTCATTCAAATTACCACACTACATATAAATAATTAATCTCATTAATTAAATAATTAAATTTAATAATTTACTCAAATAAAATAGTTAACTCCTCTAATTAACTAAATAAAATAATAAACTCTACTGATTAACTTAAATAAAATAACTAACTCGATTAATTAATTCAAATAAAATAATTAACTCCGCTAATCATTGAAGTAAAATAATCAAAGTTAATTATTTTATTAAAAATAATTAATGAGATTAATTATTTTACTCACTACACATTATGATACTATACATAAAATAATTAATCTCATTAATTATTTTATTTTATGTATAGTATAGTAATGTGTAGTAAATAAAATAATTAACTTTGATATTTTACTCAAATAAAATAATTAATTCAACTAATTAACTTAAATAAAATAACTAACTCAATTAATTAACTCAAATAAAATAATTGAATCCACTAATCAACCAAGTAAAATAATTTTAAAAAACTAATTAAAATAACTAACTCAAATAATATAATTAAAATACGATAAAATATGTTAAAAATAAGTAAGTTAATTAGTGGAGCTTGATAATTATTTTATTTGAATTAATTTGTTTGAATAACGTATTTTGATAATTAACGTATTTTAATTATCATAACATGTTTTGATAATTAAAATAATTAACCTATTTTTATAACTAACTAAATAATTATTTTACTTGGTTGATTAGTGGAGTTAACTATTTTATTTGAATTAATTAATTGAGTTAGTTATTTTATTTAAGTTAATTAGTGGAGTTTGTTATTCTATTTAGTAAATTAGTAGAGTTAACTATTTTATTTGAGTAAATTATTAAATTTAATTAATTAATTAATTAAATTAATTATTTTATGTGTAGTGTGGTAATTCATAGTGAATTTTAGTTATTTTAAGTAGTATATACATGCTTATACTATTTAATTGTATTGTTTTATATAAGAAAAGATAATTAAATGACTTTAAATACATTAAAATACATTAAAAAGTATTAAAATACGTTTATATTATTGTTTTTTTTTGGTTATTGTTTTTTCCCCTTAATTGTTATTTTGTATTAATTGAGAGGGTTGATTATTTTATTTAGGTTAATAGTTGAGTTAATTATTTATTTAATTTAATTAGTGTGATAAATTATTTTATTTGAATTAATTAGTAAGTTTTAATTATTTAACTTAAATTATTTATTTTATTTGATTTAGTTAATGATTTTTAATTATTGTATTTGAATTAAGTTAGTATTTTAATTATATTTGATAATTAATCGTATAATCAACATTTATTATACGATTTTTATATGGTCAAACCGTATATTATATCACATGAATGACACTGTTGGTATTCGACCAAAATTAGGATCGGAGGGTTACTTTTGCTTAATTAAATGTACTTAGAGACCGCAATTATTAGTTTTTATAGTATAGGGTTACTTGTGTAAGTTGGGTAATACTTTGAGAACCAAAAGTATATTTAACTCTAAATTGATTTTGTTTCTCTCCCCTCATGTATCCTTAACAAATCCTGAAATCCCACTATATATCCTCACGGGCCTCACCTCCAAGTATTACAATGCATACATAATATATGTGTATATCAGACTGTAGTATTATGAAATAGTCTTTTGTGCAAATCTCTATTCAGGGGAGGGTGCAACCTGGGTTCTGGCACCAATGCATGCTCTCCTTCCTCCACCTATTTCTCTCTCCTCTAAAACTTCACCCCTTTCGTGAATCTAATCCCCCTGCAAGACTATTTTCTTGGATTTTCTAAATCTACTTTGAAATTTTTCTATAGCTTTTTATTTTTTTATTTTTTTTCATTTACTGTAAAATCTTAAAACCCCCAACCCCAGATCTAATGGGTTTCGCCCAAATCTGTTAAAAACTCTGAAAAGATTGAATCTTTATATCAAAAACAACCTACAACCCAAAACCCATTTAGGAACAATCAATTAATTTCCTTGAAATCTCCATTCTTTTGAAAGAAGCTATGAAAGTTTCCCAAAAAGATACTGAAAAACTCATTTGGGAACAAATGAGAAACCCATCAGGCACACCAATTTCTGTCACTAATTCACAAACCAGAGCTATACCAAAGCTAATGGTTTGGCTAGTCCTATTTGTTTCCGCCACGTATGTTGTTTACACTCTGAAGCTTGTAGCAAATTCCCGCTCTTGTGATGATGAAATCTTCCCCGCAATCAATCACAAAAGCCTATCCTTCTACTCTTCAAAATCTAATTTAACAAATTTATCAAATTCTTTGATTCCCAGTCAGACTGAATTAGCTAAAACCCCAGAATCCGGCCGGAAAACTGAACTCAATGACATTGTTTTCGGCATTGCAGCTTCGGCCAAGCTCTGGGAGAAGCGAAAAAACTACATTAAGCTGTGGTGGAAGCCTGAAAAAATGAGGGGAATCGTTTGGCTAGATAATCCTGTTAAAACCCAGAAAGATGAGGGCTTGCCCCCGGTGAAAATCTCCGGCAACACATCCCGGTTCGCCTACAAGAACCGGCAAGGGCACAGGTCTGCGATTCGGATATCCCGGATAGTATCAGAGACTCTCCGGTTGGGGATGGAGAATGTGAGGTGGTTTGTAATGGGAGATGATGATACAGTTTTTGTGACAGAGAATTTAGTGAGAATTTTGAATAAGTATGATCATAATCAGTATTATTATATTGGGAGCTTATCTGAAAGTCATTTGCAGAATATATTTTTCTCATATGGGATGGCTTATGGGGGTGGGGGTTTTGCTATTAGTTACCCATTGGCAAAGGCTCTTGAGAAAATGCAAGATAAGTGTATTCAGAGGTATCCTGGATTGTATGGTTCTGATGATAGAATGCAGGCTTGTATGGCTGAACTCGGTGTCCCACTCACTAAAGAACTCGGTTTTCACCAGGTATATTTCTTCCTATCCTTGTTCTTGATGTTTTTCTGTTTGAATGGTTTTTTTAGTTTTTTTTTTTCAATATGATTATTTAATTTTAGGGGTTTGCCGACAATGCTTATGGGACTATTGGTTATCTTGGTAGTTTTATTTATGAATCAGAATGCAGTAAAATCTTGTTGCCTTTGCTTTAAATGTGATATGTTGTACTATGAGTTTCTTTTACATTGAATTGGTGGTAATAGAAGAACGGTCTTTTTGTATGCTATATGTAGGGTACATTAGTAAGTATGGAGAACCTGTTTGCCCATGACTGAAGATGATAATTAATCATTTTATTTACTTTTCACAGTAACAATAGTAGTAGGGCTTTTTAAGTTTGGATCTTTCTAGTTTCTGGTTGATTACCTCAAATTGATATTTTTCCGAAGGCAACAATTTACGGTAGGTACTATTGAGTTGGGACTGGTGGGTTCCTCGGTCAATCATCCTATGATATGTAGGTCCAGTTTTGCTAAATGTAGGTTGCTATACACAACATCAATAATGTAGAATGAATAGTGATAGTCAAAACTCAAAAGGTGGTGGGGCAATGTGCTTCATTTTTAATTTTTCTTTCAGATGAAGATTTAGTAAATATTTAATTATAGTAGTGAAAGTTGTTAATCTCTTCTTGCCTTCTTTGTGGATGGTTATCCAGTATGATGTTTATGGGAACTTATTTGGACTTCTTGCGGCACATCCAGTGACGCCATTGGTGACTTTGCACCACCTTGATGTGGTGGAGCCAATATTCCCAAATGTGACCCGGGTGGAAGCCCTGCAGCGGTTAAAAATACCAATGAAGCTTGATTCAGCAGGTCTCATACAACAATCCATTTGTTATGAAAAAAATAAGACTTGGACCATTTCAGTATCCTGGGGATTTGCCATTCAAATTTTCCGAGGAGTCTTATCTCCTCGTGAGATAGAAATGCCTTCGAGGACATTCTTAAATTGGTATAGGAGAGCAGATTACACTGCGTATGCTTTCAACACACGCCCAGTTGCTCGAAACCCCTGTCAGAGACCCTTTGTGTTCTATTTGTCAAGGGCAAGATTAAATTCTATCACCAATCAAACAGTAAGCGTATATGATCGGCATCGAGTTCCTCATCCCGCATGCAAATGGAAGATGGCATCTCCTGCCGAAGTTGATAGAGTAGTGGTGTATAAGAGACCTGATCGACATCTATGGGACAGGGTAAGCACTAATTCACCTCCCATTGTACTTCAATTCTCAACTATTATCATCAAACATATGCTATTACTCTCATAACAGAACACAATTTCTGCTGTGAATGACTAACTTGACTTTACAACGGACCATAACATGCTTATTAGCGATCTTGGTTGTTTCCTGGCCTTTGCCTTTTAAAATGGAAAGAAATGATTTTTGGAGATGTGTATATTCTATAGCTATCTTTAAGACCCAAAAAACTTTTGAGTGATCTGCACACACGAGGCTTTTTAGTAGCGTTTTCAAAAACATATATTTACTCTTTTGTTCTATATTAAATACTTGTAATATGTGTCTTCTCATTGTGTTTGTTTTGAACCTTTATTGACAG
This sequence comes from Aralia elata, assembly GCA_034770075.1. Lineage (NCBI taxonomy): Eukaryota > Viridiplantae > Streptophyta > Magnoliopsida > Apiales > Araliaceae > Aralia > Aralia elata. The sequence continues at coordinate 30,909,354 of CM068381.1, forward strand.
TCTCCAAGGAGAAACTGTTGTCGGCTATTGGAGTCAAAGAGAAAAAGCATGGTCTTGGATGTGGGTGTATGCAGGGAAGGTGAGATCAGTGAAATGTAAAGATAAACCACAGAATGAGGACCTTTTTCTGTTCTTGTAACTCACTTGTTTCTTAACATTTTTAGCTTATATTTATTAAATTGTTAATTTTCGCGGCTTCATATTTTCTGGCAATGGTCTTCCTTGGTTCATTGCCAAAGAATCATCAGAGAAAAAAAAAAGCTGTGATTGTAAAAAGTCCTAGGGCATAATTATAGTACATACAATGATCGAGTTCAGTGTAGTTTCCGGAACTATGGCATTCCTTTGATCTGATTTGGATTCAGTATGTACATACATGTGTGGGTTATAAAAATCTATAGTTGACATCAGGGTCATACATGGTCTAACTCTTGTCATTAAGATTCTTGCACATGTTTCATAAAACAGCGTAAAACATGGGCTACTTAACTTAGATGCTCAACGACATGCTTAGAAATTAAGGATGTTTCTAACACCACTATTGCCATGAAATACTCTTAGTAATAATATATGTGATGTTATATTTTATTTGTTAAAATTGAGCATAGCACATGATGATGTTGGGAAGGTATTGATTAAAGAGGGGTACTTGATCATTTTGGAGTATTTTTTAGTTGCTAACGCATAATACAAGCTTTCCTATACATTCTGTATAAACTAAAGTTTATCTTTATTGTGCTAATGGTATACTGAATTTGACTATTTGGGCATTTTGTCTCTCCCCATTCCCTCTTTGACACTCATTGGATTCTGTAAATTTGATATTAATGGAACAGAAAATGGAAGTTTATTTTTTTTATTTTTTTTATTTTTTAAATATTCTTTTTTTGTTTTCAACTGTTACACGTGGTCCTTGGTTTGACTAATACAAAAAAAAGAAAAAAAAGATGTGGTCCTTGGTATGTCAAATGTCTATTGAACCTAATGTGTATGTAAAACAAAACTCTTGGGAACAAATTTTTATGAATTGGTGACTTTTTCTACTTGAAAGTTGAAACTTGATAGGTCACCTTTTCTGGGTTTGTTACACGATGGATTAATGTTAAAACAAGTACATAATTAATTAATTTTCTTAATGACAATATCAGTGCTTTTATTTCAAGAGCGTTGTTGTATATGATGATAAATTTATGTCGATGTTAGATACCGACCTATGTGGATAAATAAGATAGGTGAGACCCAGACATTAGTATCTTAGTATCTATTTTATCACTTTTAGTCTACGTTAGTTGATCTACAATCGACATGAAATTGGTTGACATATAAATTATTTTCCTTACTTTAATTAAAAATTTAGAACGAATCACCGGCGTTTATCAGCATTGAGGTCCCAAAAAGGTAGGTGGACTACAAGTTTAGTAAATTGTGCTTGCTTGTTCCATTTATGATCAGACAATTGTTAATTGTTTTTCGGACAGTTTCATTTCAGCTAGATTCTGTTCATTGTTTATTGTTTATGCATATATGTTTATAGTTAGAATCAGTATCCTTTAGTTGGGTTGTTTCCATTAGTAAAAATATAATTAATTTTTGGAATTTCTTAACATGTGCCTAAGAGCACATGCTAAGCACACAGTTTAAGAGTATATTCTCTTGAACTGTGCGCATATTCTCTTGAACTTGATGCAAATGCAGAAATTAAGAGAATATGACAGAGAAGAAAAAGTAGAATAAAGTTTTATTTAACCTATATAGTATAGGAACTCAAGTCCAAGTCTCCAGGCATTACAAGATTTAATACCAGGTATAGATCTATAATTAAGAGCCTCAGATAATTTGATAATCTAAAAAGCCGTTTGATAGTCTCTTTTTTGTCTCTTTTTCACAGATAGGCTAAAAGTTATTTGATAAAAATTTGGACAATTTCTTTTTGTCTCTTAAGAAAACATGGAGTCAATTTTTTTTTTTTTAAAAAAAGCTTCTTATTATTCTTTTACCCTCACTACCCGAATTTTATTTTTTAAAATTTTTCTTATAGTGAATTTATTTATAATGTATTCTCTCTCCCACTCAATGAACATCTATTGGATCCCAAATGTTAGTCAGCTTTAAAGTTCCAATGAGCCCCACCATATTTTTATTTGATTTTGGCAAAATTAAAGAGAAGACGTTCTAATGAAATGAGGTGGTCAAGAACTTTTTGTAGCAAGTAAATTATGACGAGCAATTTTGAAACTGAGAGAGTATTAATTACCAAAAAGCAAAATTTTATTTTTTAAAAGTATTTGTCCAATTTTGATGGCGACATTTCACCATCAAGACTGTGGCTCGTCCAATTGCCATTTACCGACTGCATGTAAGTAACACCCAGGATCAGGAAAGTGGGTAGTAATATGGAACTCCATAAAGCATGAAGAGAATTCTGCTAGCCAAGCAAGTCAAGGTTCAATTCGGGCAAACAGGTGAAAGCGAACATTTTAGTCTCATTAGTAGGTGAAACTTGGGTTTGGAAAAAAAAAAAAACATTTCAAATTATATCCAGATTATTATGAACACAAACCCAAAAATGATATTTCACTTTCTCATCAGGACGTCTCAAAATGTGGGTTATGTTGACGGTGGGGGGTTCTGATCACTGAGCTCTGGATTAGGACTGATCTGTAAGATTAAGACAACCGAATATCATTGATGGCTTGTGTCGCTGAGGGATAGCTCCAATATTAGAATGAGTATTGAATTAGAGATAAAATATGTCAACAATGAAGATTTTGAAAGTGTAATGAAGATATAGAGTGCCGTAGGATTATATTCAGTTCACCAACAGGCAATAGAGAAAATGAGTTGGAGAGAGAAATTTCAGGTTTTTAAACAAAAGCGAAGTGTAGAAGCCCCCGAGGAGGGATAAATTTGTGAGGAAAGCCTAAATTGCAATGACCCACCGCCGGGGTTCCCAGTACCAATATATCAGAAGCAAAGGGAGTAATCAATTATGGGTAAAGAACAGGGCCGGTCCTAAGAATTTAGAGGCAGGTAAAGAACAGGGCCGGTCCTAAGAATTTAGAGGCCCTGTGCGAGAAAAAAAAAGGGGCCCTCGATACAGATAAAACCGGGTCGTACCGATTAACTATTTTGCATGTCCGGTATATACCGTTCCAAAATCTTTCTTAGGACTTTCATGCCAAGCCTTATGAAATTAACTTAAAGTCTTTTCTATTTATATATCAAAGGTAAGACTAAAGAAGATATATTAGACAATATGGGACTTATTGTATGGTCTCCTTGATTTATAAAACAAATGTAAGACAAAAGAAGGCATATTAGACAATGTGAGACTTATTGAAAATTTAAAATCTACATTTGCTCCCTTACATATATGGTGGTCATTCATGTGTAAAAAAACTTGGTTTTTCTCTAAGTCCCACATTGATTAGATAATAAAAGTTTAAGGAAGTTTTCCTTATATAAAGACTACCAAGTGAACAAGGTCTTCAAGTCCCACATTGATTAATTGGTAAAAGTCTAAAGGAAGCTTTCCTTATAAAAAGACTACCACATTGGTTAAATTGGTGGAAGTATTAAGGAAGTTTTCCTTATATAAAGACTACCAAGGGAACAAGGTTTTGAAGTCCCATATTCGGTAATTGGTAAAAGTCTAAAGGAAGTTTTCCTTATAAAAGACTACTACCAAAAGAACAAGGTCTTCAAGTCCCACATTGGTTAATTGGTAAAAGTCTGAAGGAAGTTTTCTTTATAAAAAGACTACCAAGTGAAGCCAAAGTCTAAGAAAGTTTTCCTTTCTTTAAGTCCCACATTGGTTAATTGGTAAAAGTCTGAAGGAAGTTTTTCTTATAAAAAGACTACCTAAGTGAAGCTAAGTCTTCAATTGATTAAGTTTTACTTGATTAAGTAAAATTTAATCAAGTGCCTAATATTTAAAAAAAATTAATTTTATACTTAGGCCGGTACAAAGTGGGTAAAAATTGGGGGCCCTCCGAATTTGGGGGCCCTGTGCGGTCGCCCCTTCTGCACCTCCTCAGGGCCGGCCCTGGTAAAGAATGGAGAATCAAAAGAGTTTTTAGCCAAAAGAAGAACTTTATTCGTGTCCAATCTACCGAGTAGGATTTCTATGGAGGCGTTATATAATTTTTTATGGAGATACCAGACTTTGGAAGGAATTCTGATTCATACAAACAAAAATAGAAGATTGAAGTGTTTTGGTTTCATTAAATTCAAGGAAAATAAGGATGCAGTGGAAGCAAAGAAAAGATTGAAAGGAAGGTGGATTATCAATAGAAAAATAATTGTGGAATTTGCGGAAGGGAATTGAAAGTGAGTGGATGAGGGATCGATCCATGAGACGTTGTCGTCGTTATGAATAATTCGTTATTTAGTTATTTATTTATTAGTTGTTTATTTATTTAGTTTGTTAAACTTGTTATTTATTGGTTTATTTTAGTATTGAGTTATTTATTAAGAGACCCAATTGTTAATGGGCTTAGGTTTATTAGAGTTTATTTTCTTATAAATATGCTTGTAAGTTATATCAGACTCTTAACTCTTTGATATTGAAATTATCCTACTTATTGGTTGTGATCAATAGTTTTTCTCCTTTTTGCGGTTGAAAAACCCTAGGGGTAATGGTTCTCTTGCGGTTAAATCACCCTAGTTCTTTTAATTTTCCTTGTTGATTTTACCATTTCCAATTAATTATCCATTCATCAATTGTCATCCTACATCATTTTGGTACTAGAGTCGTACCTTGGGAATAACTTCGAAGCCATTGTTCATCGTTAGAAGCCTTGCCGAAATAACTCGCCAGAACCCTAGCCCACAACCACCACTACGTTGCTGCCTCAACCACGGATTAGACCACCTCTCGCATGTTTATCATCATCGATAGAGCCAGTCGCTGTCAAACCCATTCATCGCAACCGACCCACGTAAATCGTTGACCCACACGACGACCAACTAATCTTCACCGATCGTCAACCAATACTCCGATCGGCAACCCACACCACATCGTGATTGGAAAAGGAAAGAAAGAAGAGAGAAGAGGAAGAAGCAGAGAAACAAGTGAAGAAGAAGAGGAAGGACAACGTACCTCGCCGTCGTGAACCCTAGCCTCGCCGATCTCGCCTTGTGTCGCCACTGCATTTCGTCTCTTGACTACTGCGTATGCTTTGGACAAGGGAGGTAACCCTAAAGCTTCACGTTCCTAATTCCTACAGCCCGACCTTGCTGTGTTTATAATTACCTTGCTAAATTACCATTTTGACCCCCCCATAGTTTCCTGTACATTTGTATTCTACCTTGACTTTTTCCCTAAACTTTTAACCTTAGCACTTTCTACCTCTATTTCATACTTTCTGATCAGCTAGATCCAGTAAAAAAAAGCCACCTTCTTCAAGCTTTGACAGAGAGGCTATTGAGAGTGATTGACGACAAAGAGCTTCCCAAATCAGTAGTGTTCTTTCAGTTCATTTACTTGTGGGGAGCGAGAAGGGTAGAAGGCCTTTAAACCTTAAACAGGAGTGTCTAGCCCGGTGTATTCGTTTGCGTAATCACTCTCTTAAAGAGTAGAGGAATCACTCCCCAGAAAGGCGATTAGAACAAACTCTTAACTCCTGAATTAGGATGATATTCATAGATCGGTTGAAGCTTAATGTGGAAAATATAAATTATTCACTTTTGGAGTAGAGGAGGAGGAGAGTGTTAGGATGGCAAATAAATTTGGGTTTGAAAAGGGTAATCTCCCTTTGATATATTTGTGGCTCCCTGTTGGTAGCAGCCCCAGAAAAGGTAGCACATGGGATCCAATTGTGAAAAAATATTGTTAATTTAGATGATCGAGAAAAGGTCTAAGTTCAATTTTAGAAGAAGATAAATGGAAGTGGGTTGTGGGTGATGAAAAATCTATTATGTTACGTTTGGATTGAAGGAATGGAATGGAAGACAGAATGGAATGATTTTAAGTGTATGTTTGGTTGTTGGTGGTAGTGGGTGTTGTCATATAATGACAAAATTATCACATATATCCATTCCATTGGAATGAATTTTATTCCACCTTCTCCACATAGAATAAAAAAGTAAAGGGATGGAATGAATTTTCATTCCAATAATTTATCCTCCAAAATGATCATCAAATACACTATTTATATTTCATTCATTCCTCTATTCCATTCCCTCAATCCAAACGTAGCATTAGGTTTTGGGAGGATCAATGGTGTAATAACATGGAGCTTAGGGTAAGATTTCATAGGTTTTATCAGCTAGCAGCTAAAAAAGATTGCAAAATTAACGAGTATTTCATGGAGCACATAGAGTGTTGGAATTTTCAATTCAGAAGGGAGTTGAGGAAGTGGGAAAATGAAGAATAAAAAGAATTGAGAAATATGTTGGCTAAAATTAAAATTTAAAAAGAGGTTAAGATAAACTGTTGTGGGGGGTTGGGGATTCTTTTTCAGTCAAAAAATGTATCAAGAGTTTGGAGGAATAAAAAAAATTTAGTACAACAATCTGGAGTAAATTGGTATGGAGAAAAGGTTTACCATCTAAAGTTCATAAATTTATGTGGCTGGCAGTGCAAAATTGTTTACCAGTCGAAAGTTTCTTGTTAGATAGAGGTGTTTTGTTTATGGGCGATGATACTCATTGTTGTTGGTGTAAACAATAGGTTGATTGATGTTTTGGTAACTGTACTAGGGGTCAATTTTCATCAGGGACGAAACTACATATGGACGGAGGGGGCCACGGCCCCCCCCAAGGTTTGAAAATTTTGTAAGTTCCACCCTAAAGTTTCAAAAAAATTATTTTTGGCCCCCCTCAAGAAAAATACAATGCTTCAGAGGAAAATGAATTTCTTTACTACCAAACTAACGATCACAACACATTCTTTGTAACAAGATATAAGTTTACACATCGGTCTCACTCTGATCTTAACTAGCCAAATTCATACACTTATAAATAGATTATAGACCTGCCCTTCTTGCCTATCCTGCCCCATAAAATTCCCAAATAAAAAATGGCAACTCCTACCTCCATACTAAATAAAAAAGAAAATGGAAGCTCACTAGAAAGACTTGGATAGTACTGCACTAAAAAAATAATTACTTTATAATGTAAGGTAATTTTAAAAAATTTAAATATTATATATAAATTGACTCCACTAAAATTTTATAAATTTTCTATTATACGGGATCAAATTGAAAAGTTATAATTTTGTCAGTTAAATTTTAACCACATATGACTCATATCCTCTCAATATATGTATATCTCCCTATAATATTATATATATATATGTGTGTGTGTGTGTGTGACCTGAAAGTACAAAAGTATTAAAAAAAAATTGGCTCGGGGGCGCTGCCCCCGAACCCCCGCCAAATTATTTATGACTTGCTAAAAAGTTTGGCCCCCCCTGAGATCAAATCCTGGTTTCGTCCCTGATTTTCATTATGGTTATCGAATCTTTTTTTGTTACAAACACATTACTATACTCAAAAAAGGTTACAAAATGGTCATTACTTAACATTCTGTCCAAAAACGTGACAAAAATTCGTTACCGTGCATATCATGTGAGGCATAATTGCTAATGTGTGAGTTAGTTATTAGTGATGTGACACTTTTTGCCACGTATATCATCATGTGCAGAGCACATGACACTTCATAATATATACCCTATCATGTTACAGACTTCACAAATTGGGGAAAAAATTAGGACTGCGATTGTTAGTGCAATTCTGCTTGGCCATAATTACTGCTTCGTTTCACCTTCGTTGGCGACTTGTTCGCCAGCTTCTTTTTCTCTGGCGACGAATTTCCTTAGAAAAACACGCTTTCTGCAGCTTCTTAGTTCAAATTTTCTTAACTTTCTTTCTTTTTTGCCCATTCTAATTCGTGTTGTAATCCCATGAATTCTTCATCTGGAGCGTATATTCATGGAAATGACACGGATGAGATATCTTCATTTGATCAAATACAATAGCAAAGACCTCATCTTCTAGTGGACTGCTATTGTGGAAATAACCGCACGAATGTGGGAAGCTTGGACCATTACACTTGGGTAGGAGGTTTGTAGGATGCAGTAAATACAAGGTATTTAATTGAATAAATTATTAATACTAATTTAGGTTTTTTTTTAAATTACTTATATATTTATTTTTGTCTACATGGGATAAGAATGCTTATTGTAGATTTTTTAAATTCTATGATGCCTCTTTTACTCCAAGGTCAAAGGAGGTTATTGATCGATTAAGACATGAACTTAACAAAATTGATAGAAGGTTGAACATTCCAGTTAGACATGAAGTGAAAATCAAGGAATTAGAGAGGGAAACATGACATTGAAGAGTGCAATTAATAAAGCTGCAGCTAGAGAGAAAAAAGTTAATTTTCTTGCTTCATATCTTGGGTTTTATGCTTTCTCATCATGTATATGAAGTGAATTAGGATGATTTAGATGAATGTAATGTTTTGGGAATGTAATGAATAATTTCGGTATGTAGTTGGTATTATGAATTAAGCTTGTAATGAAGGTTGAATTGAAATGGATTTTGAGTTTTTAGGTTTAATTAAATTTGTTGTTTTTCTGAATTAGGAACCTAATGGATTGAGGTACTATTTTATGTTATACTCTGTTCATGATGCTCTATTTCAAAAAGGAAAAAAAATAAAGCACAAGACAAAACAGAGCACAAGTCTTGTTGTCAAGAATTGAAGTTTGGGTTGTGAGCTGTTTGTAAAATTAAAAGGAACAGAGAAGAACTAACAGCCAAACCTACTTGCAAAACTAAAATTGAACATAAACCAAAAAAGTCATTTGCATTAACTTGCAAAGAATACATCCAGAAATTGTAATTGTTTCAGCCCAATACAAAATGCATGTACAATACAATATTCATCTCAATACACAAATTGTACCATATTCATCCCAATACACAAATTCAGTCTATAATGACAAATACAAAAGCCATATGCAATTCCAATTGCAACCCAATATACAAAATCCCAATAGAGCACTAATACCAAAAATAAACCAACCTACAGTTAACTAATATGTTTAAGAGCATAATGTCAAATTTAAAAAAAATGTTTCCCTTATTTCTTAGTCTCCTTCCTCATTGCCTTTTGAATGCATTGTTTGCATTTGACTGTTGCCTATCTCAGCTTTCCTTTTTGCAACAGCTTCAGTCAGAGTATTAACATTTACATTGTCTCTATTTCTACTCATAAAAGTCTGGATGCCAATCGAAGTCAATGTTGAGGAGGAAGGAGGTGTCTGGAGTAGTACACTTATTGCTGGAGGATTAGGTATCTGAAAATGGTTTAAAAGATTAGGCATGAATGAAACTGTGTAAAATAAATGATAGAAAAATTGTCATTTACTTACAAAAACATAGCCTTGGTTACCTGACTGGAACAGTGTATTCCCATTTGGAAGCACATAAGTCCCAAATCCAACAGGAGGTTGCCATTTCTTTTTTCTTATTGGCATATTCACTCTTTGTATCCCACTCTCACTCTCTTTGGCCTGCCCCTTTCTTTTCCCCTTATCACTCTCCTTCCCCTTCCCCTTATCACTCTCATTGGCCTTCCCTTTATCACTCTCCTTATCCTTCCCCTTTCCAGTCTCCTTAGCCTTCCCATTCCCCTTATCACCTTTCTTAACCTTCCTCTTTCCCTTATCCTTATTTTTCTGACATATACATAATGAGTTAAACATAATTATTTACAAACATAATCATGTGCAGTAATTCAGTTAGCTTAATTTCAGCTTCATAATCATGTACATGATAAGTTAAACGCAAATGCTTCATAACATAATTACAAGTAACACTTTGTGAACTACATTTTAAACTTTCTTAATAACATAAAAATCAAAAGAATGCATGTACCATGCTACCATGTACTATGAAAATGACATACACTAACAAAACTTCATAAAATTCAACTTCATGAAGTTTGACTTTCAGAACATATTTGTCCAACCAAACACTGATAATGAAAATGCATGAAATGTATATTTTTCTAAGTCATAGTTAATTTTTTATATTAAACATAATTGCATATACATTATGAGTTAAACATAATTGCTTACCCTTTGTGATCCACTTTCTTCAATTAGCACAATTTCAACTTCAATTGGCTTATTTGAAGCTTCAGTTGGTTGTGCATTGGAGTTGAGACATTTACTTTTACCCAGCTTACTTGCATTTAGTACAATGCATTGTTCTTCCCCTTCTTGTAATTCTTTCTAGAAACTTTTCACTCTCCCACTGTTTTCTCTTCCTTTGTCTTTGAGGCCTTCATTTGAGCTTCTTTGTGATTGGTGGTGGCTACATCTTTTCATATTCAGTCTCTTCCCAAAACTATTATTTGGCTCTAAGAGATGACTATAACTCTTCAAATAGGTTTCTCTCTTAAACCAATGACTGACATAATTTTTTACTAGTTCCCTCATAAAACTAATATCACTAATAGCATGGTAACAGGGGATCCCAGTTAGATCAAAAACCTACATATGCATGTTTTCTCTGCAAGATCAACCACAAACTTATCCCCATGACACTTAACCTGCAATGTACACATCAAAATTTACATAAATTCTTCATTCTAATAAGCTGAAATTATAAAACATATGAGAGATTTAGTTCTTGTATTACCTGAAACTTTCTATCCTTAGCCCATAATGGTTCACAGACAGTTGCATTCTCAGTTTGAATATCTAAATTTTTCCTTATCCTAGGTGTTGTCCGATTTCACAATCAACAATTACGTGCAAGTATACACGGTCAACAAGTAATAAAGTGATAAGATAGAGTATCGAACCCACATAAAATCTCCGTTTAATAATTCCCAACTACTAATACTATATCAATTCAATTTTATTTAAACAATCGCAATTTGTGAATAATGATTAAATAAATAATTAAACTAAGATTAAAACTAGCACAAAAGTTAAAATTCAGATAGTTACATGCAGCAAAGAGATATTCATATTCACTTCACAACCCTAATTATTCATCTCATGCAAATAACTAAGAATGCATGCTATCACATTCAGATCTAACCCTAGATTTCATCTCCCAAATTCATCTAAAGTATCCCGCTAATTGTTGGCCAGACAATTAATCAATAAAAACAAAATATGATAGATAACTCAATAGGAAATAATAATTGGAATCAATTAGATACTTAATCCATAAATATAAAAGGTTCAATTGTAGCCTTAATTAGAAGTTTAGTTCATGCTGAAATTTAAAACCAAAAATCCCAAATAAGTCATCACAATTAAATTACAAATCTGAGATAGGAAAATAGAGAAAACTCAGTAAAGTTCTTCAAACTTCAAGTCTCCAATCTGAATTTCTACGCGATGCTTCTCTACAATCTCCAATTTTCCAAGTTCAGTTATCTCCTTCCAACTCTCTGTATATTATTTTTGTGAAAAGCCTTCCTTTTTATATAGAAACATTCCTCCAAAGTCAGCCTTCAAAAAGAATCCTAGTTAGAGTAGTAGTTTGCATCAAAAACCCCAGCCTTGTAAAGCCTCGTCCAAAGTCTTTTGACCCCCAGCGCCCCGGTGCTGGATTAACACTGAGACTAGCGCCCCGGCGCTGGTCTGCTGCTGAAATTACCATAATGCTCTTAATGACACCGAAAACCCCGTTTTGCTCCCTACTTTGCCCTAACCTGCAAAATACAATTAAACAAGTAAAAATATCCTAAAATACTTAAAAACTAACAATATATCAAGTCTAAAAATACCTAATTCATGGGTATATTACCCACTCATCACTAGGACATATAGCTTCTTCACTCTTAAACATTTCTTCACTTTTTTAGTTTAGTCTAACCATCACTTTACTCCTTATTTTCTCTAGCATGTCTAATGAAGCTATCTATCTAGACTTTATAATCCATGTATTGAAGGTCTCCCTTATGTTATTCTCTACATTGTTTGCCTTGGAATGTGTTTGGAAATAAGCTTTGTTCCATAAAGAAGGGTCTTGCTCAAGCAACTTGTCATGTGCTTCCCTTGACAACCTTTCTATCTCTTTCATAGCTTCTTTGAATGGCACAATATGGGTGGCCATAGATGCTTACCAGAATGCAAATTGCAAGGCTTGAGTAAGGAATCTCTTCCTCTAGTTTGCATAAATATGTCTGACACAATTTATGTGCTCAACATAAGTAAGTAACTCCCTAACTACTGGAACCAAACCCTACAACCACATACCAGAAAATAAAGTAGTCAATGGGGACATATATGACAATTATAATTAAATAAAATTCATGTAAAACAAAAAGGAAATAAGACAAGTAATTACCTTTTGTTGGTCACTTATAATGGTCCAATCAACTCCATCATTACCTTCCAAGTCTCCCAACAACAGCTGCAGAAACCATCCCAACTATCCCTGTTCTCACTCTCTACTATGGCCCATGCTATTGGGTACATTTGGTGATTACCATCTCTCTCAATAATAGACAACAATTGCCTCCCAACCACAATATTCAAAAATCAACCATCTAAGCCTATGATAGGCCTACACCCTTCAATCCATCCCCTCTTCAGTTCTTCAAAGCATACATAAAACCTCTGAAACTAAGGCTTATTTTTTAGATTGTCTCTTCTAACCTTAATATCAACTGTCTTTTTTTTTATTGCTCTTTATCAAATGAGCCCCATAATCCCAAACTTTCTCATAGTGTTTCTTTAACAATTCACCAATATTTCTCAAAGCCATTTCCCTTACCCTGTAACATTTTGTCAATGACACATTAACCTTTAATTTTTTGGATATTTCATCTTGCATATCAACTAACTTCCAATCTGGATTTTGTCTAATCCTGTTTCCATAAAAGTCTGCAAGCCAGTTAGTAAACTTATTTTATAGTGCCTTTTGCAAGTATGAGGATTCTTAATTCTTTTAACTTGCAAAGTATCAGAGTCTCCAACAATGCTAATTCACATGTTCCATTGACATCTAGGCTGGCACACAATCTGAAACATCTTCCCAACATTTACTTTGAATCTAACTGTCATACCTTTGTCAATCCCATAATTCCTAATATCTTGTTTCATCTGTTCTTTAGAATTGAACTGCAGACTAACACTAAACTTAATATGTTTTCTTTTTGTGTTAGGGTCAAAAGGTATAACTTCAACTTAGGTTTTACTTTCATCTTCCTCCTCCTATCCTTAACTATAACTTTCATCTCCTCTTGCTCCTCCTCACTACTTTCCTCATTTGGTGTATAGTGTTTGTCACTATCCTCATCTTCATTTTCCCACTGCCCAATATTGCCTTCACTGTTATCATCCCCATTATAATCATCATCTCCACTATTTGTAACATTTTCATCTATATTTGGAGGTTGATTTTTAGCTTGTTTTTCACTTTCATTCTCAGCTTCTTTTTTATGTTCATTTTCAACAGGATTTTTAGCTTCTTTTTCCAGTTCATGTTGAGGTGAATTAGGTGAATCGAGGTGAGCATTTTTAGCATTTTCATTCTTATTACTAGTGTCACTGTCACTCTCTTTATCACTCTCATGTTCACTTTCGTTCAACTCATCTGCATCTTCTAATGCATTAGGCTCCCTATTCTTTTTCACTACTTTTCTATATTCCCTTAACTTCTTTTTAGCCTCAATATACTCCTCATCAGTACTAAACCCATCAATGTCATGGTAATCACTATCATCAGAAGTCAAAGCTAAATCCCCTTCATCATTAGCCCCTTTATTATTAGTCTTTTCACTATTAGCCCCTTTATTTTCATTTTCCTGGCTTTTCTCTTCATTATACTATGGAATATTATCCCTATGATCAACATATATATATATATATATCAATATAATCATAACCTATGGAAGTTGCTATCAATGCCCTAATATTTTCATCATCATGCAGTTTTCTAAGGCCATGTGCCATTGGAAGCCCATTTTATTTATAGTAAACTATAGAGTCCTTATGATATTTTAAATCTTCAGCCATAGACTATTATTTGTGGACAAAGATAATCAACATCCATTTTAACTGTTTTTGTAATACCACCATCATACTGATATACTGACAAATCCTTAAACTTCCCATCATAATGTATATTAAATTCCATAAGAGACATCTTGGAAGAATCAAATTAATAAAGTTACAAAAACAAAACAAAAAATGAAGAATTATAACTACAAAGAGACACTACACTGTTAAATATAAAAATACATAGAATGGGAGACAAGACAAGGCCACAAGAAAATACTTTATACTTAAACTAACATGCATGCCAGAACATGCTTCTTCATCTTCGGCTTGCGCTTCAAATTTTTTTGGTCTCAAATGTGTTATAAGTGTAATGACTCGATATTGTCAGGCTCAATGTAATATTGGAGGGAAATTTCCCTTCTGATCCACGTAAGAGACCTACCACATAATTGACACATGTTAACCGTTAGTCTAGTAAGTACTTCCGTTTACTTTTTTGGACGGAATGTTAAGTAATGACCATTTTGTAACTTTTTTTGAGTATTGTAATGCGTTTGTAACAAAAAAAGATTCGGTAACCACAATGAAAATCGACCCCTAGTACAATGACTAAAACATCAATTAACCCTGTAAACAACTAAGCATATTTTACTTAGTTGCAAGTGGGGATGGAAGGTATGGAGTGCAATGTATAGTTGGATAGGGGTTTGTTGGGTGCAAGCAAATTCAGTGTATCGATCTTACTTTGAGTTAGTGGAGTTTTAAGAAGTAAAAAAAAATTGAGTGTCGATCACAGTTACAACTATGTGGACTGTTTGGTTAGAAAGAAACCAAGCTATTTTTGAGAAAAAGTTCAACTGTTGGAAGGTAGTTATGGAGAAGATCAAGGCTTTCAAGTGGTTGTGTGGGGCAAGAAAAGCAAAATAAGACTTTTATCTATGTATGGTTTAACAGTCCAATGGAAGTAACTAATGATCAAATGAAGATTTTGCAGCAACAACAGCTCAATGAGGAGGAATATGTATGCAAGAATATTAGTAGTGAAGTGCAGTAGTGTAACTGTTGCAACAGTTCAAAGTGATGCATGCATCATTTGAAGTTGGTAGTGGTAATGTAGAAGTTGTTTTTGATTTGTTAAAAGTTTATGATTTTTGTAGGTTATGTTTGGTTTGTTCACATCCAAGCCTCTTGTAGAATTTGAATTTTGTAAATCTGTTGCAGAGTTTTGAATTTATTTTGTTCACGTCATCCAAGCGTTTTGGATTGTAAGTTTTCTTTCCAGAAATAAAATAAATAAATTAAGCTAAAAATCTTCTATTTATATAGTTTTATAAAGTACTTCTTACATGTTCGACACATGTCAAGGGTGGTGACATATCAGAGCCTTGGTGGCCAAGCTGCGGCTCTTCGCGTGTAAGGATTGTCCCTTATTTGGCAGTGAAGTTTGTTTAGCTCACCCAATTGAAATTGAATTCAGGTGACATGAGAGAGGCTTCGCATGCTTTCATCATTGAAATATTAGGACCAGGTGTCGTCAACCTTTGATTGCTTCGGGTTGACCCTCTTGGACAGGTCAGATCTTAGCTATTTTCACGGAGCGAGTTAAGTCCCTTCGGGTAGGTCCATGAATATCACCATTTTACAGTATATCGGCATGACAAAAAATAGTTATGGACTGGTTTTGGGTTATACAATATAGGTAGGTTATAAGGTCCATTTAAAACTAAAATCACATTATTCATTTATAATATAAGTTAAATGGTTTGGACCCATAATTCAGCCTTATCTAAATGAGTTTTAGTCTTGTCAAAATGAATATGGATTGTAAGCATGTAGTAATCTAGTTTAGACTTTAGACCCAATTTTGTCCTTTAAAAGTATGGGCCCAAACTATATATCTAATAATAACATAGCATCCAACCCAATAGTTTTAAGTAGTTTTGGGCTGACTTATGGTTTCTAACCTATTTTGTCAGGAGCCCCTTTTCCAGATCAATGTTCCTGATACCACCGGAATTATAGCTCATGGAGTCATGGGCTGACAGAACTCGCTCAATCAAGGACTTTAACGTGCCTACTTTTTGGATGAAAAAAATTCATTTTACTCTTATTCCTTAAATTGTGTCCGACGGACGATTTGAATCAATAAATTTCTCAACCTATCCGACTGTTGTTCCAAAAAAAAAAAATAGATACAATCTGGCAATCATTTGATTATGTTGATACCAAAATTTTCTTAGGAACTTCAATCTTAGGTAAAATTGATTGTGTCAAAACTAGAGATATCTTCCTTTTTATTCCGTTTCAAATTTCTATTAAGGGACAAAATTCTTAACATACCATATTTACACTTTAGGTATAGGCTACTATCACGTCACTATTACTTTATTTCTTAAAAATGTTATATTTGGATAAATAAAATTTTCCTTTAAAAAGTCTATATATATATATATGTTTCTCTGATTTTGGAAGGATGAAGTACATAATATTGGTAAATTGTAGTATTATATAAAGATATGTGTGCAACTCTTATTTCTCACTCTTTCCCTTCAAAACTAGGTTGCAGAATCCAACAGGAAGTAGATGTACTAGAATTTATCTTGAACATTAGATGCACTATATAGACATCAGCTTTGCACCAACACAAAATAACCTAATTACTCCAGGTCACAAATATAATAATCAAATAGTAGTTTATTTTTCAAACTCAGTATCATAAATAACAAAGGCAGACTGTACAATTCACTTGAATGATGTACAAAGAGTCAAACACAGTAGTAAAACACTAACCAAAGAAAACTGGTGAGGAGAAGGAAAGCAGAGAAACTCCATAATTAGTCTTCATCCTCTTCGTCTTCTTCAGGCACCTCGATATCATCTCCTATACCTTCAAGCAATTGCTCGACATCTTCCCCCAACTCCGACAACCGTGCACTCAGCTTCTCTACTTTGCTCTGCTCTTGACCTAGGCAGACAAGCAAATCATTCAATTCTGCCTCGCTCTCCTTCTGGCTTTCTTCCCTTGCTTCTGCCTTTATCGACTCAACATCTGGAAATGGCGTGGCTCCTCCGGCCTTTAAAGTCTTGATTTCATTCTCTAAATGGTAGTTTGCCTGCTCCAGACTATTGTAGGCGTCGGACAAGCTCTTCAGATCAGACTCAGTTTGGCTTTTCTCCATCTTGAGCATTTCCAACTGTTGGGATAGCACTAGAAGATCACTACGAAGAGCCTCTGATTCTCTTTCTGAGCTTCCATTAACTCTATGTTCAGTGTGGGATGAACCACCAGCACCACCCGTCTTGGATGAGTCACCCGCCAATGTTGCAACCCGGTTGAGGAGGTCCTTTAGTGGAGAAAAAGGAAACAAACTGTCAGATGAAAGGGTAAAAGCACCGGGATAAGTTCTTCACTCATCACACTTCCCCTCAGCAGCACAAGAAGATTAAATGAAGCTGTCAGGACTCTGTAGCATCAAATTAAGTACAACAGAGTCCAACATGTGAAAAGTTGGAAATTTTTGAGAAATGAAAACAACACGAGTGCAAGTCACTTTTCTTATTCTTAACTTAGTAAAAATATATAATATAAAAATCCAGAGAGGGCTTTAGTGTTAACAAATTCTTGAAGCCTTTTTGGCTTCCTAAAATGCCCTTCAACTTTATCATTTTTATCATTTTACTTCAATTTTATCATTTTTACTTCAATTTTACTTATCTTTTTATTAACTTTCTTTTTATTTAACTTTCAGCATCTTATTATTTTATCTTCAAAACCAATTTTTTTTAAATTAATAACATAATATACATTACACACGCAACGCATGTGCTTCAGAGTACTAGTCGATAATAATATAAAAAGACAAACTGATCATGACACTACCTGTATCTCAGAATACTGTTTTCCAACAACTGCTTTCAGACGCTTGTTATAATCTGCATCAGTTTCACCACTCTTCTGTTCCAGTTCTGCCGGAACTACTGCCACCTTGCTTTTTGGATGACTATAAATCTCTAAGATGCTTTCCCTAATATTAGCTTCCAAACTCTTGATAAAGTTAACAAACTCGGAATCAAATATTGATGCAAGTATCGGATGTTCCTCATTCCTCTGATCAGTTGCTTCAATATTGTCAACATCTTCTATCTCTGCCATGCTAGCAGCAGCGGATCTTGTCAGCGGTTTATGGGGCTCGGCTGGCTTTGCGGATGAAAAAAGAAAGCTTTTCTGCATGTCATCAAATTGTAGCAAGTATGATGTAAGTCCAATTTTCTGGCTAATGGCATCAACTATGCTAAATGCGTCCTTTCCAGCATCAGCACTTTTATTATATATAACACATTCTCCCAGAAGCACTGCTGCCAACCCCCTTATGCACACAATTGTGTTTGGATTGGATACCAATTCAAGGAGATATGTTAGGTGAGGCCGTGAATCTAGTAAGCACTGCACCGCACTTGGGTAGTCAAAGAGCCATGTGACCAGCAGTTTCAGGAAGATCGGCTGAACATGTAAATTCCCTGATGTACTGAATTTTCCATCTTTGCCATTCATGGAAGAGGCAACAGCTAAGTATTTCATTGTACGGTGCAGTAAGGGCTCTGAGGCTCCTAACGACAACATTGGTGCTTCAAGTTCGATTCGTAGAGCCTGCATGAAATTCTCGGTTGTAATAAAAGAAGATGGAGGGAGCACAGGCTTAACCCCAGATTAGCCTTAATGTGAAAAATATATTTTTGGAGCAATTTCCTCAAAACAATGGACCAGATTTTAATATTACTTTTAGCAAGAAAATATAGGTGAGAATATAAGACCGCAACAGACCTTTTCCTTGCATCTGATATTATCCTTTAGTACATGAGAAAGAACACTAGCAGCTCTGCAACATGTCTGCAATTGGAAAACATTAGCTGGATGGTTATTTTTTATAACAAGTTCAAGCAAAGACCTTATTGATGTGTGGTACCCTTATTGATTAAGCCAGACAAATAAAAAAAGAACCAACCAAACCAAGCATTGTACCATTGAATCAATCAATGCTACTCCAAAAATCTCCAATTTTTCTCCTTATAAATGCACCAAGGCTAAAAATGGTTTAAATACACTCAAATTACTCAAAACTACTACAGTATACAAAAAAAACAGGGAACAAATTTACAATGTACCATCATCTGCATATGTTCATCGCCATGCAAAATTAATACTAAAAATATGAAAATTACCACATTACCTCAAGATCACCATCATTTTCACCAAGAGTAAGAGCACGTAACAGCATGCTGTCAGACAAAAAATTTATCAATCATAAGTGGCAACAAGTTTCAGCTTTATAAAGAAAGAGTAAAAGCCAACAAATTTAAGTGCAGATGTTTATACATCTTAGAAACTAAAAAAAAAATTCCTTACAAAAAATGCAGGCATTAGAATGCAAACATAACAAACCAACCTTCCAAAGGACATGTTCACATCCTCCTCAAGTGGAGCATGAGTCATTGAATGTGGCTGAGGGATTAATGTGGATGCCAACATTTTTTGACCATCAGAGTTTTTCTGTTTCAAGTAAGGTGGATCGACAATGTAAAATTATAAATATAGCTTCAAGAAACTATCACAGACCCAACAAAGAATACACGAGACTTGAATACAAGAAAAAGAAACATGTTCAGACCTTGTGAAAAGAAATAATTCACTGAAAGATTAGATTCATGATACCAACCTCACAAAAGCACTTAAAAATATAGTCAGCCGCTAAGAACTCTTGCATGCTAGAAGTTCGTAAAATGATTCGGAGGACAGAATTTAGGGCAGGTTCTTCATGTGGCTGCTCTCCAAGAACTTTGCTTGCAAGGGTATCAAGATTCTTCACATGTCCAGCTATCAGATCACCAATGCATCGAAAGGCCTGGCAAGGTTACAAGCTAATCATCCATAGTGTAAAGACTTCTTTATTTACTTATTATTTACTCTACGTGGCACAATATTTTGAAGAAAAAAGTTGTGACATTGTATGGATTTTCCTATTTTAATATATCACAATAGATGATATATATATATATATGTTCTTTCGAACATGAGTTTTGCAGGTTCAAGTCTGAAAAATAATGGGATAAAATTTAATAGCTTGTATGATTAGCCCCTCAACAGGATACTCAACCCAGCTCAACTCCCAAACGCCTTAATTCCAAACTAATTGGGATAGGCAGCAAATTAATCCATATGCCAACGAAAAGCATATCATGTGTTCATTTTCATAAGCAATTGCTAATTTTTTATAGCCAGCTCGTAACGTCTGACACAACTCTCTTCCCTTATGTGGCTTGGGACAGGCTATGCAATAAACATTCCACTTTACTTTTAAAATTATGTCTATTCAGCTCAGACAGTTAGTTATTAAAAAAAATATAAAAAATAAAATAAAATCTTCCCAAGTAAGTGCATCACCGAATGCGCTCTTAAAAACTATTGCAAATCTAAAGGGGTCTCTTTTGTTCTTCTTTCTAATTGTTGACTTTTTATTTATTTATTTATCTTTTTGTTTCCAGGGGTGGTGGGTCAATGCCGGACGCATGTCTAAGAGTACTAGTCTTCTTCTTGAATTATGGCTGATTAATTATGTAATAAATTAGGATTAATTTGGATGCTATGATGTAATTTCAACATTATTGGGGATTATTAAATGTCTAGGTTAATTAGGTTGTTCAAGTATTTTTGTAATCTACTTTCCTAGAGTATTGTTTAGGTAAGTAGAGTTATTTCTTTAATAGGACACTTATGTTAATAGCATTAATAGAATTTCAACCTCCATAATTCACAACAAGAAGCTGAAACAAATTGGTGCCACTTGTGCCCTCCAATATTCATCCTAAAGGCAAAAAGAAGGTTGTTGTGAATGAACTAGAAAAGAAATTGAGCAACTCAAAAAAAATGACAAAATATTCACTTGAATAAAATGTAGAAGTTGAGGTAATAAACAAGAAGACAGTTGAAGTTCCTAGACTAAAACAATTCAAAACAATCTATTAAGTATCAGTTCATCAATATGTTGGTTTCGTTATCAATAATCATTTCAATGATTTACTTGAAAACAACAAAACATCATTCTGGCTTCCAAATTATCAAAGCAGCTTCAAAGAGTTTCAAGATTTCGAAGCTCATGGAGTCAGGATCATAGCTTATGATTCTCGTTCTTCGACAATTTATCACTATAGGTTGAGTTTATCTCTATAGAGGGAAGAATGATGCGAGATCATGTCAAAGAAGATTATTGTTCTTTAATTATGGCTGATTAATTATGTAAATAGATTTAGAATTATTTTGGATTTTTGACGTAATTTTAGAGTTATTGG
The DNA here is from genome assembly GCA_034770075.1 of Aralia elata. NCBI lineage: Eukaryota > Viridiplantae > Streptophyta > Magnoliopsida > Apiales > Araliaceae > Aralia > Aralia elata. The sequence continues at coordinate 30,930,682 of CM068381.1, forward strand.
GGATCACTAGATGTCTATTTTGATTAGGTTAATACGAATTTTTGTTATGTACTTTCCTAGTATGTACTGTTTAGATAATTAGAGTTAATTCCAAAACATGATACTTATCTAATTAGAATAGGAGTTTCACTTGGCCCCTAAAGATTTTCCTTATATATATGAAATCCCCACATAATGAATAGAGTATGGATTACTCAAAATAAAGTTGTCTCTCTTTTCCTTTTGCTGTCGTGGCCTCCAAGCATCGTGGATTCCTTAAAATGGTTAAACACTCTTCTTCTTCCCACTTTCTTATTTGCGGTCATTCTATTGGGTAAATCATTTTTTGCCCACTAAACTGAACCTTAATTTACATTTGCATTACTAAATTAATTTTTTTTATAGTCAACTACCTAAACTACAATTTTTTTTATAAAAAATCAAAAAACTGGTCTGCTCTGTTAAAATTTTAACGACGGTCTACGTGGCATATTGACGAGAGAGAAACTGAGTTAGAAAATTAAATTAAATCAAACTCAGTTCCATAACAAAAAATTTAAAAATATATTAAATTAGTTTATTTATTTAGAGTTTTAAACCTTCATCTTCCTTTTTTTTTTTAAATAATAATAATAAAAGCATTCACCTTCGTCACAAGAATACTTCCATTATTAACCATAACCACCACCAGAACAATTCCATACTTTTACAACACATCATCCACACTAGACTCCACCAAAATTAAAATTTAATCAAAATTCAACCCCATTATCAACCTCCAAAACTTAGATCTGCCTTTTTTGGTGGGATGGAGAATTTGTGTCCCGTACCTATGTCAAAATCTTGACTAAATTTCAAATTACACACTAAACTTTAACCCTAAAATCGATTTACATCCTAAACTTTATTTTGAATTAAATGCACTCCAAACTTTGAGTTTCAATACAATTTGCACCTTTCGTACTAAAGTTTAGGCTGCAAATTACTTTGATGTAGAGGGTGCGGAGGGTGCAAATTGTTTTGAAACTCAAAATTTAGGGTGCATTTAATTCAAAATAAAATTTAGGGTGCAAATCAATTTTAGGTTTATAGTTTAGGGTACAAATTGGAGATTAGTCCAAAATCTTCTCACAAAAAGATTTTTTACAAGGTCCATAACCCATATCCCACAATCAATGAATGTACATTGGGCAGTAGTTAACAGAGAGAAAAAGAAAAAAATATAAATCATTATTCACCTTCTTCCATAACATCCCATCTCAAATCTAAAGTCCCAACACCATCATTATCCGTTGTTGAAAGGAAAATAAAATAGAGGAGAAAAAGAAGCCGAATTAGTCGCTGATCCAGATCCTATTTAATTTTGCTAGAAAAGGAAAAGTTTAAAAAAAAAACAAAAAAAACTACTTAATTAGTTGGAAATTGAGAGGTGGGCATATGATTGAAGGAAGTAAGACTCCAGCAGATTTTAGTGAGAGAGTGGATGGTTCTAGCCACCTCTATTTTTATCGACGATTATTTTTTTCAGAGGTATGAAACAAAAAAAGAAGAAAGGGAAATTTAAAGGTTCTACACCGGTGATGTTTAATTGATTTTTCTGTTTAATTTGTTTTACTATAATTTGTTTTAAATGTATAATTAGTTTTAAGTTTGTAAAATACTAATGATATTATTTAGTTTAATACTAATTAATTTGTTGTAAAAAATTATAATTAGTTTGTAATTAGTGTAAATGTATAATATGCTAATTTCAATTTTCGCAAGTAATTTTTTATTATTTTCTTTTCCACCATGGCATGCCACCTTGACATATATGTGACATGGACACAGCCTCCCTCTCACATGCTAGTCATTCAGTTAAAAGTCAAACAATTTAACGGATTTTGTGATGGTTTGTAAAAAAATTGTAGTTCAATGACTCGAATGGAAAAAAAATCAGTTTAGTGATGCAAATATAAATTGAGGTTCATTTCAATCGGAAAAAAGTGATTTAACCCTAATCAAATCTTTAAAACCTTAAATAGTTGTCACTAACCCTAAACATTAAACAACCACATAACAACCGCTCTTTGACCTTTAAACCTTTAACCTTCGCATATTAATTCCTAATTTAACCCTAATCCAGCCCCAAATCCTATAGCTCTTCTACAATATCATATACCTTAACCCTAGAAGCTTCCTTCAAGCCTAGGCCCCACAAATAGCCTTTAGGCAGCCTGTTACCTAAGGCTGTTTGCCACTGGTGAGCATTTGCCCACTTTGACTTTGGAAATAAAAGAAATTATAATGTATTAGTACACTTCTTTAAGAGAGAATAGGATGAAAACACAATTATATTCTATATATCGTTAATGCCCTTAATCTGGAAATAAAATAATACTAATAATAGATTTGACCCCCATATCCCGAAAATCCTCCTTGCTCCGCCCCTGGGGGATGGCCAATGGGGGACAAGCAACAAAGTTCTTCTATTTAAATTTGTAACTAATTTAAATTTCTCATTCTATAGTTCACAGAGTTCTACTAAATATCATGTTTTCTATTAAAAAGAACAAAATGGAGGGGAAAAAAAATCTAAACCACCCATATTTACTTCTTGAGCAAAGTTTGCCAGAGTTCTGCAGAAAGGTTGATCTCTCTCTCTCTCTCTCCCCCCACCCCCCCACCCCACCCCCCGCATCTCCTTAATAAGCTGTCTGTCTGTCTTCAAGTAAAGTTGTTTCCATGTAGTTACTTGCGATCCAGACACAGGGCGCACTCAGAGATTAAAAAGTAGGCAACATATTGCATTAAATTATTGAAAGCAAGTTCTCTTACCACACAGCGAACAGCAACAGGAGCCCATTGGCTTTCAACTCCCAACATTAAGAGATGGTCCAAAACCTTTCTCTATACCAATAAAATAGATTTGAGTGAGTGAGATGATTCATCAATGTTAAGATTTTTCAGGTGTTTATTACCACAGGTAAAATTTGACAAACCTGAACTAAGACGGTCTTATTTGTCATTCTGTCATCATCTTTTCCAGGCTCAGTTCCTGGACATCCCATCATTAACAAACTAATAGTTTCTAATGCACTGAGTAGATTTATCGTCTACTGGTTCCAAGGACAACAGAAAATAATAAGTAATACTTCTGCAAATATATGTACATATATGTTACTTTACTTACATATACACAAGCACATACATAGTGGTTAATAACTTAACATATATCAGGTGAACAAAATTGTTACAATGAAACAAGTAAACAAATTCGAAAAAAATGAAATCTAACCTTTTGTCGGGTAAAGCTGTATGCACCTCCTCTGAGCTTCAAAATAGATATCAAAGGGTCAAAGCCTATTGTCTCCCTCAGCAATACCTATAAAACGTTTACACTGTGGTTAATTGGGGAAGCACTTCGGTAGCACTACTGGTACTCCCTTGTTTTCCATAGGTCCCTCTTCAATGTAATGTTATATATTTATATATTTTTCTATATATCGATAAATCTTAGAAAAAGATGGATATAACTCCTATAGTTTTTAAAAAAATGTTATTACTTTGATCAAATGGATTAATATACCTATATTTTATAAGCAAACTGCTTCTGTATACTCCTTAAAAGGTAATTTTAGGAAAGAAATTCTACAGAGAGGGAAAGAGAAAGAGAAATTCAATATTGTATAATCATAATGTTTTCGTATACACCTTATACACATACAGCACCAAGGACTGCTTGTGTTAAATGTTTATTTTACTTTTTATTTATTTATTTTTTATTTTTTATGCTTTCCTATTAAAAGTTTAAAAAGAGGAGGATTTGTTTTTGAACTTGTATATCACTAAATACGGAGGGCGCTATACACATTAAAATAAAAGGTAGGAAGAGGTGTTTACAACAACTGAACGAGTGTCAATATCACCATTCTATGTAGGCACAAAAACGGAAATCAAAGTGACAGACCTGATTAGATGTATTGTTGCGAAGGAGATTGTTCAACAATTCAAGGCAATCCTGGGTAGTGACAAATAAAAATTAGCAAAAAATAGAGAAGTTAATTTAAATATTTCTCAGATTACACCTTTAGTGCTAGCATAGATGAATAAATATTTGACCAAAAGCAGAACTACAAAAGAGGTAAAAGTTCTTAATTATTCAAGATCAGAAAATGCACACACAACATGACTGATACAAGCGGCAAATCATCCTACATATGAAAAATTAGAAATCAGACAACAAATTTGGTGGTATTTTAGGATCAAGTTAAACTTAATAACAGTATAGGATTCTTGCAGGTCATTAATAGCAGAAATATCCAAGTCAAACTATATATGTGCAGGTCTTAGTCTTAAGGCTGCATCCGAGGTGTAACAGAAGATGCAAAATAAATTGTTGAACAAGTATCATTTGAATTCCTTACGATCATCACTTTCTTCGAGAGTGATGTTAAATGGCAATCTTTGTATTTTCAATGGCTGCAAAGGTCGAGAAGAACTTAAATTTTCATTCTATATTCTATAGACATGCAAGCAATATTAAAGAATATTACATTTTTGATACCCTTGTATCTTGAGGGTTGCTTAGGAAGCTTTAAGAAATGTTGCAAGGGGTTGCGGTGGTAGGCGTGCCGAACAGCTAAAACAAGGAATACATGGATATGCGTAGAGACGTGCACTTAGTTATCATGGCTTTGTTGCAAGAACTAATTGGATGCGGACATTTCATAAAATTAATCCCTAAGCAGCATTCTTCAATATATATGATAAAGTCCATATGACTGGCGCGACCTTCCTTAGGGGCTTGTGCCAGGATTATTATATGTATTCCAAAAATTCTTCGTTCAATGAGATAAAAACAGATCACATTTTAGCAAGTACAAAGCAATAGTAAAGTGATCTCAACAACAAATAAAATAAAATAAAAATAAAAGAGGAGAGAAGGAAAGAAAGAAAGAGAAAACATAACACAATCACTTCTCTTTACCCCACCTTTTCCTAGAAATATTGTCTATTTTAATCAATGTTGATCGAACATACAACTAATCATGTTATACTCGCACTAAATCGTAGGAAACTATTTCGTCCCCACCAACAAAACAACAACATTATCATAGTTATAGTATGTTTTAAAATAAACAATTAGAATATGATGTTACAGAGAAAATAAGAGTCATCAGAAACATCAATGTGGAACTATCAAATCAATGAAGAGTCAAAAGTATACATTCTACACAAAAAGGTCCGCAACTTATTTCTTTAATTATTTTATTTTCTTTAGCCGGCTATTTTCTCGGTATGTCTAAAGCATGACTAGATTCTTACAGAATTTTATTTGAAACATACTCCCTCCATCCTCAAAAGCATGTCTCAAGTACAACAAATTTTGTCCACAAAAGTATGTCTAAAAATACATGTCAAATATAAAATAGACACAAATAATAGTTTACCCTCAAAAGTATACCTAAGTGGGGTCCACTAAGTTTAAAAAAGACAGATTCTTAGTTTACTTACATGGGGTCCATTATGGATAAAAGTCTTACTTATTTTATACTCTCCCCGCTACTTTAGTTTTCTTAATTTCTGTCAAACTTGTACTTTGAACATCCTTTTGAGGACGGAGGGACTAATAAATTTAATTTTTGTAAAGTAATTTAAACATAAATATATATTTGGCATCCTGAACAACTCAATCAGATCACTATCTACAGAAGTGTCATCCAGTCTGAATATTCTTGATTGTGCAATTAACTGGTGTCGGTGTAATACTTACAAATGAAAGTTGGCAGCAAACCATGTTTTATATCCAATCCATCTTAATCAAAAGAACTTCACAAGTCCAACAACCTTAAGGCACATGTATACATAATACAAAAGTGTGGGATACTAGGAAATGCCAAAGTAGAAAGTGTGCCAACGACAATGAAAGGCTAGTTGCAATAACAACAGCTTCATCAGCAAAGAAGCCAGAACAATAGGAGCACCATAACAAAACATTTTATTAAATAAGATGCAAGTCAGTAAACTACCTGCACCACAACACCACCTTCTGAACCTCCTTCCTCTTTAATAATACTAAAAATCTTGTCAAAAGCACCTTCGAAGACCACAATTTTTTGAATTTCCTAAGATTACATGTCACGGCAGTATTAGGATGAAAATTAAAACCAAGTGACTTGACAAAACTTTTGTCAACATAAATAAAAATGACCATGAGAGGCAAATAGCTTACCTCAGCTTCCCGGGTCAAGTGAGTGAGAAGTAACAAGGCCTCATTTCGTATAACCTAGAAGGAAAACCATACATTTTCTTCAAGATCTAACAAGGAACAGTACACAAGAATGTTGATTCAGTTCCATGTTCATACCTCACGATCCATAAGCATATCCATAAGCCGAGTTATACCACGAGGAGTGGTGAGAATAGCTTCCTGTAACCTGAAAAGGGAGGTCAGCTAATAATAAAACCATGTGACAGGAAGAAAGTGGCTATGTAAAAAGATACCTATTTCGAGAATTTGTGAGAAGGGCAGTCAAAAGTTGAAGTGTATAATATCGTACATAGAAATCCTCCTCCGACTGCCAAGGTATATTTTTTCAGTAATTTTTCAATCATGTGCATGATCCAAGAAAATCCAATGTCTAAACCGTTCACTGCACTAAAAATCAAGATATAGAACCCTTACCAACAAACTTAAGAGTAGGGAAATGCTTTCTCCTTCTCTAGATAGCAAATCAGTATTCATTAAAGCTGGTTGAACCTCATTTGGCTGGCCTTTTGCATGAGCAATTGGAGTTAACGCACTCACAAGAGTTTCGAGAGCCCCACGAACCTTGAGCCATAAAATGAAAGAACACAGACATATTAGCAGGAATTGATTTGAGCGTAGACAATATTAATTATCAAAATATTATAAGAAAAATGACATACATGTCGACAAAGTTGGATTGCGACCAACGTGGAAGTGTATGCGATAAGATAGAATAAATTAAAGTGGGACCCTTCTTAATTCCTACCTATCCCATGTATGCACATGCGTCGCAATCATAATTCGATTGAAAACTTTCGCAATGTATAGCAGAAAGAGTACTGGTACATAAGATGGTAGGATGCAAGGACTAAACAAGTTCTCCATCTAACACCAGAAATAATGTATATACACAACTTGACGTGTGTAATATTTTTATTTTTTTATTTTTTCTACATCAAAGTGAGAATTAAGTTGTTAGCCAGAAGTATTTTGCCGCAAACTCATGCTTGATCCACTGCCAACATCTTTGTAACTCAAACATGGTGAGCTAAACATATAGATCAAAATGCAGCAGACAGGCAGCTGACCAATAGGCGAGTCAGCCAGCACCAGATTAAGAGAACCAGTTCAGCGCAACGCAGACCCAAATCAATATCAGTAAATTAAGACTAGACCACTGTGGATGATCTAACATCCAATTCAACAATGGAAATCTGTCAGTACGAAGAAGACAGATATTTATCGTACAGAATGTACTAACAAGCAATAATATTATTTAGTTTTTGTTCTTCAGAAAAGTTCAGATTCGAAAAGAAATGTGTAACCCATTGTGTTCACACTTTAGATATATATAGGGGAATGATCCATAGACAACCTCGGCTATAAAGTGTTTAGTCGCCAACCCATCTTACACCGTCCATAGGAAGATCTAACGGGCGCGATTTAAAAGAATATCGACACCATTATTAAATGACTTCTATGCCCCTGCTTTTAAATTTTGAAATCCTCCTTCGGCACCATAATGATGCTGACGCTGCTTTTTTGATTTGCTTTGGCTTACTAGTAAGTTACTAAGCCCTCCACATCTTAATGGTGTGGACGGACATTGAAAAATGAAAATTGGTACTTTGATCATATTGGCAACGCACAGACAAGAAAATAGATGAGGATGACTGCCGAGCTTTTCACATGCAACAACCACTTATTTCAGTTGGTTATTTTTTATGCATCAAGTTGTATCTATTTATCTTATTTTTAGCTCTTTGCTCTCCACGGAATTTCCCGCTGTGGTTCAGTGAACAGGCACACATGGCTATCAGATAATACCTGTGCCTAAATGCAGAACACAGCTCAGCTCAGTTGGTGGATAAAATTATGTAACAGTTTAAAGAAAAGCATGAGGTAATCATCAGGTTTGCTGCAACAACGTAAACTTTAAAATGACAATGTAATTTGAACAATCAAATCACTTAATAAATTTTTAGCATACGTAATGTACTGCCCGCATCATTACAGTGCGGAGGTGAGCATATTTTGGAAAGAGCTCAAAAACCAGAACAAAAGTGGCAGTCAGGGTACAGACTGTGCTTGGTACAGAGGTCTTTGGTCTGATGAGTTCCCTTTTCTTTCTTTTTTTCATAAGTTTCATATGAAAGTGCAGGATTCTAAAATAAAAGAGTCCAAAGAAACATATTATATAAAGTAAAGCTTCTCAGCCCCCAACCTTTCTATTAATCCTCGTACCGATCCGGACCCCCACAAAAGGGAGAGGGGCTTCAAAAATTTCTGCTATGCGAGGTTTACATACAATAAAGTACGAGGGAGAGGTTGAAATTTTAAATTAAGCGGCATAGCCAACTAGTACACAGCTTCCACACCATAATGGTGCAGACATTCTACTGTTTTAAAAAAAAAGAATAAGGAAAAAAAAAAAAAAAAGGGAGTTCGTTGAATCTTCTAATGATGGTGCAAGATGGGTAGGCTATTAACACTTAGCCAACTTTGGCTATGTATCATTACCCCTACACGCACACACAAGTATATCCTATGAAGAACCGATACAGACACGAGGCACAGATGCAAAATGATACATGACATGGAACATAATGTCACACAGAGGGTATTTTGGGCAGCAAAGGAAAAATTAGTATATTCTAGTAGGTAGTAATTTTGAGTGACCATGTGAGCACATGGGGTAGTTTGTTATATTTGAGTGAAGGATAAGAAAAGTAGTGTAGGTTAGTAGCCATAATTTTCAGCATTCTCTCTCTATAAATAGTTGCATCTGAGAATTATTTCTCCAAGCATTATGAATTAAGTGAATGAATGAAATGAAGAGAAGCTTATTTAAGCTTTCTCCTAATTTTCTCTCTCCCTTCTCTCTCACGAACTCAGGAGAAATTACTAAGTTTTCTATCCTTCTTCCTCCCAAAATATGTTTTCTCTCTATTCTATTCTTCTATTTCTATTTCTATCTTAAGCTCAAGCCAGGAACCAAGTTGGGGCCTAACAAATTGGTATCAGAGCTCAAGTTCTATCCAAACTCATCATCTTCTTCCTTCTAATACTCTGTTTTCTCTATCTTCTATAACCCAAAATGAAATCTATTTCTTCTAGTCTCTTCTATCCTTCAAACATTACCCAAAAACAGCCCAGACCTAGGAGGCTTATCTTCTTCAACCTCCTATTCTATTTTCATATTCTTATTTTACTGTTTCGTCACTGTTCATAAACCCAGAAAAACCCAAAAAAAATTCAACCAATTTTCTTAGTTTTTACCATCAAAACACTTTGGGTAATTCATTACTAAGAAACATCAACAACTTCTTCAGATTCCAACCACAAGAAGGCAGAAAAAACCACTTCGGAGGATCAAACTTGCAACTCAACAAAACTAAGTGATTAGTCACTTGTTTCAGGTATTAATCACTTCCATCTTACTCGTTTCAATCATATACACATAGCCCATAACATAATTCTCATAAACAACAACACCAAAACATGTTTCAATTCATAATTTTCAATCTTTTCTCAATCGGCAAAAATTTCCAGAATCTAATGATTAAAGTGGTTTGATCTGTTTTGTTTGTGTTTAGTGAGAAAAGTTAACTTGTCTTAGCATATTTAGTAGTAGTTTAAACATTCAAAAAACCAAAAATATCAAAATCAATTTCCAGAGTTTTTCCAGTTCAAATATTAAAACAATTTCAGTTATATTATTAGTTTTACACTTGTTACTGCAGTGGTAATTAGTGTTCATGCTATATTTTGATCCTTTTGGTGCTATAGCTTATTTGTGTGCTCAGTTACTCTGTTAAAAGTAAACTAAGCAATAGCTAGTTGGATTTAAACTTGTTCTATTTTGGATACTCAGTTTGTTTCACTGAGGGAGTCCATTTCTGAGTAAAAAACCACTCAAGCTAATTTACTCTTACTCAAGTAATGTTGTACTCAAGTAGTGTTGCTACTGCTTGGGATTAATTTTCAAACTCGATATCACAATTGTCATGTGATTCATTTCATTCTAAACTCTGAGAAACATGGTTGGGCCTGCACACCAAATGTTCAACCAAATATTTCAGCAAGATTTTCTGATGCATGGAGATTATACCAATGAAAAGTTGCAGCTCATTAATGAAAAAATGGATTACTTCATAAGTGATATGAATGAGTTGTTGAAGCAAAAAGGCTCAGATTATATGGTGGGTTTTGTTTATACCATTGGAAATCAAAGGAAGAGCGAGATGCCAGTTCACATGGGCTATAGAGAAGATATGGGACTTTTTAGAAATTCTAGCCATGCTGAGAAGTCAAGGGCCAGAACAAATGAAGAAGATGATGTCCAATGGAGGAGGAGGAACAACTTTGGTGAAGAAAATGAGAAGGAAAAACAACTCAAGCATCACAAGCTTGTGTTACACAATCATTCACTGAAGATGATAATGCTAGAAACTGGATCAAGGAATGTGAAAAAGCAAATTGTGAAAGAGCCCTTATATATGATGATTATGTTAAGAATGAGGAGGCTCCATATTATGATGATCCACCCACCTATGATGAACCACCACAATATGAAGGGGATCATTGCTTTCATGAAAAGGCAGAGTTCATTGACAACATTCAGCAATGTGCTACACAACCAGAATCTGAAGAAGAGTTTTGGTATAATGAAGTCCCTTTGTTTAATCCTGAAATGGAGCAAAGATTCATGAAGGTAAAGGGAGTGTTGACACTTCCTGAACAGCAACATAATCTGAAGAAGAGTTTTGGTATAATGAAGTCCCTTTGTTTAATCCTGAAATGGAGCAAAGATTCATGAAGGTAAAGGGAGTGTTGACACTTCCTGAACAACAACAAAGTTGTTCATAGAGATTCCTTGGTAAGGGAGCGGTCAAACCAGCCTCACATGATGCAAATCAGTCCAGAAAGTGACGACAAAAATCACCTATATTTCAGCTCCACAAGGTCCAAAGATTTATACAAAACTTTTTGAGAAAAAGGGATTCACCCTAGGTGATGTTAGCCATCCAAAACAGTCCAAAAATGTCTTGTTTGTATCACTTAAACCTTGGAGAGATAAGGTCAAAACCTCTGCAAAACTCACATTTGAAGGAAACTAGCACTAAAATTTCCCTCCTAACTTGAGTACAACCTATTTCCTTATGTTTCTACTTCAGTACCTAGATCCCTCATTGCATACAAGGGACTTTGTTGTTACTATGCTGAAGACCATGATGTGGGGCATAACTGTAAGAAATCTCAATGCTTCATAACAGCTACTAAAGATAAGGAGGCTGAAAATTATAATTGTCCAATTTATGATGAAGAAACAACTTATGCTGATGATGAATATGAAGGCAGTCCTTTATACGATGAACAAGCAAAATGTACAGAAGCTTTGAAGGAAGGAATCACAATAATTGGTGAACAACATCTTGTGATGGTACCTGAGAACCTTTGGATACAGGAAAGTATGTCACTAACTGGTATATATTGAGAGATTTCTCACAAGCTGATAATGCCACCAATGAGGTATCATTTGACAAGACTATAGCTTACCTTAAGGACAAGTTTGTTCTAAAGAGGAAAGGATTCTCAAATACAGTTCCCATTCTCTCCAAACATCAATCAAAATGCAAGAAAACTCCAGGATTCTTAGTCAATCTCTTTATTAGGGAACATGAATACACACTCATGGGACCAGGGTCCTTCCTTTTATGGCTAGCATCATTTTGGTGGAGCAATATTGATGCAGTATGTCAGAATTTTCAGTTCAAAGAGGATGGGGTTACCAGGCCTATTCCTTGGAGAGATAAAAATGGAATACACTTCCAAAACTTTCAGTTTGAGAGTTCATTTGCAAGGCAAGTTGATCAAACAACAGAAAATGTGATGCAGAAGCTAAACTCAACCTTCTTCCTTAGAAATTCTCTAAAGCTAACAAACCCATATCAATGGAGTTGGACAACGACCATGGTCTATTTGAATTATCTAAGTCCTGCTAACATTGGTGCTGTTAGGATCCTGATAAGTAAGTTGGTTGCGATCAATCTGCTAGGCATTATACTTGAAGAGAATTCCTTGATGAATGAAAAAATTACAAAAATGATGTTTCAGTTGTTTTTTCAAATGATCGTAGAGCCATGTTGTGGTTGGGCTATGGTAGCCAAGAGAATTAATCTTGCTTTTGAATTAACATCTGTTTATTGGTGTGCATTAATGCTCAACAGAAAATAATAAAGGGTTGTTTGTCCTACTTCACAATTCAAGAAAGGTTGGATCATTTTGAAATGTGACAGTTGTAGTTGTATATCAAAGAGAAAGTATTACAAGTCAGCTATAAACCAGCAAGTATCAATGGTGGTTGTATTTGAAGGAAAAGAAATTCAAGAACTCAAGGCATGCTAAAGATAATACTGAAACAAGCTTTTGCAATGGAGAAGTTACACTAAATCAAAATCTGAAGTTGTTGGTGTTAACATTTGATATTGGGGAATATGAGAAGGCAGAAGTTTCAAAGAATTGCTATAGAAAGATTCAACTAAACAAGTTCCTGAGTTTTTTTTTTTCGCCACTAGAAAGGTGGTGAGAGCTACCAAGACTGGAAAGAAGAAAATCAGCATTATCCATGAAGATATGGATGCTTTTAAGGAGGGAATGTCACGCAGAGGGTATTTGGGGCAGCAAAGGAATAATTAGTATATTCTAGTAGGTAGTACATTTTGAGTGACCATGTGAGCACATGGGGTAGTTTGTTATATTTGAGTGAAGGATAAGAAAAGTAGTGTAGGTTAGTAGCTATAATTTTCAGCATTCTCTCTCTTTAAAAAGTTGTATCTGAGAATTATTCTCCAAACATTATGAATTAAGTGAATGAATGAAATGAAGAGAAGCTTGTTTAAACTTTCTCGTTATTTTCTCTCTCTCTTCTCTCTCACAAACTCAGTAGGAATTACTGAGTTTTCTATCCTTCTTCCTCCCAAAATTCTCTGTTTTCTCTCTATTCTATTCTTCTGTTTCTATTTCTATCTTAATCTCAAGTCAGGAACCAAGTTGGGGCCTGACACACAAACATTTTCTGAAAAACAAGATATGATACATTGGGGATACATTTAATTTTGCATATATATTTAATGAGTATAAAATTATTTCTACAAGAAATCAATTTAATTATTTATAGAGCATGACAAAAATTTACTAAATAGATGTACACAAATAATTTCAATAGACATGTTCACTAGACATTATATAGTAAAGAAAATATTACCAGATGTAGTCCATAGTACTTCTATATATACGGTAATATACCGGATGTAGTATAATAGACTGCTATTAATAGTATTTGTTGTCGGTTTTCTTTAATATGTTTGCTTCAATACTTTATCTTGAATCTTTTGATCTTGAAACCGATAAAATAAATACAGTTAAGCATAAACTATATAAATTCCAAATAATTTGTTTTTCCCTTATACAGTCTTGTCCCATCCATGTCCCGCCGTGTACCTGTCGTGCCCCAGCAGTATCCAACATCTAAAAAATTAAAATATATATATATATGAGTGCATGGCGGGGATGTGCCCAAGGTGTGTCCGGGCTTGTACTTGTCCAACACGGCCCCGACACCGACTCGGAGGCTTCTAGGAAGTTTCTGTGCTTGATAGCAAACATCCTTTTTCAAGTAGCTCCTTGATCACTCAATATTATTTGTAAGACCAACACATTGAATTCCTAGACTTGATTGCACGGACTTACATGTAATCTAATCCTATTGTTGCAAACATACCATCACTTTTTTTCAAGGAAAAGTAGAAACCAGAAAACAAAATACACATGTAGATTGATACGCTACTACCCGAAGCTTTCATACCATTTCAACATCATCATGCTCGTCCTTTAAGACACTCAAAAGCACAGGAAAGCCTGCAATAAAAGTGAATAAATTATGTTATGAAACATAACATGTGACATAAAATATTACTCTTTTCCAACAAAAATTGCTTACCCATTGCCCCAAAAGCTAGCTGGGCAGCACGACTTTCTGCTACAACAGATTGCAGTTCAGCAATTGCATTTCTTCTATCCTCTGCCAGGGCACCGTTACTTATACGATCGAGCAAGCGTTCAACATAGCTGTTTATACGAGCCATAAATTAGATAATTCAAAACACAAATTGAAACTAAGTAAACTATAAGCCATCCAACAATTACACAAGATGATGCCTCAATGGACACATACTCTAATTTTGATAAACCATACAAATGGAATACAAAATGAAATGTGTTCACCTTGATGTATATAAATGGTTAAAAACATAGCGAAGGTTGAAGGGATTCATAAGAAAGGGCATATGATTTCACATGACAATATAAGGAATAGCATCTTTTAATTTTAGTATATTTATTGTTCTTTCAACTAGTCGGTCTGTCAATATGTCCTCTTTCCTCTTGAAATATTCCATTTAAAGAGAATAGAGCATACACCTTAATGTAAAGAATTGTGTTATAATATAGTTAAATAGACAGCCAAGGCCTCATAAAAAGTTCCTCTACAAATGATTTCCTCAATCCCAAAACTGGGGGTCCGTATATAAAAGTCAAACAATCTAACAGAAGAGTAAGTTGTAGCATGATCAACGGCCAAGATCAATATGTATGTGGATATCATGAGACATAGTACCTTGATTTTGAAAGTAGACTTTTATTTGGGACGTCTAAAAATAGTTGGCCTTGGAAATTGGAATGGGTGGAGAAATAAATATCTCACGTGATATAATATTCATTTAAAAGGGATAAATTCATCTCTTGATTCTTTAGAGTAGTCGGTCAGTCAATCTCTTTTCTTTCACCGTATCTCCCATTTGAAAAGAACAGAAAGCAATTGAACTTACACCACGTATATTCCAAGAAAACCAGGACCAAGCAAAAATATTAAATTGTCAACATATATCCTTCTTTTAAATTCTTCCAATTAAAAAATAGATACATATGCTTCCAACTCCATATGTCTTTGTGTGTGTGTGTAAAATACAGCCTGAAGCCATCAAATGCAACCTTTTGATGGAGAAGAATCGCAATAATCTTTCAAAGAGCCAACTAAGATACTTGCACAAAACAGCTATTTTCCAGTCAGTAAGACATACAGTACTGACATCAATTGACATCACAGTTGCATACATACATAACAATGTACCATTATAAAAACCAAATATTAATTATTAAGGCAGTATGAAAAAAAGAAAATCCAATAAAATTCTTGGAAAACCAAGTCCAGAGACACAGACTGACTTGGTTGATAGGTTCGCAATGAGTAAATCTACAAGTAACAAGCAATTGTAGGACCCAAGAGAAGAGTTTTACCGCATGATCCTGACTCTCAACTAGGGGTTGGATAAGAACCATGTCAGTAACTATCAACGGTCACACAAAAATAAAATGTATTTTCACTTCCACATTTTTCTGATTGCAGTGGATATTATATCAAGTAAAATTGTGTAGAAGAGTAACTAAACTTCATAAAGTATAGTTGGATAATAGTGTAACTTAAGTTTTCTCAAATGATCAAAAAATGAAGTTAATCTTGCATTATACGCAATATCAAATTCTCCAACTATCAAAACTAAACGGAAGAATTATAAGGAGGGGAAAAAATCATTTACCTATCTTCATTCGACCCCGAATTTTCATTTCCAAACATAAGTCCAACAACTCCCTGCATGAATCACCAAAAAATTTGAAGCTCAAGTGTCAAACTTGAGGGTTTTAAAAAGTATTATTTATTATATTCTACTAACTAGTACAAATATAATGGTAGAAAAGTACCTTGTAACCAGAAACCAAATCCATTTCTCTGAATATCTATCGCACCACTTGAATTTATAAAAACTCGACCTATGAAAAATAAAGGATTTGCAATATATTGAGAAAAATATAATTAAAACAATTTTTAAAAAAAAGGGGGGGGGGGTCAAACTCTTGTTCAGAATCAACTGTTAATCTTTGCAACCTAATTGCATTCTAAGGGGCAAAAAGATGAGCAAATTACTAGTGCCACAAGTTAATAAATTTAACAAAGCTAGTATCGAAGTATAGTTAAACAGAAATTTGCCACTCAAAAATTGAATCTTTTAACATCAATAAGGAACTTTGCCCCTTCATAATTGAGATGTTCTTGCAAAATCATAATTATCAAAATACTAAATACTTCAAAATGTATGTTTAACTATTTACTATAGTGTATCTATGAAGTACCAGATACAAAGGAAACACACAAACGCATAAAATTGTTCAATTTTAATCGATCAGAGATTCAAAATACAAATTCGTGTATATATATTGAAGAGAGTCTTACCGAAATACGAAAAGATTCCACCGGAAGGTTGCCTTCGAGATCGGCTTGCCGAAGCTCCGGTCGGAGAAATTGGGAGATATAATTAATTCAGCTACAGCTAAACGTCCACCGGAGAATGAACAAAAATAGTCGAGAGAGTAATTTTAATTTGACTAAAATACAGTTTGTACCCCCAAAGTTTATAGGTTAGTTGAGGTTTACATCTCAATATTTAAAACATATTTAAGTGTATCCCAAAAATCTTTTATGCTAAATAAAAACATCATTCGATGTTTAAATTGGTTAAAATACACTTTAAAGTTCCTTTTAGTTAAACAAAATACACTCCAAAGTTTGTTGCGTTAAACAAAATGTACCTTCATTTTTAAACGGTTAAAACATCGAAAAAAAAATTGAAGTGTACTCAGATACATTTTAAAAATTGAGGTGTAAACCTCAACACCCCTACAAATTTTGGTTACAAATTGTATTTTAGTCTTTTAATTTTATTGTTTTCTCTTGTTGGTATAGTTATCAGAACTGGACCCCAATTCGGCCTGGTTCGCTCAAAAGACCGAACTTGCAAGTATGTCGAATTAAACCACTAAAATCAGCCAATTTTTTTGAAAACCGATCAACCAACCGATTTTTAGAGGATCAGTTGGGTTTTTCACATTGATAAAAATGAACTATTCTGAAGAATTTAGATTGTTTTTGGAGGGAAAAAAAAAACTTGGATCAGAAAGATAGATAGGGGTACTATATGAAACTAACTTAGGGGTTTTTTGTTAAAACTGAATGAAATGTTCTAAATGTATAAAAAAAATCTGAATGAGCTGAATGTAGTAGAAAATTTGAATAAAAAATGAAATGATGTGTTTGATAATTATTTGTCTAAAATATCTGAATACGTGTATTATCCTTTTTTAACCTTCTAGGTTATTATGAACAAATTTGTTATATAATTATAAATAAACAATGTTATCTAAGAAAAATTAAATGCAAACTTTTGAACAATCTTTGGTGAAGTATACTATTAAAAATATAATTTTAGAAATAAAATACTAAAAAAATATTAATAACATTCTATAGTACATAAAATCAAAACAAAAAACTACAACAACATTCATTAATTTGTTTATATATATAATTTTTTGTTAAGTAAAAATCAAAAACAATTTGTACATAACAAAATTTGTTTACAATAGTAAACAAGATGGATATTGAATGTAAATTTTAATTGTCTATGAGAGAATGTAAGTAAAAATATCATTCAGCACTACTTCTTACTTATTTTTATTTAGCCACAAATTTTTGGATGAATTGTTCAGACACATTCAAACGCATTTAGAATTTAAAAATTGTTAAACAAACGGTTTGAATGACTTATTCGTTCAGATTCGGACTTATTCAGACACATTCAGAAGTAAACAAACCGCCTTTATTAGGACTAATATTTACAAATCAGAAATTTAAATATAAGAATTTTATCACATAGTTGTGTTCTTCCCTTCCGATTGTTGTTTTCTTCCCCCCTCCGATTGTTGTTGTGTTCTTCCCTTCCGATTTTTTAATTTTGTATTTTGATTGTGGCATTCAATCTTTTACTTGATGTTTATTCCATCCGATTGTTCATTTTTTCTTTTGATTGCTCTCTTTTTTCTCCGATGGCGACGTCTGACTTTTTGGGAATTGAGTTGCTTGCATAAAACGTTGAGGCGTCTATTTTGTTTTTGTTTTTGTTTTTTTGCTCTACTACTGTCTGCGTATATGACCCTAACTAATATAGTATTATAATATTAGACTTTAAGTAATGGAGTACTATTATATTGTACTCCCTTCGTCCCAAATTAATTGCTCAGTTTTGATTTTTTTTAAGTCAAATTGACTATTTTTAGAATTAATAATTAAGCATATATAAATATATTTCTAAAATTATAAAAATTGCGGTCAGTAATAAATTGTATATACTTTCTTTTGGTTATAATCTCTTCACCCATATTTTAGCAAAAATAGTAAAAAGATTAGTTTTAAAAATGATCAATTTGACTTTAAAAAGTCAAAACTGAACAATTAATTTGGGATGAAGGGAGTATAATATTAAGTAGTGGAGTATTTTATAAATACTAGTCTCCATGCACTCGCGTTGCACGTGACGAAGAAAATTGCAAAAGAAATAAAATTAAAAACAATTTGTAATTTGATTGAGACTTATAGAGAAAAACTGGAAAAACAGAGACTAAAGTTATGAGAGAAAGAAGGGAGTGTAGTAAGTTGTATTAAGTTTTAATTGAATGGATAGCTGCTTCACATGCATAAAATTGATGCAATAATTAATTAAACTTTTTTAGGATAAAATGTGATTCAATTACACTAAGAAACTTTTACAAAAAGCCTCAAGCTTTATAATAAGATATTATATATTGAAACCTCAAAATTTTATCTATTATGAAGGGAGAGTAAGAATAGCGGTTATTTTAGGACTCTTGGTTTCTAACATTCTTGTTAACTTTTTTATCTTAATTTTTTCTTTTATTTCTTCACTTCTACCGATGATCCATCACCTCCTAATTTCTCTCACCCACTACCTACTAATTTTTTTTAATTTGCACACATAATTGTGTGTGCCATGTAACTAGTATCATATAAATTGACTTAATTAAAATAATAAATAGAACAAGATTTATTTATTTGCTTTATAATATTATTATTGATTTTTAAAAGTCAATTTAATACTCCCTCCGTCCTAGGATAAAAGTCCTTATTACTATTTTAGGTAGTCCCAAGTTAAATGTCTACTTACTTTAAATACTCTATTTTCTACAATAATTTGTCCATAATACCCTTAGTATTAATTGTCATATTTCTATTCCCTATGCATATTTATGGAGTATGACTAGTCATGTGCAAAAAACTATGTAATTAAATGAGAATTTAAATATGGACAATTTTATCATTTTATCCTCTTTCTTAATATGCGCAAAAAGTCAACTAGGACTTTTATCCTGGGACGGAGGGAGTACATTTTTAAATTTAAAATTGAGATGATTTATTAATATCAATTAAAAATTATGAAATAATAAATTTTACAATTAGTAATACGTTTTAGATAATTTACAATATTGATCTTTGTATTGACTAAAATTAATCTCAATTTTGAGTTCAAAAATATTTTAAGTTAAGACTTCAAAACAGTGTTCTAAAAGTCGCTAGTCGGTCCCAGGTCGGTTGGCTACCGACTAGGGGATTAGTCGGGGATTAATCGGCTAGAGGCTTAAATGAAAGAAAATGAAAGTATAGGGGCTGAAATAAAAAAAAATAAAACTACAGGGGCTAATATATAACATTTTAAGGACTATTTTGAAATTTAAGAAAACTTTTAGGACTAACATAAGTAACACAAATCATCAAATAAAAACATTACAACATATAACAGTCAAACCAAATAGTTCGATGCTCTAAGTTCAAAACCAATTAACCAAATGAAACTGAGTAGCACAAAATTAATAGGCAATCACTCCTCCTCCTCCTCTTCTCCATATCTCTCCAAGACTTGCTCTCCATCGGACTCAAACTCATAATCTTCATCTTCGTTCGGTTCGTTGTCATCATCTTCCGACACAAACTCGTCTTCATCTAGTTCTAGCACATTTCTACCACTTCTTCTAGGTAGAAGGACCTCGTCCGCTCCCATAGCTTCCCCAACCATATCCCATGTAAGTCCCGAACCCGGCTCAACTTCATCGTCACCAACTTCAACAATCCATCCTTGTGCATTTGTTGCTTCACTAGTAATTAGGACATCCTTCTCCTTTACCCTTCTTTTCTTGTTGACAAGTTTGGCATTGAATTGGACATACACTAGATTGTTCAACCTTGTTGCATCAAGTCTATTCCTTTTCTTTGTATGTATCTATACATTAAAGAAAATTATCAAGTTAATAATTCTAATACCCTTATTAAAAAATTACAACATGTAATAAAGAGAGGGAATATGTACTTACTCCCTCAAAAGTGCTCCAATTTCTCCCACACCCGGATGAACTCGAAGTCAAAGAGAGAATTCTAATGGCTATTTTTTTCAAGTTGGGTGTATGATTTCCATAGTTAGACCACCATCCAACTAATCATGAAAGAAGCACAATTCAATGAGTAATTTAGTACTAACTATAAGTTACTTGATTAGGGAAAAAAAACTAAGTTACTAACTAAAAAAACTAGAAAAACAATTACTAAGTTACCCGGATCATAAGTGTCATTGTTCTCCTCACATCCCTTTGCGGCCAATGGTCTACCAAATCCACTTTGTTCTTGTACTTCAACAACTCTTTATTGATGACCTCATTTTGAACTTCAAAATCATCGGGGAAGAAAGATTCAACACAAGTAAAAACACCATCCATGATAATTGGATCATCTTTCATGGTAGGATCCTTGAAGAGGTAAAATGGATTCATAAAGTAAGCCGTCAAATGCAATGGACTATCAAGCCGACCTAAGCCTTTTGTGTCAATGACTTGTAGTATTGGTCGGTAGTTACCCTCATTTTGTTTGTATGCCTCTTTGATCTATTCTTTCGCTTTCTTGAGCTCTCCATACACAAAGCCCATTGAGGGCTTCCAATCCCCATCAACAAGACGAAGAACCATCACTAATGGAGCAAACACTTTCAAGCAAAGAGTTATGCTATTCCAAAACGCCGTACTCATCACCGTAGCAAATGCGGCTTTCCCCTTTGCGGTCTTCACCCATGGAAGAGCTCCTCATTCATTGGTAGTACACATCATCTTCAACTCTTGTTTCTTCTCCATCATACTTTGCATTGTCAAGAAGGCGGTTGCAAATCTAGTAACACTCGGCCTCACTATGTCTCTCTTTTTTGTATGTTTTCTCATCAATGCCAAGGTTCTATGATGACTATAAATAAATATAGTGAACTTCTTTGCCCTTTCAATAATGTCTTTGAACTTTTGTTGCTTTCCAATCCCTTCAAGCATGAGGTTTATTGTGTGTGTTGCACATGAAGTCCAAAACACGTGTGGTCTCTTGGCCTTCAACAATTCCGCTGCTGCCATATTATTAGAGGTATTGTCCGTGATTATTTGGATTACATTTTGTGCCCCAACTTCATTAATGCACTTGTCAACATAGTCAAATATATGTTCAGCCGTGTGCGACACCTCTGAATCTTCCTTAGAGAAAGAAAACAAGTCCCAGTCCTACAATTAACACATAAATTCATGATGCTTCTTCTTTTTCGATCGGTCCAAACATCGGTCATGATAGAGCATCCCGTTGAAGCCCACTCTTCTTCTTCTTTCTTGAGTGATTGTTTGGTTCTCTCCACCTCCTCCTTCAATAACGGCTCCCTTAATTGGTATTGGCTTGGGGGTTGGTAGCCCTGGATTTATACCCACCGCCTCAACAAAACGTTTGAAGCTATCATTGTCAATACCATGAAATGGAATACCTACTTCGTACATCCATCGAGCCAAGTACCTATTCACATCATGAGTTCTCTCTTTCCAAAGTGCATCATTCATGTTTTGTTGTCGCATCTTCTTACTTGCACTCAAATCCGGATTGATGGCCCTTGCATATCTATCCATAGGACCAAGATAATGGGGCCTCTTCCTTGACCCTAAAACTTCAACTTCTTCGTCTTCATTTCCTTCTGGAATTGCCTGCACTTCTACTTCCGCTCTAACATTTAAGTCATTTATCCTCTTCTCTCTCTTTTTAGTTGTTGCCTTGTCAAGTGTCATCTTACACTTTTCTTTATCTTCCTTGGTTGACTTGGAGCATGGTGCTATATTTCCTTTGATATTTGCTATGTGTTGTTTCAATCTATAAACTCCTCCACCATACTCTTTGTCACATAATTTGCATCTCCAACGATCCTTGTTACTAGGATTTACAAGGAAGCCATATTTCCATCCAACATCATCTGAAGATCTTTTTAATACTGAACACTGAGAAGTAGTAGAGGCTGTCGAAGATGCTGATTGAGATTGAGCCATTGATATTGAGCCATTGACATTATACTATACGGCTATACCTATGCAAAATACAAAATACAATTAAACAAACAAAAAAAATACATTAAGCAAATATGTTACAAGTAATAGTAAAATTACATGTATTTAATATTTATATGAATATTGATATATATTGTTTTCTAATAATTTACCATATTCATAATGCAGGTTTTAGACTTATAGCACATCAAATCACAATTCACAACAAGAAGGAAGCAAGATCAAGTCAAAATGATAATTTTATTATAGTTGTAATTTTTAAACTTGTACCAACTTCAAATTATGTAAATGGTGATACCTTTGTAATATTTAGTATAATTCAATATAATTCTTAAACTTATGTTTAGTTTCTTAAGTTTTAAGTTTTAACATTGTATATAATATATATAGAATAACATTAATTTCAATACTAAGATACTTCATTCGTTCTAAATTTAAAGACACCTTTTTTACATTCAGCAAATATGTTACAAGTAATAATAAAACTAGTAAACAAATAAACAAATTTGAATTGTAATATTCCAACCAAATTGTAATAAACAAATGGTAATTTGTAAATTATAATAATAAAACAAGTAAAAAAACATTATCATGTGTAATTTTAGTTACTTACTACTTAATTTATAAATTATAATAATAAAACAAGTAAAAAAAATTATCATGCTGCAATTTTTATTTTTTTAGTTACTTACTACTTATTACATTAGTATAATTTATACTATAAATTATAGTAATGTAATAAGTAGTAATTTAAAAATTTGGAAATATCCATCAAATTTAAGTAATAAGTATACACTATACAGTATACACTTTGTTGCCTACAAACAATAAAATAACTAAATAAGTAGCAGCCAGGCATCCAAACAAGGAATAAGGAATAAAGAATACACCAAAAAAAAAAAACAATCAGTAGCAGCAAACAAGGAATAAGCAATAAAGAATATACCAACAAAAAAAAATCAGTAGCAGCAACAAAGCAGAATACAACTCATGAATAGATAAAGAAAAAAATTGGGTAGCATAACCCTACATATTGGTCTAAGAGAAAAAAAGGCCAAAGTCGACCAGAAGAAGAGGAGAGAAGAAGAACAGAAGTAAAGAAAAAAATTGGGCAGCATAACCCTACATATTGGGCTAAGAAAAAAAAAGCCAGAGTCTACCAGAAGAAGAGGAGAGAAGAAGAACAGAAGTATAAGAAGAAGACAAGAAGTCGTACTTGTGATTGATAGCGAGCTGCCGGAGCCGGAGCAGATATGTTAAAATTGCACGGTAAGTCTCTCCTTCTTGCTCCCCTTTCTCCCTCTCTGTACTCTCTGTAGTTGTTGTTCTGGACTTTGGAGTTGATCGATGGATTAGGGTTAAGCAGCTGCACATTTTTTTTTTACCCATTTAAGTTCGGGTCGTACCAAACTCACAATTCCAAGTCGACCGCTTCCCCGACTTTTCCGACTAGTCCCGACTAGTCTCCGACTAAGTCGGACAACGATTAATTGAAGCGACTATGCCCAAGTCGACTCGGCCACCTTCCGACTCCGACCTCGTCGCCGACTAGTCGGTCGACTTTTAGAACACCGCTTCAAAAGGTCAATAATGACCTTATATTTTAAAATGGATAAAGTATTATATAATAATTTTAATTTATATTGTATTTATAATATAATCATTATTTTATCAAAGAAAATTGTTTTTCTTTCCTCCCAAAAATAATTTTAGAAAATTATTTTATAGAGCATATTATTCCTAAAATTTATTTTCTATTAACTAGATCTTTATAATCATTAGTCCCTAATTTGGTACTTTTTCATAGTTAAAATTAATGTTTTATAATAAATATTATACTTTTTGATAATGTAAATATAGTTAATTATTCAATAGTAACAAAAATTCGGCTCAACCGGTTCAATTGGAAACTAGTACATCGATTGGTTCAATATCTGGTCCAATTCTGATAACTATGTTTGTTGGTTAGATTGATCATGAGCAAGAGCAAGCCTTCCAAATTTTCTCGACCCTGACCCAATGTGAATTGACTACAACCCTAATCGAGTAAGGCCTTATTTGGGGCGTGAGAATCTGATGTCAAGAATGATTATCCTATTCCCATACTCTTCATATCCATTTTGGGGTAGTTATTAGCAAAAATTTAGGCATGAATTTTTATTTCCCAATAATTGAGGATTCCTATTATATATGGGTATCTTTTATCTACGTGGGAGTGTTGTTATGATACCTATTCCTATGACATCTTAGTTTTTAACGTGAAAAAAATATCCCGTCACTTTCTATGTTCAGTCCGCAGATTACTGCGAAGAAAAAAACCTCTCTTCTTTAAGGTAAATTTCTGATTTTTTCTTCCTCTCACTTCTAGGCGTATATATATATATATAGTATATGTGTGTGTGTGTCTGATTATGTTTTTCTAAATTTCGAAAAAGTGATATATGTATTGCTGATTACTTATACAAACAAATATTCTTTGAAGGTATGATTTCCCTTCTTCTCCTCATATCTTCTTCTTCATTATATATACACACACACACACATATATATTAATACACACTTTAATTTTTGAGTTTATATTTCTATATCCATTCATTAACTTTTTTGGAATTATATTACCAATGTTCATATGATTAAATTAGACAACAATTACAATTTGATTTCCCTGTTGTTGGGGCATGATTTTATGGGCCTGGTTGGTTCGGTGAGACCTAGCCCACTTGGAGACATATTCTAATAAGGAGACTTAACTATTAAGGAATCTTCATTCTTAATTTTATTCAACTTATAATTCCTAAGGAAAAAGTCATGATTATATTCGACTTCCTTTCTTTAAGGAGATTGACCTTTATCCTATTATGGTAACTACTATGATAAGGACTCTTAATTCTACTCAGGGAAGGGCGAAAAAATTAAGGAGGTGTGATCAACTATAAATACATGGTTATAATTCATGTTCCAAGTATCTTACAATTTACACAATTACTTTACGCACTAGAGCAATATTAAACCTCCATTGTTGACGTTTCTGACCTGGACTGATTCTCACACCGGAGCTATCCCCCGACAGCCCGACCGTCAGGTTTCTCAGTGTGTTGTTTGTTCCCCGTGCAGGTTTCTCGCTCGTTGTTTGGTGATTCTGCGGGTGGACAGATTTTGACGTTAACACCTGTATCTCTTTTTGGTGAACTTTGTCAAATACTATCCATCAAATAATGGGTTGCGAAGAGTTACAGTGAGTTAGTCATTAGTAATATATATATATATATAGTCCGAATCTTAAGCATACCCTCTTAAATGACATACCAAGCATACCCCTTTTAGCGACGGACCGGACGACGGTTTGGTCTGTCGCCATAGGTTCGGTCTGTCACTAAAGCCTTTAGCGACGGGTCCATCGCTAAAAGTTGTCCGTCGCTAAAGGCTTTAGCGACGGACTGGACCTATGGCGACGGACCAAACCATCGCCCGGTCCGTCGCTAAAGGAGGTATGCTTGGTATGTCATTTAAAGGGGTATGCTTAAGATCCGTTCTCTCTCTCTCTATATATATATACATACATATGGGAGGAATGATTAATAGCAAGTACTTGCTATGAATCAAAAATGGGCAAACAGTATAATTAGCGTTCAATACAAGAACCAACGACCGAGATTAGAACTGAAAAATTCACGTCCGCTACTATTAGTAGCGGACGAAGGGTTACGTCCGCTAGTAATAGTAGCGGACGACAGGTGTCGTCAACTACTAAGTAGTGGATGTCGTAGAAAATAGTACCGTCGTCCGCTACTATTAGTAGCAGACGTAACCCGTCGTCCGCTACTAATAGTATCGGACGTGAGTTTTTTTAGTTTTAATTTCGGCCGTTAGTTCTTATACTGAACGATAGAGATAGTGTATGCCTATTTTTGATCTATAAGAAATATATGCTATGTATCATTACCTTTTCTTAATATATATATATATATATATATATATATGACATATAATATAATACATGAAGTAGATAAAACTTTTTCAAGTGACTGGATAAGAAAAACACTACTAGAAATTTGAGCTATAACGACGAGCTATAGCGACGGTCGGGATGAAAACGTCGCTATAGACACCTATAACGACGGTCAACGGCTGGTCGTCGGTAAATTATGTTGAAGTTACTTTATACCGAGGATCCTAATGTGGTCGTCGGTATAGACCTTTTTTTAGGCTGGCGCGCAGACTTCCATCCCCTATTTCCCCCAAATCTTGTCCAACCTATTTCCCCCAAATCACAAGCATTCTCTCCTCTCAGTAACCCAAATCAGCCCTCTCAGTCACAAGCCTTCTTCGTCCTCACCCAAATTAGCCTTCGAATCTGCGTCGTCACCCAAATCAGCCCTCTCTCAGTCAATTTCTCTCCTCTCCTCCTCATCCATTCTCCGTCGGATTTCGAATTTGCGTCGTCGCTTGGTTCTTCTGTCTTCTCTGAGCCCACACTGTAATATTCTCTCTTCAATCTGCATTCGTTATTGTTATATGTGTGTATATATATGTAAAAATTTGTTGATGCCTTTAGTTTTGGAAATTTTGTACTTTAATTGGAAGTAAATGTTGTGGTTGATGGTTATGAGTTTATGCTTACAATTCTGCTTTTGATTTTGGTATTGTGGAAATGAAATGATTTTTGTATAATATTATTATGTGCATTTATTTGCTCAGTTTCTATACTAAAGTTCAAATTTTGGAAATATTTTGACGAGAGAATTCAAAAAGTATACGTAAGAGGGAATATATATGTGAGGATGCTAAAAATAAATATGCATATAAATGTGGAGTTTAGAGTTTAGGTTATCTTGTTTTTATAGTCCTGTTATGTTGGTGAGAGACTTTTATTAGCTTTTGTGCTGATGAATCTGTACCTGTAATTACCTGATTTTGATTCTACTAAATGGGGAATGCTTGTAGCCCACTTAGGTGGGCAAACTTATTATCCTTATGGTAAAATCTTTAATTCAATGCTTGATTTCTATCTACTTGCTCTTTTACTAAATACTGTCGAATTGGTGTTATTATAATGCATTCATGGTAAAGTTCACTTGAACTAGTGGACTTACAGTTGGAATTGTATAGTCATATATATTAGATATATCAGTTTCGATTGTAGTGATTAGGATCTACAATAAGATCAGGACAAAGTATATACAAATACTAGATGAAATATTATGCTGAAAATAGAAAAGAGTGGCCGCGCGCCGATAATGTCTTGTAAAATAGAAGTTTATGGAGCTGTTCATTTAACTTTAACACAGAATTTTTTGCTTCAGAACCTGGATGTATTTTTGCTCCACGGTAATGGATTATATAGTAATACAAGTAAAACCAGTCAAGCTAAAGAATCAAAAATCATTCTAATTACATACAGGAGGGATTGACTTATTAAATCTGGAATCATGTTAGGAAGCAATGCAGCAAGACAATTTCATAGGAAGTAACTTCCATTTGTGTAATCATGAGCCTTAGAGCATAATAGCTGTCTTATAATCCATTGGTTGAATCCTAATAATTTATTAACCATTCCTTTATCACGAAAGCACAACAAACAGTGTTTTGATGGTATCTTCCAGTAGGGTTGTTGAAAACAGTGTTCTGATCGAATGGATGATTGAGATCAAAAAGTATACGTAAGAGGGAATATTTTGACGAGAGAATTCAAAAAGTATACGTAAGAGGGAATATATATGGAATTTGAAACACAAACAGATTCCAAAATTGAAAGAATGAAATAATCAGTTGAAGACCTTAAAAAAACACAAACCTGATCATGAATAAAGTCGAACAAGGCTAAATTCTGCCGGGAAAACGTTTCTCTCCCTGTTGAAAGCTCATGAATTTGTCTGAAAACTTGTCCACCTGTGTAAAGTGTTGATAGAATCGCTATTCCCAACAAATATCTGTAATTTTATATTCAACAAACTCTTCATAACAAAATCCGGCATATCAAATCCAAGTTTTAGGGATATTATTTTGTCGCTAATTTGCATTGAAATTCTTAGCTTTGTTTTAAAGGATAAGGGACTTATATCTATTTTAAATATCTTTCACCTATCATAATAACACTTAAAATTTTTGACATGTTAGGGACATAATATTATGGATAAGAGGTGGATGGAATTACCAAGATATTCTAGAGAATATCTTGCAGGCCTAGAAAGATTTCTGGACTTTGGTTTTGAAAGAGTGGGCATGGTAACGGGAAGAATTCCTTATCCATGTAAGAATTGTGTGAATGGCCGATACCAAATTCGAGCTACTATTCGTGAACATTTGATTTGTGATGGATTTATGTTTGGCTACACGAATTGGGTGCATCAAGGGGAAGATGAAAATGTCAAGGATGTGAGCAATGATGATGTTCACGACGAACCATCACAATCCGAAGATGATCATCGAATGCCTGAGATGGTAAATGATATATTTAGGGATCATGGTATGGAATCGTCGGCTGAAGCTACAAAATATCAAAAGTACATGTCAGAGGCCAATCAACCTTTATACCCTGGATGTGAAACTGAGACTGTCCTTTCGTTCATTGTATGGCTTTTCAATCATAAAAATGTTAGCAAATGGACTGACTAACTTAAAGACTAAGAATTTTGTGCCTGGTGACCGTGCTACATCTATAGCGAATACTAATAACAATGATCGAGTAAATCCTACTCAATGGGCTGCGTTGGTTGATTATTGGCTAACTGATGACGCAGAGGTTGTGTTTATTCTTATTATATATATTACAAGTTCTTAGATATTGTTATATATTATTATTAATTTATAAATACATGCAATGCAGAAAATAGCAATAAAAAATAGCGAGAATCGGAAAAAATTATTGGTCGGTCATACTTTGGGGACTAAATCAATTCCGAAAAAGAAGCATGAATTGGTAATATTTGATATTATTTCATTATTTTTTGTCTTTAATCATGTTTCAGACTTCTATGAATATAGTATTTCCTGAATTATGAACTATTGTGTGTTTTATTTGTAGTCCAAAATAAATAACAAAGAGATGGATCGAGCCGATATGTATATAGCATCCCACACACGAAGTGATGAGTCAATTCTACCGGGAGCATCCTCGAATGTGGTATGTATTTATCAATCCCCGAATTTGGATGGGTTTCTACATATGTTAGGAATTAGCAGGTGGTGCAAATACTTGTATGGTTAGAAATAAAGGCTCATATGATATATTATACTTATATTTACATCCTTCTATTTACTCGTAGCCCCTTTGCTTTCTTAATTTTTAATCTGAATATGATAATTCATTTTTTCACAGGAAAAAATTATTGAGTTAAAGAAGATTCAGGCGGCGGCTGGCGAAAGCAGTTCTGCACTATCTACGGGACGAAATGATATCCTTGCACAGGTGCTTGGGCCGGAGCGACATGGCAGACTCCGACAAGGTGGAGTTGGTGCTACGGCTACAAACACTTGGGGGCCTCGTGAAACAAATGATGTACATCGTGAGAATCAAGAATTGAAGGTTGAGTTGAAAATGGTGCGGGACAAAGGAGATGACACTGCAAGGAAAGTAGATGAATTGCAAGTGATCATTGGAGAAATGCTCAAGAACAAGTCAGTTTTGAATGCTCAGTCCAACAATCAGGTGTTGTTTTTAACTCTCACACATATAGTTAAAATTGTTGCTCTCTCACTCTCTTTGTATGAATTAACTAGTTCACTTGGTAATTATTTTGTAGGATCGATCGACAGAAGACGATAATAATGATATTACTGGATCGAACAATCATATAGAGGATCTGTGACATTGTCCAGTGTTGTTGGAAATGTACTGTTAATTTGTGCTACTGACTATGTACTGTTTTGATATATAGTAATGCTATTTTGGATACTAATGTATATAGGTGACATTATATACTTTAATTCGTACTTTTTAATGATGAGTTTGTTTTGTTTTGTTTTTTTAGTTGCAAATGTTGTATTCAGATTGTATCATATGGTTTGACTGTAAATATGCTACTTGATGTGTAAAAGAAATATTGCAGAATAATGTCAGCTAATATTTACAAAATAAAAAAAAACTGGAAATGATATAGCGACGGTCGCCAACCGTCGCTATAGCTACCAAACAATCGCGCCAAAAAGTTATACAGCGACGGTCCCGACCGTCGCTGCAGAGTCCAGTTATTCACGCCATTAATTCCCTATACCGACGGTCGCCGACCGTCGCTATATCGCCCATACATTCGCGCCAAAAACTCTATTGCGACGGTCCTGACCGTCGCAAAAAAAGGATTTGACCGTTGGTAAAAACCCACAAACGCGTTTTTGTGTGTTCTCTAGCGACGGTCGGACCGTCGGTATAGAGGTGTATGACCGTCGCTATAGCCTATAGCGACGGAATCTATGGCGACGGTCTCCGACCGTCGCTATAGCCTATAGCGACGGTCATACACCTTATAGCGACGGTCGGCGACCGTCGCTATAGACCATTTTTCTAGTAGTGAAAAGATGAACTTTTACATTACATTTATGAGTTTTGGATAGAAAATAATTGAAAAACTTAAATTAGAATGAAAAAAATAGAATAGAAAACCTATAAATCTTCTTTTGTGTTATGTGTGAGTTTAGAAAATCATAAAAAAAACTTAGCTTTTAAATAAAGATTACCACTTTATCCTTATATTAAATTTTCTTGTGTTTGTATATAAAGGGTGATGTAAGGACTACAAAATATTTATGAATTGTTTTTCTTTTGAGTTCAAATCTATTCATTTTTAGACGAATTTTTTTTGAAAAAGTGGCCAAGTCTTTTATTTTTTTTCTTTTTTTGTCTCTTAAAAAAAACTCAAAAACAAGATAAATGAACGTAAAATTTATTTTTTTCATTCATTTTTTTGTTCTTTTCAAAACTCAAAAACATAGTGTTATGGACAAAGTAGTTTTCTATCATTTTCAGCACATACATCCACTTTTAGAAATGAATTATGGAATGAAAGGAGTATATTGTATTTTAATTTTATTTACTTTGCTCTAATGTTTATTAAATTAATATTTCTTTTAATAAAAAATTATCATAAAAAATGATTTTGCCACACTGAAGTCGAATACTGGCTCCGCCACTGTGTATAGGCATGTCGGGAGGTATGTTATCCTTGTGGGATAATAAAAAATTTGCTAAGAAAGGGGAATGGTCTCATTCTAATTGGATTGCAGTATGGGGATCCTGGTACAAGGAAAATATAGAAATTATGGTGGCAAACGTTTATGCTCCTCAATCAAAAAGAAGAAGTTTTTGCAATGGGAACAACTAATCAAAGTTGTTACTTGGTGGGGCAAAACAATTATTGTTGCTGCTGATTTCAACAAAGTGAGGAGAGATTTTAACTATGTTAACTATGTTATTGAGAAATTTTAACTATGTTATTGAGAAGGCATGAGAGATTTTAACTATGTTATTGAGAAATCAGGTTTGATAGAGCCGCGGTGGAATGCAAAGTCTTTCTCTAAGTATGATTATGGTGGGAAGAGAAGCAAAATTAACAGGATTTTTTGGTCGGTGGAATTTTTAGATGCTAGCAATGAAAGATTTCCAGGTTTGGTGTAATAGTAGAAATTTATCGGATCATTGTTTCATTTTATTAAAAGGTACTGAGCTGAAGCTATGGGGTCCTAGGTAGATAATTGGTTGTTACATGATGGTTTCATGAATTTGTGTGAACAAGCATGGAAGGGAGCTGATATATCAGGTTGAATAGCTTATAAACTCGTAAGAAAACTGAAAATCATGAAAGAAATTATATATTAAAAAATGGAAGGTAGAGGCTTATGGGTTTGTAGAAAAGAAAATGGAGGAATTGGGTATTATCTTGAAAAATAGAGAATGGAGCATGGAAGAGCAGGAGAAAAGAGAGATGTTGGAATCAAATCTATGAAAAAAGGAGGAGGTGATAAAGTGACTCATGCACAATTTGCAGATGATACAATTCTTTTTGGACAAGGATGCATGGAAGAAATTGTTAATTATAAAACTTTGCTTTGGTCTTTTGAAAGAGCCTCCAGTTTGAAGCTTAATGTGAAAAAATATAAATTATTCACTATTGGAGTAGAGGAGGAGGAGGAGAGTGTTAGGATACAAATAAATTTGGGTTTGAAAGAGGAACTCTCCCTTTGATATATTTGGGGCTCCCTATTGGTAGCAACCCTAGAAAAACTAGCATATGAGATCCAAATGTGGAAAAATTTAAAATAAATTAAAAGGGTGGAAAAGTAGCTAGGTTGTTATCACTTGGAGACTGGGTAGTTATGATAAATGCACTTCTTTCAAACTTACCACTTCATTACATAGTTTTCTTTAGAGCCCCTGTAAAGGTGGTGAAAAAACTTGAGCAAATCAAGATGCAATTTCTATGGGGAGTGGGATCTAGAAAGGAAAAGAAAGGCAAAAGTAAGCTGGAAAAAGGTGTGCATAAGTAAGAAACATGGAGGGCTAGGTGTTGTAGCTCTATTATGTTAAGTGGTGGTGGAAATTCAATTCAGGAAAAAATAGTTTGTGCAAGAGAATTATTTGTGGCAAGTATAGATGGGGTAATGATATTGTTAATTTAGATGATCGAGAGAAGGTTTTAAGTTCAATTTTAAAAGAAGATAAATGGAAGTGGGTTGTCGGTGATGAAAAATGTATTAGTTTTTGGGAGGATCGATGGCGCAATAACATGGAGCTCAGGGTAAGATTTCAGAGGCTTTATCAGCTAGCAGCTAAAAAAGATTGCAAAATTAACGAGTATTTCATGGAGCACAGGAATGGTACAGAGTGTTGGAATTTTCAATTCAGAAGGGAGTTGAGGGAGTGGGAAAATGAAGAATAAAAAGAACCGAGAAATATGTTGCCTGAAATTAAAATTGAAAAAAAGGTTAAGATAAACTGTTGTAGGGGTTGGGGATTCTTTTTTAGTCAAAAAATATATCAAGAGTTTGGAGGAATCAAAAAAATTTAGTATACCAATATGGAGTAAGTGGGTATGGAGAAAAGGTTTATCATCTAAAGTTGATATATTTATGTGGCTGACAATGCAAAATAATTGTTTACGAGTCGAAAGTTTCTTGTTAGATATAAGTGTTTTGTTTATGGGCCATACTCATTGTTGTTGGTGTAAACAATTAAGCATGTTTCACTTAATTGCAGGTGGGGATGGAAGGTATGGAGTGCAATGTATGTATAGCTGGATAGGGGTTTAACCGTCCAATGGATGTAATTAATGATCAAATGAAGATTTTGCAGCAACAACATCTCAATGAGGAGGAATATATATGCAAGAATATTGTAGTAGTGAAGTGGTGCAGTAGTGTAAATGTTGCAACAGTTCAAAGTGATGCAGACAACATTTGAAGTTGGTAGTAGTAGTACAGTAGCGGTAGTGTAGAATTTGTTTTTAATTTGTTAGGAGTTTATGATTTTTGTAAGTTAAGTTTGGTTTGTTCGCATCCAAGCCTCTTGTAGAATTTGAATTTTGTAAATCTGTTGCAGAGTTTTGAATTTATTTTGTTCACGTCGTCCAAGCGTTTTGGATTGTAAGTTTTCTTTCTAGAAATAAAATAAAATAATTAAATAAATTAAGATAAAAATCTTCTTTTATTTATAGAGTACTTCTTACATGTTCGACACATGCCAAGGGTGGTGACGTGTCAGAGCCTTAGTGGCCAAGCTACGGCTCTTTGCGTGTAAGGATTGTCCCTTATTTGGCGGCGGTGAAATTTGTTTAGCTCACCCAATTGAAATTGAATTCAGGTGAGATGAGAGAGGATGCACATGCTTTCATCATTGAGATATCAGGACCAGGTGTCGTCAACCTTTGACTGTTTCGGGTTGACCCTCTTGGACAGGTCGGGTCTCAGCTATTTTCACGGAGCGGGTTGAGTCCTTTCGGGTAGGTCCATGAATATCACCATTTTACAGTATATCGGCATGACAAAAAATAGTTATGGACTGGTTTTGGGTTATACAATATAGGTAGGTTATGGGGTCCATTTAAAACTAAAACTACATTATTCATTTGTAATATAAGTTAAATAGTTTGGACCATAATTCAGCCTTATCTAAATGAGTTTTAGCTTTGTCAAAATGAATATGGATTGAAAGTACGTAGTTATCTAGTTTGGACTTTAGACCCAATTTTGTCCTTTAAAAGTATGGGCTTAAACTATACCTAATAATAACATATAAAATAAGTATCCAGCCCAATAATTTTAAGTAATTTTTGGATGACTTATGGTTTCTAACCTATTTTGCCAAGCCTACCTAACAAGCCCCTTTTCTAAATCAATGTTCCTTATACCACCAAAATTATAGCTCATGGAGTCATGGGCTGCCAGAAAACGCTCAATCGAGGACTTTAATGTGCCTACTTTTTGGATGAAAAAAAATCATTTAATGTTATAATATTATATGATTTTCTAAACATCTCAAGTCAATGGCTATAAACTAGACCATTGGTCTAGTCCATAATTTGATGATCTTTGTTGGATTTGTGTTCCACTTCTTTGTCTATAATAGGCAACTTATCAAAGAAAACACACCAAGGAGAAATTCCTAATACTTCTATCTTGCATCTTTTGTTATTTCTTTAGTTCTATAACACGTTATCAGCACGAAACTTTAACCAACTGAGATGGTAAACTTTAAATTCGTGCAATTAAGTATTATTATACTACTGGTTTGGCTTTGATGTCGATTATATTCTTTAACTGTCAAATTATATTCATGTTTTGTTGTCCATTTTTAAATTTTGTTATTTACAGTGGTACCATCTATCCTTGTTGATCTTACAAGACTTGGTGGGAACCTTTTTACCGTTTATTAACTTTGTGGTAATAACCCACATAAAGTTCAAAGTATTTCAGATGGATATCAAGAGTGCATTTCTCAATAGGGAACTTTCAGAACAGGTTTATGGTTAACAAACCCCCAGGTTTTGTTGATCATGCTTACTCTAATTATGTGTATAAACTAGATAAAGCATTATATAGCTTAAAACAAGCGCATAGAGCATGATATGCCACACTAACTAATTTTCTTATTGAAAAAGGATTCACTAGAGGTAGAGTAAACACAACAATATTTCTTAGGAAGCACAAAGACAAGCCATTGTTAGATATTTATGTGGATGATATTATATTTTTTTCTATTGATGAAAAGTTATGTGAAAGATTTGTCAAGCTTATGCAGAGCAAGTTTGAGATGAGCATGATGGGGGGGAGTTGAATTTCTTCCTTAGACTTCAAGTGAAGTAAACTGATGAAGGCATATTCATCAACCAAGCTAAGTACATCAAAGACCTACTCAAAAAGTATGGCATGGAACCAACTACCCCCATAAAAACTCCTATGACCGCTCCAACTAAGCTAGATAAGGATGATCAAGGTAAATGTGTTGATATAACTCAATACAGATGTATGATTGGCTCTCTCCTTTACTTAACTGCTACTAGACCTAATATTATATTTTCTACATGTATTTGTGTTAGATTTCAAGCTAATCCTAAAGAATCCCATTTAATTTTTGTTAAGAGAATTTTTAGATATCTCAGGGTACTCCAAATTGGGCTTATGGTATCCCAAAGAGTCTCCATTTAATCTAATTGGATATTCAGACGCTGAATTTGCAGACAGAAAAAGTATTAGTGGAACTTGCCAATTACTTGGAAATAGGCTAGTCTCAATGTTCTCTTATGCAATTTCAGGATATTGATGCAACAAAAGAATTCTTGAGGTTTTGATCATAAAGAATAAAGAATTGAAGGCTTGAAGATAAAAATGAGTCACTAGGACATGCATTGCATTTAAATAATTAAGAAAGTGGTTAAATTATTATGGAACAAATTAATTGGGCATCTAAAATTAATATGAAGTGTGTTAAATGCTGAAATCTTAATTATTCGTAATAAGTTTCCCATTCGTTTGGTAAATCCTGCTAATGACATGGTAA
The DNA here is from genome assembly GCA_034770075.1 of Aralia elata. Lineage (NCBI taxonomy): Eukaryota > Viridiplantae > Streptophyta > Magnoliopsida > Apiales > Araliaceae > Aralia > Aralia elata. Next base: position 30,967,245 of record CM068381.1, read on the forward strand.
CTAAGCTGTCCATCCGAGTGGTTAAAATAGAATTTATAATTGATTCACTTTCCTATTAAAGGTGCCGCTTATTTAGCTAAGTGAATCTTGATTAAATCTTTAAATTGATGGACCTACCCAATCTTAAGGAACTTGATTTATTACTTACCATGACTGGCTAGAAATCATTAATATATTAGCCAATCAGGATTCATGGTTATTTATATTGTCTTATGAGTGTGAACGAATGTTGGGTATACAATTGATTAGTGGTTGTCTATATTGATAATCAATTAGTGGGTTTGGCATGGCTAATTTTATGTCTAATTGATTCTATAGTCCATCAAGTATTATTAGCCTTATCCCAGTTTGACTTCCATCGGTCCTATGAGTATTAGCAACGGTTATATACCTTAATGTCAATGCTGATTGATTTCTAACGGACAGAAATGTGCTAAGTCCATCTATTACAAAAAGGGGTTGCCTTGGATTAATATTAACTCACTCAATACAAGAAATCAGAATACTTATACACATAGCAGAATACTTCAAAATCAAGTCTGAAATTCTCTTCTTTTCACTCATCATTCATAAAGGTTGCTTAAAAGATTTACAATGTGAAGCATAAATAAAGTGTCGTTGTGCATCAAAGATCTCTACTAATTTCAGCTTTCATCCTTGTGCTATAATCGATGATATCTTTATCTCTTATTCATCATTGCATATTTAGCTCAGCCTTGCATTGTGTTTTAATTATTGCTTTGATCATAGAATAATTTGCTTGTAATTTTATTTTAACAGTGAGTAGACTAAGGTTAGTCTAAAGGTTTTTAATTCGGGTTAAATTAGAGTTTTACAAACAAGTCCAAGAAAGCATAAGTGCTTAGGGGTGCATAGGTGCACGGGGAGCAAAAGTGCCCGGGAGCAAAGTGTTCAAGGGAATAGAAGTATTCAAGAATTGTGGTAACTTGTTTTGTAAAAGAGTCAAATTGTAAATCAAGTTAATTAATAAAAGAGTCTCCAATACTAGTTGGTATTGGACGTCGATTAGGCCACTAGAATAGAAGTTAGGAGTCGAACTACGTAAAAATTCCTTGTGTTCATGTGCTTGATTGATTTACATTAATTGTTCAATAAATGCTTAAATTTGATTGATAAACCATCATTCTAATAATTAAGTCTATATACTTCAACAGTAAGTCATCTAATTTAACTCAGTTCATCAATTAATATAAGTTTATAATTATTCAAAATTGGATAGAAAATTGTCATGCTGTTAATTTGAATATACTGTTAATCCAGCAAGCTGCATTCAGAATATAGCATCCTGCATTCTCAGACAGAAAGTTTTTAAATTACAAAAGTTCGACATCGTTTGTTCCCACACTTATTCAACCCCCTTTCTAAGTGTGCCTATCTGAATTTCATGAGTATATTGCTATTGGTAGTTGTTATGCTCAAATCTTATGGATGAAGAATTAGCTAGCTGACTATGGGTTTGATTTCAAGTCTATTCTTATATTTTGTGATAACACCAGTGTAATAACAATTACACATAATCATGTTTTGCATTATAGAACTAAATATATTGATATAAAGCATCATTTCATTAGGGATCATATTTAAAATAGAAATATCATCTTGCATTTTATCCCAATAGAAAATTAATTAGCTGATGTGTTTACTAAGCCATTAGACGAATCTATATTTAATAAGTTAATAAGTGAATTAGGCATATTAAATTTAAGTTCATGATATTTGCTTGTAAGACTAACTATACAGGAATGAGATCGTAGAATGAAAACTGTTAGGAGAAGAAATCGTAGAGTGGATCGTAGAGCAGTGGAAAATTATTAAGTTATCTCACTTTAGAAGAAGAACTCTACGATATCAGTCTATATCCAAAGAAATAGTTGAGTGAAAACCAAGGGTTCGAAGCACGTGGCGAAACTAATAGGCACGAGCACGTTCAAAGATAAAAGTAACTGCCACACAACTAAGAGTTGCAGTTACAATAGTCGGCTAAGCAAATTAAAGATCAACACGTGTCCCACTAACCAAAATGAGAGGGAAATGAATATATATTTCAAATTTTGACATTTCTATTTCATCGTTTCATTTATTCCCACTTTTACTCTCTCTCACTCTCTCTTTAAGCCCTTGTTCACTTTACGTTTTCAAACCTTAACTTAATTTTCTTTCTTTTAGCTCGAACCAACCATTAGAATCATGTCATCAAACCAAGTCATCCCCAAAAATCAACAGTGCTTTGATGAATTTGAAGGAATAGAGTCCCACTTTCAAACAATTTTAAATCTCGTCAAGAAAGATGGATTCAATGAAACTTTAAGCACAGATATAAAAATCTTCTCAAAGAAGGTGGATGAGTTCTACCTCAACGGCTCTTGTGTTGATGGCGTAATCAAATACAAAGTAAGAGATATCACTCTTACTTATGACGCTATGGAGATTAGAAACCTGCTAGGTTTTGTGAATGAAGGAGATACAGGGTTCAGCTCTGTTAATACTAAAAAAGAACTCGAATTTATGGGTTACACCAAAAAGAATCTTGAGTCGAAGGGTTTCAAGAAGAAGGAATTCCCTCAATACTTTGTGTTCTTAGCAGATATTGTTGGCAAGTGCATCCTTTGCAAGGACTCTGCTCACAACTCTATAAGTGAGCATCAGCTTAAAGTAATACCAGCCGTTACGATGGAAGTCAAGTTCAACTATGGATTAATCTTGTTTGATTGGATCTCAAGGTGGGTCAAGGATGTAGAGAAGAGAAAGGCAGCAAGAAAGCCACTCCAAAAGATGTACTATAGGAGGTTCATAAGTATTCTTTTGAAGAATAAGATGAGGCAGCACATTGGGGAGAAAGAAAGAGAGCCCCTGAATGTCAATAAGAAGATAACAAAGAAGCTGTTTGATAATAGAAAGAGAAATCTAGTTGAAATTAACAAATCAAAGTTGTCAGAAGGAAGTGAAAGAATTGCGACTGAAGTCCATAAATTTATGAAGATAGAAAAGAAGACGGGAAAATTGGCAGAAGAAGAGGAATCTCTAGGTTCTGCCACACTTGAGACCTCTGCCACTTTAGCTTGAACTGCTAACAAACCTAAGAAGAAGAAGATAAAGTCAAGTCCCACCAATATCAAGGTCAAGGAGCATGGTCTAAGAAGGATAAGGAGAAAGCTCTGAAGGAGAACAGAGAAGAAAAGAAGAAAAAAGAAGTTATCCCTGAGGCTGACCCCACCATTCTAGAAGATGATGCTGCACAAACTATCAGTCAGCTTGCAAGCCAACGAACTTGGATAGTTCAGATGAGAAGGAAGTTCACTTCAAAACCTTCTTCAATTTCTTTCTATGAGGCTATGACTGATAGAATCCAGAACTACTATGCTGAAGTAGATAAAAAAGATGGTGAAGTTGCTGCTAAGAAAGGGTTAACCATTGAAGAATGGGACAAAAAAAGATGGAAAGGAAGAGAAAGGAAGCCAATGAATGGCATAGGCAGGATGTTGTAATGAAGGGCTTGAAGAAGTCAAAAGCTTATAAAAGAAAGATGGTTTTAGTTGAAAAACTAGTCGATGTTTAACTGATCGTACACAATCTCCGATAGTAGAGTCTGAAACTGCTAATGTAGAGATGGCTGGGATGGCTGATATACCTTAGCCAAATGTTGATACAAAGAAGGCTGGGAAGGCCTCTGAGCCTAAGCCTATAGTTGAAGAAATGACTATGAAGACACCATTGTCCGAGCCAAAACCAAAAAGCAGAAGACTGAAGAAAATGACTATCAAGAAGGCATTAAAGAAAAAGGAGGTAGAAAAGGCTTCTGAGCCTAAAGAGCTAGAAAAGGCCGCATTTGAGGGGGAGGATAAAAATGACAGTTCTTTTGATGATTCCGTGGGGCTCAACCAAATAATTGGCATAGTAGTGCAGGACATTAGAAATGCACCTGGTAGCCCTCCTCGTCTACAATCTCCAATCATCCAACGTGCTTCAGAATAAGAAAATGTTGCATCTCAAGGGGAGGAAGATGAAGAAATGATTAAAGAAATATCCAATCTTGAGAATATGGAAGCAAAGAAAGAAGAACTCAAGGTGAAATTATCAAAGAACTATATAAAACCACTATCATCTTCAACTATAATAGTGATATGTTGTTCTATTTTCTTCCTATCATGCCTTGGATGAAGGCTCTTCTAATGGGAGATATGAGTTAAATCACCTGGACTTATCAGAAATTTCATAATGTAAAGTTTTTATCTCAGAACTTCCCCAGAATTGTGAAGTTTGCTATATGTACTATAACAAATGCAAGTTCTTTAGTTCAATTTGGCATCTTTCACAAGTTCACCTTCATTAGCTCCTCTGTAATGAACAAGACTGGAGCCAAGCTAGTTGAAGAGAAAGATTCAAGGAAAAGACTTGAGCAAAACTCACGCTATGAAGTGTTCGTAGAGTTAACCACTACAAACGTAGAGCGTATATCTACTAAAGGTACACAACGCTCTTTATTTCTAGACTTATCTTTTCTTCACTCTTAAAACCTATCTAACCTCACGATCATAGTCTCAAAACCCTACGATCGTAACCCAAACTAACCAACCCCAAACACTTTCTTTTACTTATCTCATATGTACATAACACAAAATACTCACCAGAAAATACCCTAGAATATGTATATATTCCATCCTCTTCACCATTTGATTCTCCACCAAAATGACTAACTCCAACACTCATTATCTCTCTAATCGCAGAGCCCCCAAGCTCTCCGATCGTAGAGTAACCAAACTTTGCACATTTAACTCCATCCACTTTAAACCAATAACTACTACAAAATCAAACCTCCTCTCCTAACACACCACAATTAGATATACCTTCCTCCTCTCGCCCTCAAGTATTGGATCTTTTAGTCCAATCCCAGCCCAGTCAAGAGATGATCAATGACATGACGAAGAAGTTTGACAATAAGATGACATCTCTTGCAACAATTATTGACAAATCTTTAAGAAAAAGAGATGATATCTACTTCAAGAAGATTGATGAACATGATGAGGCAGTGAAGAAGATGCAAGAGATCAACTCCTCTTCCATGAAACTTCTAACAAATAGAGTCTTTGGTCTAAGCTCTAGTATTCATTAGTTCAAAGAATTTGTAAGTGATGTGATCACAAGAACCGATAATGTTATGGATATGGTTCATGAACAACGTCAAGACTCAGACATGAAATATGAAAAACTACGAGGAGAAGTCACCCTCTCTATAACTCAAGCCCAGTCTATGGTCAAAACTATCAGACTACATACAATAGAGGTGGTTGCCCTCAAGGGAGGTGCTGACAAAAAAGGGGGAGAAGAAGAAAGCACCTGTAAGAGCTCAATTATCAAATCCTCCTTCTAGACCTACACCAAAAGTCGTTCCTTTGGGTCGAAGTCAGTCTTCAAGAACTCCTTAATCGTCGAGTGGAATTACTCCACTACAAGAAAATACATAAAATTGACTAACTGTTCTGTTGATTTTAACTCCATCCGTCAGTTTTAAACTATATTTGATAGAAATATTTGTCGATCGCGCTATCAGAATTACCATTGTTGTTTTCAAAATCTGCCAGATTTAGTCGTCGGTTTTAATAAACATGACAAAGGATTATGTCAATTTAGTCTCTATCGGTTTTAATTGTTTGTCACGTGTCCCTATCAAATAATACCTGTATGCTTATAATCGACTGAGTTTTCTGTCGATTTTATTTGTATCCATCGGTTTTACCTTTTTTTAAATTATTTTTTTGATTACCCATAACATGTTTTAAAATACAACCGACAACACATCCTATTTTAAAACACAACCAACAACACACAACCTATTTTAAACCACAACATACAACCCAACTAATTTTATATAATCCACAACCAACATCAGCACACAAAAAACTATTTTAAACCACGATCCATTGCAAAAATAAAATATAGGGTTAAGTTCAGATTACCACATAGGGTTTGGCGTCTTTCCCACTTAACCACCTGCAGTCAGTAAAGCTACATTTAAACTCCCGACTTTTTGAGTTGAATTGAATAAATGCTTTCCGTCTTAACTCCGTTACTTGAGTTGACTAAAGACTTAATTACCCTTCATATATATATTGAAAAATTTCCAGTTTATGCTTCTTCGTGTGTGGTCTACAGACTACAAATGTTATTACTAATATAATGAACCCGTCAAATTAATAAGTCACATTGTGTTGGTCCGAGCTTCATTTTCTACAACTAACTACCAGCTTTTCTTATTCATGCACCCACCCTAAATATATAGTAACATTCCTTAATTAGTAACACTATAACAGAGTAAATTCAATTATACTTACATCTACCTTAATTAATTAGTAACATTCCTGATCCAAAAAGGAATGAAAACAATCAAAATGAAAAAAAAATTAAAATTAAAATTAAAATTTTGCATTTATTTCCATTATCAAAAAGTGAAGCATTGCACCATTAAGAAAAGATTTTTTTAAGTCATGGTGCAATAACATATAAAAATTATCTTTACAAAGTACTCAAAATAAAGGATGCTAGACTAATTATTAAAAAAATGAGATTGGATTAAAGTCATATCCTAAAATTATAGTAGTAATATGATAATATTCAATTTATCTAAACTATAAATAATAACGTCATACAAAAACTTCATGACACTTTAAAATTTAAAATATATTTTTGATTGTAGAATTGCAAAACAGATCTCTACTTTGAAAGAGAAAGATAAAAAGAAAGTTATCTGGGACAGATCATTCGACATTAATTAATTAATATACTTTAATTAAATAAATTTTAAATATTTTATTTGATAAAAGGGAGCTTTTATTTAAATGTTCAGGAATAAAAAATAAATTTATTCACCGTCATAAATTTCAAATAGAGTCTTACTATTGACATGTAATTTGAATGAAGAAATTAAGTAGTTAATATATATGAAAGAAATTACTCTACTGTTTAAGTTCATGGAATGGAGGATTTAGCTGCCTTGCCTTTGAATATGTTTTACTCTACTGTTTAAGTCCACTTTGAATATGTTTTAATTGTTTTACTGTTTAGTTAAGTTAATTTATTTAGTTAGTTTGATTTTTTTACTTACCATTTATGTTCTTAATTGTTTAATTTGTTTTAAATTTATAATATATTAAGAATATAAAAAATTATAATTTATTACTTTTTACACATATTTAATTATTTTTCCTCCTTGGTATCCAAATGGACAAATTTTGTGCTGTTTGTTATTATTTGATATGTCTATGCGGTTAATTGAATAAATATATGTATTTTTTATTTTCAATTGTTAAAATTAACTGATTTTAACGAAATTTATGACGTTTTGAAAAAAAATAGCACTATAATGATCTGAATGAAAAAAATAATTAATTTAATATTACAAATATAAATTAGAGTTCAGTTCAATAGACAAAAAGTGATTTAATCCGTTCAAAGATATACTTGGAATCTTCCACTTTAGTCTATTTTTTGTTCATTTATTTTGCTTGTGCATTTCTTAAGCAAGAGAAAAGAAAAGAAAAATACAGTAAACTTTATTCATCCACATTTTTTTATGTCAAAAGATAAACAAATTTGGATAAAAAAGAAAATAATTTAATTTTGACTTTTATAATCATATACTATCCTTTTATTTACAAACATAATTAGATTTAATTAAAAAATAAAAATAATAATTAAATTTGAAAGTTATTATAATTATTTTTAAAAAACTAAAAAAATACAAGCAAAATGGGACTTTTAAAGCCAAGGTACATGAAAGGGGGTATTTTTGACTTTTTTCAGCCACTTTTGACTGTTATAGCCCGACCTTACGCTCCATTGGCGAGTGTTATGCACACACCGTTAATCTGGATGGAAAAGGTGACGTTTTCACTTCAACTCAAAAACTCGGGTGTTTAAATGTAGGTTTCTGGACTGCAGGTGGTCAAGTGGGAAAGACGTTAAACCCCAGGTGGTCATATGAAATTAACCCTAAAATATAATATCCATCACCACCGTGAACAAAATGTGCTAAACTGTCATGATTTCCGACATAAAATGAAATATAAACACAAGTCATAAGTCTGTCGAATGTCAACTAATTAAACTACAAGTCTAAAAATGAACCGCTAGTCTTGATTGGGTGAAGGTTGTTGTCTATATAGACGACGTCCCGTACCACTACTATTATCGCTCGTGCCTTCCCGTGTGGCATCTCTATCAACATGTGCAGCCTTGGGAGTGTGAAATTAAAATCATCAATCTCATGCTCAACGACCTCACGCTCAGTCTCAAGAAGAGGTTCCTCAGTACAAGGAGTAGGGCTAAAGCGGTCCTGCACATTTTAATATAGCTAACAGTTTAATACAAATTTAATAACAGTTTAGAAGAATAACTTTGAAGCAATATAAGTAACAAGTCAGTATATATCTAAAGTTATATATCTATATTACCTGCGTCTGTGTCAAGATAGGACGAAACACATCCTCAACCACAGTGACGAGCATTGTAATAATCTCTTGATGAAACAAAGAAAAAAACTCAGCACTCATGACCTGACTATCAGGAGTCGATGCCGCTGCAACCTCCTGGGCAAGAATGTAAAGTCGCTCACAAGACGGCATCTCGCTTCATCGAAAGCGAAGGTTTGTAGCTAATTTTTCTGACATTGCATCAATGACCCGAGTAAAAAGCTCATATGGTAAATTTGCTCCAGTACTAAATGGGCCAGCACCTGTCCCATCGGATGATAGCCTCGACCGGATATGGGTGATGTAGTACGAGTCTGGCTGAATCATGTACGATGGAGTATCAGGAAACCCAAGGACTCAATACTTTGTAATGGGTCATAGAGTCTCAATCCACATCAATATGTCCTCAGCCTTGGGCAACTGTGTTGAAACTTGTGGCTCATAACTGAGAAGTTTATGGAAAAGGCCGAGTGCGGAGCTTCGTGACGCACTGACCCATCGGAACTGAACATAAGGGTTTGGGGGGTGCGGGGGGCGGAACCCCCGCGGTATAGTATAGAGTTACTGTAGGTACGACGCGGGATGCGCCATTGCACAACATCAGAGTGGCGCGGGGCGCGCTAAGACTTTTGAGGTGCTCTGCATGGGTAGCGCGGGGCGCGCCGTTGCTGGGCTTAAAACGGCGCGGGGCGCGCCACAGGCGGGTTTCAGGTTCTGGAGGACTAGCGTGGGGCGCGCCAGTGGAAGCCAAGGAACGGCGCGGGGCGCGCCGTTCGGCGAACTCAGTTTTCCTATTTGTTTTCTGATAGGACATTATGGGTATTTGAGACATAATGTGAAGTAGGGTTGGAATAGGATTAGTAGCTATAAATACTATCTATTGTAAAGCTCTATGTAACTCAATCAAGAAAATCAATAAACAACTAGCCGTCCGTGGACGTACCAAGGTTTTGGGGAACCACGTAAATCTCCGTGTTAATTCTATATTGTCGTGTGCGTGTGTGTGATCCATCCTAATTATAACAAACTGGAAAGCGTCATCGTCAACATCCATTAGTAGTGTCCCGGTTGCCTCTCAGCCTCTCGAGCTGCTCGTATCTCAGCTATCTTCTTCGCACGTAGTTGTCTATACCGGTCCTACAATATGAACATAAATTGCATTAGTAAACAATGTCAACTTCAATAATATATATCATGTAATTAAAACATATAGATATAAACTATAGTTACCCGTATCTTTGTTGCAGGTTTTGAAATAAACTCATTTAACCCCTTTTTTGTGTGGGTCTTATCCCACAACGTCAATAAGGGTAGGAGGTCGTTTTAACTCCCCAGTCATGGCCTATCGTGATATATAATTAAGTTAGTCCATTTAATAAAAAGATTTAAATTAAAAAAGACAGGAAAGCATATTAAATTACCTTCTTAGTCTGAGCAAATGACATAGTCCCATAAGTGTGTTGTACTTGAAGCTTACTCTTGTTCTCTTTCATCTTCTTCGACTTTATCTTGAATGGCTCTCCCTCCCAATCATCACACATCATCTTCCAAATATCATCCTTTAAGTGTGGCAGTTGGTTGTCGTGCAAGCCAGACCCCGGGTTCTCATCTACATCTTTAAAAGCTCTCTCCCTCAGCTCGTACATCCACTTTGTAAAATTACGGCTAATGTGATGATGTACAGCCCCATCACCCTTTGCTTGACTAATGCCCTCCTTGTATCGATAATATGTCTACAACAGTTGCATGTAAAAGAACATGTAACTATAAAAGGCCATTTGGAAAGTTTAGAAAAGGAAAGATAAGCAAAGGTGACAATGGATATATATATATATATATATATATATATATATAGGCAGCGGATCAGGTCCGGACTCCCGGACCTGATCAAAATCCGGACCCTCCAATTTTTTTTTTTTTTTTTTTGGTTTTTTTTTTTAAACAACTAATAAAAAATATATCGGTATTTTTGGTACTGAAAAAATTTGTTAATATAGTGTTTTGAGTATGATTTGGATACATATAACAAATAGTGTTGTACAGTCGGTACAACACTGTTTGTTATATGTATCCAAATCATACCCAAAACACTATATTAATAATTTTTTTCAGTACCAAAAATAACTATACATTTTTTATTAGTTGTTTTGCAAAAAAAAAAAAAAAAAAAAAAAAAAAATTTGGAGGTCCGTATTTTATCAGGTCCGGGAGTCCGGACCTGATCTGGACTCTATATATATATATATATATATATATATATGAGTCCCGTTTCACAGCACACGTTAGGTGGGGGCACTATTCCAGCTAACAGATCTGTTACCGTCCATTGTATGATCTAAGGAGTGAGATTGAATAAAGTTTGGGTCTTGCCGCAGGTAGAACCTAGGACCAGTACAACTTTTACTAACGGTCAGGCTAATGACTATTATGCGCTCATTTTGGCTTTTTGGGCTTGGCCACAGGTCCTACCTGCGACCAGAATATCCTTTTACCCCTATGTTCTATCCTCAACGTAGTCAATATTTTGACTGATTCTTCTAAATCAACATATTATTTAATTATAATTACAAGAATAGTGAAGTAGTGATAAATTTGTTACCTGATTGTAGTCGTGAAATTTATGATTTCTACCTTGTGGGATCTTGTAGTGAACTGTTCAATTATAGTGTATCTTCAAAAGAAATCTCATCCAAGGAAATTCAATCAATACAATTGGTCCAAAGAAATTCAATCAATACAATTGTTCAAACTAGATTTCTCCACTATGATAGAGGACCGATGTACAAATTTTGGAATAATCAACCAAAATATTGACTATTACGATGAGGATGAAACAGAGGAGTAAAGGATATTCTGGCCGCAGGCTAAGCCCAACTTTTTTTATGTTCCTGTATTCTGGCCGCAGGTCCTATCTCCTGCGGCCAGTTTGAAAAGCCAAAATAAAAGTATAATAGTTATTAGCCTGGTCGCAAGTAGGACATGCAGTCAGGCCCAAACTTTATTCAATCTCATCCCTTAGATCATACAATGGACGACCACAAATCTGTTAGCTGGAATAGTGCCCCCAGCTAACGTGTGATGTGGAACGGTATATATATATATATCTTATCTATCGTTCATTTTTACAACAGTGGAACTGCTGGAGTCAAGAAAACATATACAAAAGTTAACACTCTCTATCTACTCACACGCCTATGGCCTACTCTAATCTTGTGGCACGTACCTAGCTAGCCTAGTAATTCGGGGTACAAAATTTTATTTTCACTAACTAAGCACTTCTTACATAGTTTTATTTTCACCAACCAAGCACTTCTTGCAGTTACATTGAAGGTAAGTTTCTCACTTCTTACATACTTTTAAGTTCTCTTTAAATTTTTTTCTGTTGACTTATTTTTCATGTTACTTCTTAAGTCCCTAGGCTTATTAAATTGTATTTTTACTTTTTAGACATTTTGATTAACTGGAAAACATATAGAAGTGGTTTGAAACTATTAGTTTGTTTGCAGCCCACATAAATGGCATGTTCGTCTTTCAACCTTACACTTGGTATTAAATTTCTGATATCACCTGATGAAACAGAATGTACCATTTTTTTCTGACCATAATTTGTCCCCTTTTCATATAGTGCATGATAATGCAAGCACATAATTGTACAGAAAGAGATAATGGCTCACAAGTTATTACATGATGGTTTACTTCTATGGTTTCAAAGCCCCATAATGCACGTATATACAGTAATTAATTAGCAAAAAATACACGAGGGGAAGGCACAACTTTTAGCATCCCAGGTTTTCGGAATTTAAAAATCCAAATCAAACTCCACAACCAAGAATCTTGAACTTAACTCAAGATCAACCTTTGGAAAAAGTCCATCTTCAGGAGTAACCCATTTTTAAATAATTTATGAGAAACAGTCACTATAAAAATGCTACTTGATCTGTCCATGTTACTGATCAACCCTCTATCATCAGTTCAGCAAGTAAATTTATTTCTAAAAACTGAAAAGTGTAAAATAAATAAATATATTTTTATGGATTAGAAGTTTAAAACACTATAGCAGTCCAGAACCATGGAGACTAGTTTCCAGAACAATATAGCCATGATTACATAACTTTCCAGATATGATATAAATCTTTTTTACAAAGTAGTGTGCATTCTCTTAACTAAGACAAGTGAGTCTGATTCAGTTGTTAACAAGCTTGTAATTCACATATATAAGAAAAGTACGTTGTAAAAATACATTCTATCTTCTATAACTTTCCTCATGTCAATTTCAACTATCTAGCTTCTTAAAACAAAAAATCAGAAATGAGAAGTTCAAAGAAACTCTCCAAATAGAGAGAAAACACATACAATAACAAGTTCATTATTGTCACATAATTCCTTAGTATGACCGTAAAGATAGACTCCATCTATTGCCAATTGCACAAGGATTACAAAGAAAAACAATGAGGTAAGGGTCATGAGATAAAATGGAAAAATAAATATGCAACATTCATTTTCAAAAAAAATTCTTATTTTGCTTATGAGGCCAAGCAATCTTGTCACCCTTAGAGAAAGTAAAGATGTAGACAGCTTACATCAATGTATTTTACTGTTCACAGCCTCCAAACAATCCACTAATAAGGTGCAGAATAATAATAGCAAAAATTACACTTACATGCCACTCCCACAAAACAGTTTCTAGCCAAGCATTTTTCTGAGCTTCCTTCATTTGTGAATACTTTAAAATGCCACGAGGCCAAAACACAATGACAATAGAGTGTAGAGTATTCTTAGCTCTACAACATAAAATGCTGCAAGAAGTCAAAAAAATCATAATTAGTAACATATCTAAAAATATTAAATCAAAGTGCTTCGTTGGCAATAAGTTAGACGAATATACTCAGAAGAAGGAAGTATTTAACTAAAATATGAAACTCCCACTTGCAGGGGTTACAAGGTCAAGAGCACACAATTTTGAAGTCTCCATACATGCTCCATTCATACAATTATAATCGTAAGAGGGCAGTTATATTAATTGTGCTAAAAAATTATAATTCTAGGAGTGTAAAACAAAAAAAAAAAAAAAAAAAAACTATCACTCCGTCCAAAATTAATTGCATTTCTAGGACTTTTTAAAGTCAAATTGACTATTTTTAAAACTAATCTTTTTACTATTTTTGCTAACATATAGGTGAAGATATTATAACCAAAAGAAAGTATATTCAATTTATTACTAATTTCAATTTTTATAATTTTAGAAATATATTTATATATGCTTAATTATTAATTTTAAAAATAGTCAATTTGACTTTAAAAAGTTCTAAAAAAGCAATTAATTTAGAACGGAGGGAGTACAATATTAATTGTAACATACTGCGTAAATGTCACTGGCATGCTGAGTGGCTCGGTAGGAGGCTGACCATATATCTCGAGGCTAGTACCTCGTACCCGTCTGCTGCTACCTATAAATAATGTTCAAACATATATGACTATAAAGTGTAACAATTATGGTAAATATATATAACTGAGCAATTATTTACTTGTACTAATTGATCCAATGTCATCAGTATTGTGGTCATCACCTCGACCACCTGTGCGACCACCTAAACGACCACCTCCACGTGTCCCTCTACTTGGATGTCTAGACATATCTATTGACTAGAAATAACAATTATATATATAACTGAACAAGAATATCATAGCAATGAATATCAATATCAATCCTCATTAAATAAATATGAATTTTAATTATTACAAAGACAAAAATAAACATGATTACAATAACGATATCTTATACTATATCATCAAATCCATCTGAATCAACATCTTTATCATCTTCTGGCTCGTCAACGATGACAAAATCATCTGCAGTTAGATTATTGTTTAAGTCCTCATCATGTACTTCAACTTCGTAGTCGTCTAGATCAATCAGTATGCCCACCTCCTCATCAACTTTTATATAACTAGGACTGCTTATTTCCTCTTGCAACGCCTCATCATTATTAAAAGGAGTTGTGTCAGCAAACGCACGAGTCTTAATCATCACTACTGTATACCAAGGACTCTTAGGATTAACGACATTAGCCGTGTAGTACAATTGCGTTGCTTGACTAGCTAGCACAAAATGCTTATTAGACCTTAGCTTCGATTTGACATCCACTGTACGTGACAACCCTATTATGATTAACTTTGATACCCTTCTCAGTATCAAACCAATAACACTTAAACGTAAGAATCTTATGACCACCTGGATAATTAAGAACAACAACTTCTTCCAATTGGTTGATGTTAAATCATTTAAATCACAACATTTGAACCTATAACCATTCACAACGCATCCCGTGAAAGAGTAGGCAAATTTAATCGGACTTTAAAGGACATCACGAAATCGAGCATAAGACCTATTATCTTTAACCTAACACATATCAATTTAACAATATGATATTATTAGTTGCACATGTTTAAAAGTCCATTACATATATATCCCTATATATACATATAGATACACAACTAACCTTCTTTTCAAACCATTTCTTAAAATTGTTATTAGTTAATGCTTCCATATCTTTTGGAGTTAACCACAGAGTTGATATATATGATTCTGTTTCAAATTCTCTGCAATTTGAATGACAAATACATAATTTATTATTTATTCATATCATTTTTAATTAATTTAGGAGTAAACTCATAAATAGGGCTGTTCAAAATTTTCGGTATAACCGGTTTTTTCGGTATTCCGGACCGGTCCGAACCGGTCGGTTCGGTACAAAAATGACCGGTTCGGTACCGGTTCGGTATAGCGGTACAACCGGTTTCGGTACCGGTTCGGCAATTTAGAGTTCGGTACATACCGGTTGTACCGGTTTCTTATTATTATTTTTTAAAATTATTATTAATAATAAAAATAATAATAATAAAAATAATAATAATAAAAATAAAAATAAAAATAATAATATAATAATAATAAAATAATAATAATAATAAACATAATAATAAAATAATAATATTCGGTATAACCGGTAAAAATCGGTACCGAACCGGTCCAACCGGTACTGGTATCGGTACGCCGTTTTGACTTTTTTCGGTACCGGTTCAGTTCGGTACCGGTTCGGTTCGGCTTGGTTTTTACCGGTTGAACACCCCTACTCATAAACACACACACGCATATACACTTACACTATGTACTTAGTCACTTCAGGCATATTTAGAAGCACATATAATGAAACAATTTTGAGTTATTCGTCAGTTAAGAAACGCCTTGTTTCGGTGCCAAACGATTTAGCCGGATAGGTGAAAGCAGCTATCTCACCGCTGTCGACGTCGGTTTTTTTTCTTTCCGATTTTAGCCCTTTGATTAGATGATGTTTTGGAAAGGATCGGCACTCAATGTCGACGGGGTTTTGAAAGATCGTTTTTTATGATGAGCCAATTAACCAGAGTCGCCAGTTGGTATACTTGAAATGGATGTACCAACTCATCCGAGTTTTCGTTTTTTATAGATCGATGGCTCATATGTGACTCCGAATTAATTGGTCTGCGAATCGAGATTCATAGAGTTCGGGGGCTTGCTTAAGCGAGGGGAAGGTGTTAGGCACCCCTCGACTTCCGTGAAACACGATTACCGCAATCTTGATGCTTTCCTATCCTTTAATTCTCGAATGTGTGTGTGTGTATGTGTGCGTGTGTGCGTGTGTGTGTGCCTATGTGAATGTTGTGGTGAGTTTGTATGAAAGAATCTTTTGGATTTTTAGGGAAAGTCGTGCTTTGATTTGAGAATGCTTCGGAATGTCCTTCGATTTATACGAGAAAGCTTGATTCTTTATAAGAAGGGTTTGATTTTGATTGTCCAAAAACTATGAGATTTTTCGTTAGGTGTCGTTTTGGCAAAATAAGAGTTTTAAACCTTCGTCAAAATAGGAATCGAGATCTATACGTTGCTTTCGTAACTCAAACGATGGGCAACTTCTAGAACCTCTTTAACCCTATGCACACCGGTTTAATAAAACGTCACTATTTTATGAAACCATTTCTTGTGATGTTTGAAAACGATTTTCTTTAGCTTTCTCGTATGAAATAGAGATCGACATTCATTAGCACTTCCCATTTATTAACCTCGTGATGCTAATAGCCTAGTTTGATTGATTTTATGAAAATCTTATCATTTAGCTTTGAAATCAATTTCATCTCATAAATCAAATCGAGCATAAACACGCGTCGGAGCTATTCATGGGCATGTAAGCCATCAAAATAACCCCAAACGCCTACAATCACAAGTTTCACTATTTCGGGGCCTTAAACACGATTCTCGCCTTGGCGTCGTTTTAAGGCCCGACGATCACATATTTACAATGAAAGGTACATCGAATTTATTACATATATCAAAAGATGTCCATCATCGGATTTGGACCACGGGGTCGCTCTCCTAGGCTCACATCCAAAATCGCTACACACCCACAAGATCCTAAGAATAACAATCTAAATAAACTATGCATAATACATCATTACAACGAGCTAAAATTCACCAAATGGATATCATCGGGCCATTAGGAGGAATTTCGTTCCATTTGGGAACCCTCACTAATAGTCCTCAATCCATAGATCCACAACAATATACAAGAAAAAAAAACTACATTTAATTTAACCAAACAATATGATATAAATTGCTAGAACAAAGGGAATTTTCACCTTGCAAATGATCTCAAATGGATGTGAACTTGTGTATTTGACTAAGATAAGGAGTATATTTGATACAATTAAAATCAAAGAATATAAATCCTCTCTTTTTTCCTCTCTTTTCTTCCTATTTGATTGCAAAATTTGCTCCTTTTTCTCTCTATTTTCGTGTTCTTGCTGCTGCAGAATTCTTCTTCCTTCAAAATCTTCCTTCTTCCGATCGTTCCCCTGTATGCTGAAATGGATTGATATAGGCTGGCTGGCCGCCTGCCTTCCACCCAGCACGCCAACCACTTTGATTATTTAATTCTTCTCGGTTCCCGCACCGCACCTCGATTCTTGCGTCACGCCGTCAGTTTTATCCGAAATGCTTGTATTTTGCAGTCCGAAAAATTACTGTGGGACGTGACATATTATTCGGGAACGCCTTTTTTGGATGGCTATGTCGTCACGTTGGTTTTGACTGCGCATCGTCGCGGTGGCGTCAAGTGCCGAGTCTTTTGCTCTCGCAGGCGGGTTCCATTGACGATTTCCTCCTCCTGTCGCGGTTAGTATCGGGAACACAAAATTTGGGTGTCTACAGCTGCCCCTCTTTATCATGTTTATGCAATGTTTAAATGAAATGAACATGATAAAGAAATAGACACCTGATGCATGAATGACAGTGTCTAAGGATGACAGTACATATATGATGCAACATGTGTAGCTTACAATGCAACACAAGATATAATGCACGCAAAAAAAAACATTCGCAAGAGTGTCGATGCTTCAACCCCCTGACCGTATTTGTTAGTCGTTAGGCTCACTCTTCCAATCTATCGTATCGTTCGGGGCCGGGTTTCGTCGCCGGTCACCCATTTCGTGATCGCCGGTTATCGTCGTTGTCGATCGTCTTGTCGGGGCCGGGTTTCGTCGCCGGTCACCCGTCTCGTGATCGCCGGTTATCGTCTCCGTCGATCGTCTCGTCGGGGCCGGGTTTCGTCGCCGGTCACCCGTCTCGTGATCGCCGGTTATCGTCGCCGTCGATCGTCTCGTCGGGGCCGGGTTTCGTCGCCGGTCACCCATCTCGTGATCGCCGGTTATCGTCGCCGGTTGGTTATCTTGTCGGAGCCGGTTTTCGTCGCCGGACATCCATCTCGTAATCGCCGGTTATCGTCGCCGGTCGATCGTTTGGATCTCAGCCCTTCCCAGGGTGTTAGTGTTTGGATATCAGCCCTTCCCAAGGTGTTAGTTGTTTGGATATCAGCCCTTCCCAGGGTGTTAGTTGTTTGGATATCAGCCCTTCCCAGGGTGTTAGTGTTTGGATATCAGTCCTTCCCAAGGTGTTAGTGTTTGGATATCAGCCCTTCCCAAGGTGTTAGTTGTTTGGATATCAGTCCTTCCCAGGGTGTTAGTGTTTGGATATCAGCCCTTCCCAAGGTGTTAGTGTTTGGATATCAGCCCTTCCCAAGGTGTTAGTGTTTGGATATCAGCCCTTCCCAGGGTGTTAGTGTTTGGATATCAGCCCTTCCCAGGGTGTTAGTGTTTAGATATCAGCCCTTCCCAAGGTGTTAGTTGTTTGGATATCAGCCCTTCCCAGGGTGTTAGTGTTTGGATATCAGCCCTTCCCAAGGTGTTAGTTGTTTGGATATCAGCCCTTCCCAGGGTGTTAGTGTTTGGATATCAGCCCTTCCCAAGGTGTTAGTGTTTGGATATCAGCCCTTCCCAGGGTGTTAGTGTTTGGATATCAGCCCTTCCCAGGGTGTTAGTGTTTAGATATCAGCCCTTCCCAAGGTGTTAGTTGTTTGGATATCAGCCCTTCCCAGGGTGTTAGTGTTTGGATATCAGCCCTTCCCAAGGTGTTAGTTGTTTGGATATCAGCCCTTCCCAGGGTGTTAGTGTTTGGATATCAGCCCTTCCCAGGGTGTTAGTGTTTGGATATCAGCCCTTCCCAGGGTGTTAGTGTTTGGATATCAGCCCTTCCCAAGGTGCTCACCATCTTGTTGTGGTTTGCTTGGATGCCTTCCCAGGTTCACTTCTTGTTTGGATACCAGCCCTTCCCAGGGGTCATTGATTGTTCGGATACCAGCCCTTCCCAGGGGTCGTTGATTGCTTGGATACCAGCCCTTCCCAGGGATCACTTCCTGCTTGGATTTGAGTGTTTTTATATATATATATATATATATATATATATATATATATATATATGAGATATGTGATCGGCTTCATGTCCTGGATCTCCCACCAACATCGTCCACGTACCACGCCGCAAAAGCCATCACAGTCTGATCATTCGCGGGGTTGAAAGCGACGTGCTTGTACTTTCCCCTGAAGATTTTCATTTTGATCGTACATGTATGCATGCAAAAGATGTTATGCATGATCTGGCAGATATGTTATGGACAAATGCATGTGCACAACATATGTTTAGATAGAAATGACCCCTGTTTAGTCAAATGATACGATTCGACCGTCGTCATTGTTTGCCAACATTTGATCGGATCATGCCTTGTCGCGAGGTGTAGTTTCTAGACTTCAACATGGGTTTGGTACTCTGCCTGTTCTTGGTCGTCTTCATCCGAGGCAGTCTGTTTCGCTCTCTGTGATGATTGACAGCTATGTTGGGCTCCTTGGCTTTTTGATCATTTCTGATGGCCGATATGCTGTTGTCCCGCATCATATCATCCTTGTATATGCTCATGCACGTGGATCATTTGGATGTCGAGGTAATGATAGTCAGGATTGGGGAGAAGCCCAATGACGAGAAGTTCTGTGCAGCCTCAGCTTCCTTCCATTTCATGATTCTTAACTGCCCCTGCCTTGGCGCGTGTCGCTGCCAAGAATTTCTATCGAAAACTCGCGATGTTGACCGTGCTGAGTTATCCACAGCTCTGCAAGATCCTGCATATCAGATGACTAACAAATGCCAAAACTTGAAAGCTCGGGCCGTTAGTGTTAGTTCAACACAAAGGTATTATAATCTCGACAAAAATGCAGTTTAAAGCACATGAAATTGAATATCTATTGATCGTACAATCTAGCAAGTTGTGAACCGTTTTTTTTTTTTTTTTTTTTTTTTTTTAAATCCCTCGTGAGTTGATGATTTTCTTTTTGACGAGTTATGAAATCGTAAGAGCACCTTCAAGCATTCATGGTCATTGTTTGTGAGTAAGGTCGAATTCAAAAGGACTACCTTCCCTCGTCAAAGGCACTCTGTCTCCATTCTCGACAACGTCCTTAGCAGGATTGACGTCATATGACAAATGCACTATGCGATGCAGCATTCAGTAGGGGTTTCTCCTCCATGACTCATTGTTTAAGGCCGAGAGTTTTTTTCGCATTATCCTTTCTCTTTATTAGTCCACTTCACTTGTCTCGTTTTCTTAGGCTTTTCAAAGTTACCCATTTAACGAGTTTTGGACCAATGACTCCCGAACCAGACGGTTTTAGGGCATTAGGTGTCCAGACACCCCTTCGGGTTTATTTACTCGAGTAACAAAGGCCACGGTTCGAGACAAGCCGGTGGTCTGCCCCACTCATTCTTTGCTTGACCTTGCGCAAGATTCGTTTTCTTAGGCTTGAGTTACCCATGTAGCGAGTGTTAGGCCGGTGACTCCCAAACCAGACAGCTTTAGGGCACCAGATGTAGAGACACCCCTTAGGCTTAATTACTCGAGTAGCCCATGCCACGATTCGAATCTGCTCGGGCCTCCTCTACTGTAATGCTCGTTTTCTTAGGCTCTGAGTTACCCATGTAACGAGTGTTGGGCCAGCGACTCCCAAACCAGATGGCTTTAGGGCACCAGGTGTAGAGACACCCCTCGGGCTTAATTACTCGAATAACTCAGGCCCCGATTCGAGACATTAGCTTGATAATCATTTATCGTCTGACTTCTTGATATTGATAATTATCGACTGTCTGACTATGTGTTAATTGCCATCAACGTCGTCATAGTTTTATACCCCACAACTGAAAGTTTGTGCAAATGCAAAGTGAAGGCTGTCATATGAGGTCGATTCTGTCGCAAACGTTGCTTTGAATTAAGGCTTTGTATCCGATCAAAAGGTTGAATAGCCTTCTTCGTCTAATCATACTCACGATCGTGCTCCACGGTTGCTTGTCAGAAATAATCCGATTCCTATCAAGCCAAATAAAATCCCCCTTCACGCGGGTCATCGTATCCCGGGAAAACTATGCTTGACAAATGCCAGATGATCGCATCGTTGAATATTGACATGAGGTAGCATCTGATGATGATGGTGCCTGCTGATGGGATTGTTGCATGGGTGCCAAATTGCACGTCATCATTTTCTGGGTAGTTGACAAATGCCCCAGTGTTAACTTGCTTTTCTTGTGATCTCCCTTGCACTGGTTGCATCGGTATCTCGCTGGGCTAACAGAAGATCCGGTCCTTTGACTTGTTGACAGGTTTGGGGGATTTTTGATTTTTTTTTTTTTTTTTGATTTTTTCGTGGTCGAAATTGCCCCTACTCCGGGTTCTTTGTGATCGTCAGGGGGGTTCTGATGTTTGATGGCAAAGGTTTGGTCTAAGTTGGGTTTGGGTTTACCTTCGACCCACCCTTTGATCTCGCCAGGCGTATTATCGATATCTATCTCGTCCTGCTCGATCCCCATCAGATCGAAATCTAGCTTTATACCAAAATCGTGTTCCCCTTCAAATTTGGCCTATTGTTTGTCAGGCTAGAATGCCTCAATTCGGGGTACTGCCATAAAACAAAAAAATGCTTGTTATATATATAAAACATTTCAGCACATGATTTTCTTTTTGGGTAACATGATAAAATGACAAGAGCGTGCAGGGATTTGAAATAAAACTCAGAATTTTAAAACACGTTGATCTTCTACTGGCCGGGTTTCACTGCCGTACTTCTGGATTCACCCCCCTTTCCCCATCATGCTTAGGTAGAGGATTTAACATTTGGTGACCCTGGCTGTTCCACCACAATTTCCCCACTATCAATCAAATCCTAAATTTTGTGTTTCAGCGTCCAACATTTCTGCGTATCATGACCGGGGGAACCTGAGTGGTATGCGCATCGCTTGCTTGGGTCAAATCTCCTTCCATTCGGGTCACTCGGGGGTGCCAAATCGACTATTTTCCTTTGGGCTATCAATAATGCCAAAACCTGCTCAAGAGGATCCCCGAGTGGGGTGAATACTCGATCTTTCGAGGCATCAAATCTTCTTCGTTCGTCCGACCCTCGATCATTGAAATTAGGCTGTCGGGGTGGTGCAATTCTCTGTGGTCGCACTAGAGGGCCATTATCCACCTTCCTAGATGAGCCCTGTAGAATGAGGGAGACATCCTCCTCCCTTTTCTTTTGGGCTCTCTGGGAAGCACTGCCATAATTTCCACTCCGGATTTGCTCCGCAGCCGTCTCCAAAACCGTGAAATCCCGAATCTTGCCAGACTTCAAACCCATGTCCACCATTTCTCCATGTTTAATCATTTCAGCAAAGGGTCTTCCAATCCCCGAGATGACTCGTTCATAATACGGTGCCTCTTGAATGTCTACAAAAGTCATCACCATCTCTGACTCGCTCATCGGGGGATTCACCTGTGCGGCCATACCCCTCCATCGTTGTGCATAATCCCTGAAGGATTCCCGGGGTTGCTTCTTAACTTTCGTCATTTGGTACCTGTCAGGGGCCATCTGGGCCTGAAAGCTGTACTGGGTTAAGAAGGTATGGGCCAATTCCTCCCAGTTGTGGATTCGGGCATTGTCAAGGCGGGCATACCAGATTCTTTCCTCCCCCGTTAAGCTTTTCTGGAACAGCTGCATCCTCAACCCTTCGTCTTCGGCATAAGACCCAAGTTCCCCAATGTATATTTTCAAGTGTGTATAGGGGTCTCCCTTTCCATTATATTTTTCAAACTCGGGGACTTTGAACTTTTTTGGATATCTGGTTCCGTGGAAAACACATAGATCCGAGTAATTAACCCTACCCAGGGAGCCTATGCCTCTTAGAGATTGGATGGTCTCCTCCATGTGTTTCATTTTTTCCCGAAGGTCGTCAGTGTCCCCTTCCTCTGGGATAGTAATCACTGTCTTGTTAAGTATGGGAACGGCCCTTGGGATGACTGGCTCGTCCTTGAGTTGGGGTTGGTCATCTTTAAACAGGTTTGCACCATTTTTAGGAGGATTCTGGTCACCCCCTGGTGGTGGAATATTATGCGGTCCTTGGTTTGGCGGATCCTGTCTGATTAGGAACTGCTCCTTTAGCATTGTGGCCATTTCTATCATCTGCTTTTTGAAGTCATCAAACTCTTCCCGAGATATGGAACTATGATTGGGAAGATCAGCCATTTCAGAGGTAGAGACCTGAGCTTTCTTAGACTGCGAACGGGTTTGAGGAGCAATCCTACAGAAACAACGGTTTGAAGTTTAGTCCTGGGCAATGAAAGGATATGGATGCATGCTAAAGCTGTAACTTTTTGTGTTTTTGGGTTTTTTTTTTTTAATTTTTTCCTGTAAAACAGAAAGTTAGTATTCCTTTAATGCAATAACAAATGCAAAACACGACTTTATTATGCTTCCCCAGCTGTTCCCTGCAAAACATAAAGGTTTAGTAATTTCTCTTGATAGAAGGGGAGGCATATATGAGTGGGATCATGACATTTATACGCGTGAACGTAAAAGGGCATGAAGAGATCTTTCCTGCGTTGGGTTAATCTGAGGCTAACCTATCCTAGGGTTACTCTCACGGGCTTTTCGGCATGAAGGTCCCCATATCTTCGCAATCTACTCGTCTGAATCCTTTCGATTGGAGCGGATATGGGTGGTGCGTTTCTTGAGCCATCTCCGGGGAGCAGCCCCTTTGAGTCCAGTAATAAGCAACCGACAGGTTCGCCTCAGGAGGAGGTACACTCTCAACATACATTCACATTCATCGTCCTCACCGAATGCATATGATTACTTTAAAGTAAAGCAAATCCATTCAACCATTCATTTATTGGACAGAAACACACATTCACACAACAATAAGTAAAACAGGTCAAAATGTCGCACGCACATACACATTCATAAATTTTAAAGGATAGGACAGCATCAAGATTTGAACGCGGCTTAAGCCCTCTAATGTCCCCAGCAGAGTCGCCAGCTGTCGACGCCGGTTTTTTTTCTTTCCGATTTTAGCCCTTTGATTAGATGATGTTTTGGAAAGGATCGGCATTCAATGTCGACGGGGTTTTGAAAGATCGTTTTTTATGATGAGCCAATTAACCAGAGTCGCCAGTTGGTATACTTGAAATGGATGTACCAACTCATCCGAGTTTTCGTTTTTTATAGATCGATGGCTCATATGTGACTCCGAATTAATTGGTCTGCGAATCGAGATTCATAGAGTTCGGGGGCTTGCTTAAGCGAGGGGAAGGTGTTAGGCACCCCTCGACTTCCGTGAAACACGATTACCGCAATCTTGATGCTTTCCTATCCTTTAATTCTCGAATGTGTGTGTGTGCGTGTGTGCGTGTGTGTGCGTGTGTGCGTGTGTGTGTGCCTATGTGAATGTTGTGGTGAGTTTGTATGAAAGAATCTTTTGGATTTTTAGGGAAAGTCGTGCTTTGATTTGAGAATGCTTCGGAATGTCCTTCGATTTATACGAGAAAGCTTGATTCTTTATAAGAAGGGTTTGATTTTGATTGTCCAAAAACTATGAGATTTTTCGTTAGGTGTCGTTTTGGCAAAACAAGAGTTTTAAACCTTCGTCAAAATAGGAATCGAGATCTATACGTTGCTTTCGTAACTCAAACGATGGGCAACTTCTAGAACCTCTTTAACCCTATGCACACCGGTTTAATAAAACGTCACTTATTTTATGAAACCATTTCTTGTGATGTTTGAAAACGATTTTCTTTAGCTTTCTCGTATGAAATAGAGATCGACATTCATTAGCACTTCCCATTTATTAACCTCGTGATGCTAATAGCCTAGTTTGATTGATTTTATGAAAATCTTATCATTTAGCTTTGAAATCAATTTCATCTCATAAATCAAATCGAGCATAAACACGCGTCGGAGCTATTCATGGGCATGTAAGCCATCAAAATAACCCCAAACGCCTACAATCACAAGTTTCACTATTTCGGGGCCTTAAACACGATTCTCGCCTTGGCGTCATTTTAAGGCCCGACGATCACATATTTACAATGAAAGGTACATCGAATTTATTACATATATCAAAAGATGTCCATCATCGGATTTGGACCACGGGGTCGCTCTCCTAGGCTCACATCCAAAATCGCTACACACCCACAAGATCCTAAGAATAACAATCTAAATAAACTATGCATAATACATCATTACAACGAGCTAAAATTCACCAAATGGATATCATCGGGCCATTAGGAGGAATTTCGTTCCATTTGGGAACCCTCACTAATAGTCCTCAATCCATAGATCCACAACAATATACAAGAAAAAAAAACTACATTTAATTTAACCAAACAATATGATATAAATTGCTAGAACAAAGGGAATTTTCACCTTGCAAATGATCTCAAATGGATGTGAACTTGTGTATTTGACTAAGATAAGGAGTATATTTGATACAAGTAAAATCAAAGAATATAAATCCTCTCTTTTTTCCTCTCTTTTCTTCCTATTTGATTGCAAAATTTGCTCCTTTTTCTCTCTATTTCCGTGTTCTTGCTGCTGCAGAATTCTTCTTCCTTCAAAATCTTCCTTCTTCCGATCGTTCCCCTGTATGCTGAAATGGATTGATATAGGCTGGCTGGCCGCCTGCCTTCCACCCAGCACGCCAACCACTTTGATTATTTAATTCTTCTCGGTTCCCGCACCGCACCTCGATTCTTACGTCACGCCGTCAGTTTTATCCGAAATGCTTGTATTTTGCAGTCCGAAAAATTACTGTGGGACGTGACATATTATTCGGGAACGCCTTTTTTGGATGGCTATGTCGTCACGTTGGTTTTGACTGCGCATCGTCGCGGTGGCGTCAAGTGCCGAGTCTTTTGCTCTCGCAGGCGGGTTCCATTGACGATTTCCTCCTCCTGTCGCGGTTAGTATCGGGAACACAAAATTTGGGTGTCTACAACCGCCATCTGGGAGACCACATACCTCGTTTCGACTTAGGCAATTGTGTTTTGTTCTGATATTATCCTAGAAGTATAAAGAACAGAAATTAACATGTTTCTCTTCCGTATACCTCTCTCGTCTATTGACCCTTCCACACGAGCTTTATTTTTCACCTTTTGCTTTAAGCGTCACGTATATCTGAAAATTCAATGTAATCTTAGAACATACAAAGAAATGCATCAAACTGACATTTAATTATATAATGGGATGGTATTATTACCTCTTAAATGGATACATCCACCTATGTTGCACAGGTCCACCAAGCTTTGCTTCGTATGCAAGGTGAATTGACAAATGCTCCACTGAGTCAAAGAACCCTGAGAATTGATTTTTAAATTTTATAGCTGACCATGTGTTTTAGTGTGTGAGCCCGATAATTAATGGGTTGTGAATTTCACATGGAATTGATTTTTAAAATCCATAGTTTTAGTTTTATGGTGTTGAGATGTTTAGTGTTATAATTCAATATTGATTCTATTGACACATTTGTTATCCAAACAATTGAATTGGAATTGGAGGTGCCAATTCTAATTCCATGTCATCGAGTCGATGTTCCCAAACGCACCCTAACATGAGTTTAGAAACCAAACTCAAACCCTAATTGAAAACATGCTTCCATGAGTTTAGAAACAAAACTCACAAAACCTTTTTGAAAACACATTCATGAGTTTAGAAACCAAACTCACAAATCTCACCAAACTCTTTCACAAAACCACATAACTTTTGAATAAAAGCTTTACGTAACTTTTTCAAAAAGTCAAGAGTCCCTTCTTAGCCAAATTGGACCCCACTAGTATAAAATGGACTTACCCACAAGGTATGACACAAAGTACACACGCACTATGGAATGACACAACAC
Source organism: Aralia elata (assembly GCA_034770075.1). Lineage (NCBI taxonomy): Eukaryota > Viridiplantae > Streptophyta > Magnoliopsida > Apiales > Araliaceae > Aralia > Aralia elata. The sequence continues at coordinate 30,994,347 of CM068381.1, forward strand.
ACCTAGGCATGGAAAATTTAGGAAAGTGGTAATTTTGTTTCACGAAAATCGGGGGTGCGTAAAACCTTCCTCTTACTTAAGCAATTTCAAAATGAATCTCAGTTGTGGATTAATGTAATGGAGTCACATTTTGGGCTATCTATATTTTTCAAATATAAAACTTGAATGAGTTGGTACATCCATTTAAACTTATATCAACTGACAATTTTATCAAATTGACCTATATCTAAATCAATTTTTCAAACCCCGTTGAAAAGAGCCATTTTTTAAAGATCTCACCGATTTCATAAAATTAAAGAAAACATAATATTTTTGGAAAACAAATATGGAAAAATTCTTGGTGTCGACAACTAGGACTAAAGGACACTTTAAATCCATTATCACATGATTAATTTATAGATTGAAGATTATACCTAAACCAGGTGACTACTGAATGTCAAAGATAGTTAAGTATTTATTACCAACACTTTCAATCTCAATAATCTTACATCTGTAATTGTTATCAAATGTTACATCTGTAATTGTCATCAAAGGTTATTTCACCGGAATATGTTTCTTTTAGATTACTCAATTTTGATGTATCTTTAACCATGTGTCGTAAACAATTACCGTCAAGATATCATTTGTTTTTATTGAATTAGCTGCAAGACAATATATACCTTAACATAAAATAAATTCATAACTTGGTATTGGTACCCTTTAGTAAAGATTCATAAATATGTTTTAAAAATAATTTACTCTCATCACATTACATGAGCATGGATACTAGTATACTAAAGTGGTAATTAAACACGATAGGATTATTCTTGACCAGTAAAAATAGAGTTTCAAAACAGACTCCATTATTGCAAATGATTGCATCGGAGAGTTTATAATCAATCTGCAGTTTACTGTCATCCGCTATATTCAACATTTGAGCTGTTCTAGAGTAATATTTAGAATTGACTAATCCTTCTGCCAGACTATTTAAGTCTGCTCCAGAGTCGATTAAAGCTTATGTGGCAATTGAAAACTCATTTTCAATAAGTATATTGATCTTGACATACCACTTTTGAGTGATAATTCTGTCAATTAGATTAATTTTTAACGCAGTATCACTTGAACTGGCTTCACTTGGAAAAGTTCTTCGATCTTGGATGGTAAAATCGTAAACTTCATCCTCCAAGTCATTATGTCCAAATTCTTCAATAATAAGATTCTGAAATGAGATTCCTTGAGAATCCGTAAAATCCATCTTAGCTTTTCCTTTTTCATCACGACTTTTAAGCCATCTAATTTATTTTTTAATTTGTTTGACTTCATTCTGAAGATCGGTTATCATTACTTCACGGGCCGCATCAGTTGCCTGAAGATTTGTGACCATAATCCTTAATTCTTTAGGACTTGGTTCTTTATATTTTTCGTCTGCTTTATCAAAAATCTTTTGTAATGAGTACCAGCTAGGATCAAATCATTCATCATCTTCTTTAGATGTTTTCTGTTTACTTTTAGTAACTCGAATATATTTTTGATCATCTGACGCTTTTTAACATCATCTTCAAGTTGGTCAATGATGTCTAGGATTAAGTTATCTTCTTTGGGTAGGACATTCAAAGAGAGTCCATTTAAGGCACATAAACATGATTTAGTATTTTCACATTGACAACCATCCAAATCTGAAGCTGAAATTTCACTGTTGTTGGAAGTGTCAGAACTACTTTCTTCCGAAGAAGTGGAATCATATTCTTCAGCCTCTGAATCCACAAGAACAGCTAGAAGCTGCCATTTTAACCCTTCATCTTTAACCAATTGGTTAATCTTCTTCTTTGTGGTACATGTAGGACTTTTATGGCCTATCTTACCACATTTATAACAGGTAGGTGGTTTAGGGCCTTGATGATTTTCTTTTAGAAAATCTAGTTGTCTTAAGCATTTCTTTAGAAGTTTTTCCTTTAGATGACTTGTGTCTATACTTCTTATAATGTTTAGATTCTTTAAGAACCTTCTTTTTATGGCGTGCTTTAGGTATATCCGCAAAACCATATTATTCACAGAAGTCTCCAAGAGCTATTTTTCCCTTAGCTCTTTCTTCTGATAATTGCTTCTGAATTCTTAAGGTATTGTATAGATCTGCACCTTCAACAACTATTTTCGAAGCGATTTCTCCATAAGTGTATTCGCACCAAGGCATAACACCATCATTTTTATTTTTTAGACGAGTTTTAACTCTCTGGATAACAAAGTAGGTAATCCTCAACAAACTTTTCTTTCTAGTAATCACTATCGCAATCACTTCTCGCAAAAACTTTAGAAAAGAAAGTATCTTGGTAGTATTTGAACTCCGATAAATTAAAGATTTACACTTTAAGTTACTAAGCTGTTCATAAGTCTTTGAGACTATTACTTGATTATTTCTCACAAAATGACGTAAGATGGTATAAATTAAGGTGTTGATTGCATCTTCGGTAAAAATTGGGACGTTCATTTCATCTTTTTCCCTTCTCGACCAAAAAATTGAATATACCTTCACGATCTTCAGAAGTAAGAAGGTTATCCTACCAGAGACCTAATTGTCCTACAAAGCCGGAAGCTAAAGCTTGAGCAATTCTTTTTTTCAGAATTTCCTTTGATACGAAGGGCTTGAGCATAGATTGTCATATGCTTAAGAAGGACAATAATCTGGTATTCTGTGAGACCGTCAATATTCCATTCATATATGTTTTTGCCACTAAAATGAACACCATCATAAACTGCCTTATTTTCAAATTGTGCGTTAATGGGCGAGGGACGATGATAATAAGGTTGATTTTTAACCTTTCCCCATTTGATCGTATTAATACTGGGTTGAGGATCTGTTGGCATATCTTCTAAGATCTGGTTTAGATCAAAATTTTCATTTTTTAAAACTGAGACTGAAGGACTTATGGTCATTTTATCCAATCGGCTTTTAAGCTCTTCAAACATCTCATTAGAGGTGAATCCCATTTTAAGTTTTCCTAACAACGAAGGAGCTGCCTTAAAAGGGATAGATCATAGTTGCACCTTTGACGTCGATTTGCATTTATCTTCTTTTGGAGAAAAGGTGGCAATGACTTCAGCTGAAGAGGCACTAGCAACTAATGGTCTTTCTTTATTAGTGATGACCTTTTCAATTCTTGAGGTCTGAGCTCCTAAAGATTGAAGAAACAAATTGGTATAGTTATTTTGCTCAATCATATGATTAGCACATAATACTTCAATATGTTTCTTCTCCAATTCTTTATCAAATTCCCTTTTAAAAGGAGTTGCTTTCGTTTTACCTCCTACAAACACTACCAAACATGGAGGATGAATATCATAAATAACTTTGTGTTCTATCAGCAATCCTATAAGGCCTATAAGTGTTTTCAATAACATTTAAGTTATCGATACTTTTGTCGAAAGGACATTCCTTTCCTTTAATTTTACTCCAATGTCGTAGAAATCTGAAGAAATCAATATTTTTCTTTGATTCTTTTAAGAAATCATGATAAACTCCTCGTATCCAATTCTAATCTTCTTTAGAATAGGCTTGAAAAAACCATTCTCGTTTTTCTTTATTTTCTTCAGAATTAAACATAGCGTTGATCATCGTTTGATCTGGAGTAAAATACTGGTTATGTAGAGTATAAATATATTATAAGACTGTGGCTTAATTGGAACAGATAAATCTTTAGCCACTCGTTCAGTATCAAACTTAGGCCACCATTTTACTGAAACTTGTCTGAGAAGACGATGAACACCTGTTCCTGCATGTTGATTAATAACATAAGTCCATTTAAGTATCCATAGAATATTGTAAACACAACAAAAGGTTAGCATAGCCTGATTATCATTAAGACTGGTAGTATTTTTTAAATACATCATCAATCCTTTTAGGAAAGATAGCAGAAACTGGTCCCCAATAATAAAACCATATTTGGAACCATGCTGGGAAATCATTAATCATCATGCTCTTTGAGAGCTTTGGATATGAATGAACCAACTATGGGTATATTTGTCATTTTGATAAAACATAAAATTTTCCCATGCTGCAATATAGTTAAAATAATTATAAATTTTAGGAAACATTGATCCATTATCAAAATGCCTATGCTTTCTTAAGTCACAACCCCAATATTTCGGTACCACGAACCCTTAAATGGGATCAAATTACCATTCCAAAAGACTAGACGTTAGCTAATGAAGTACTTAAAAGGGTACAAGGATCTGATGACCAATTACAAAATATTACTGAAAATCTTGATGGATCTGTAATAATCTGATTTGGAAATAGTAGATCTATAAGATTAGATCATTTTGATGAACCACGACGAAGTACAACTCCATCTCCTAAAAAGAATAAAAAATAAGAGGGGTGAAACTACGGTATTTCAAATAAATTCTATGAAGGCATATATTCTGAGTTTTGGACGGAAAAGAAAAGAATAGAAAACTTAAATTAGAACAGAAAAGAAAAGAATAGAAAACTTAAAATTTTCCTTTGTGTTGTTTCTGAGTTTTTAATAGAAAGAATAGAAAATTTAAAAATTTTCTTTTCTTGCGTTTTTGAGTTCTAATGAAAAGAAAAGAAAAATATCACTTTTATAAATTTACCCTTCTATTAATTATAACCATTGAACCATGAATAAAAATATGCAAGATAAATTTAACCAAAAAAAAAAATTCCATAATCAAACACAAATATCCAAATAAATGTTAAACAAAAACTAATTCTACAAAGTCATTGCCATACTATATCCAAAAGTCATCAAATATAATCTGTATTAAATGCGAAAAGAAGATACCACCTTTGTTCCATAAAGAGAATTTAATTTAATTTCTTTTTCTTTGTTTCGAGAGAAAAAGAGTTTTATTTATTTTTATAGAAATATAAAATAACAATTCATTCACGTTTATCAACGAACATAAAATTAAAAAAAATATATTATTAAATTTTCTAAATTATGAAAATAAGACTTTTTTATATAAAAAATAGAAGAGATACTATTAACTAAAGCTAAAAGAGAAAACATGTGCTTTACTTGCTTAAACATCGATCAATAACAATTTACAATTTAAAATTTGACTAATAAATTTTGGAGTCTAGAGATCGAAGAAAATATCTGAGTTGATTGAACAAGACTTTAAAGTCTTCATGCTAGCAAGGAATAAATTGCAGCTATTTTATTGAAAAAATCTGGAAGAAATGATTCTTTAGTATCTTATTTGATAATTAACAAATAAAATAAAATAAAAAGAGTTTACTATTTTAGAATTAGTATGTAACAGGGCCTAAAATAATATTCTCTGAAGAATCTCATTTACTAGGAAAAAAAATTCCAATAAAATCTCATTTCTTTTTACGGTAGTAGTGTGCCAAATTTTTTTTAACGAAGATTCACTAATGAAGAAAATTAAAATCTATATTCTACTGCTGTGAAGAACCCTTACATAGTTGCATGTAAAGACGTTACTAGAAAAGATAAAGGTAATTGATCCACTAATGAATCTGATTTGCTTCTACAGGGGGGAGAGAGAGAAAGAAAGACATTAGGTTTAGTAGATAAAAACAAATTGGGGACATGTGTTGTAATTTAAAATTTATTATATTGAAAGTTGAGGATAATATGAGAATTATAAAAATATTACTTATTTCAATTTTTTTTCGTCCAAATCATGCCAATTTTGGACGGAAAACTTTGGCAGGAAAAGTGACCAAGTTTTCTATCTATTTCTTTTCTTTTTCGTTTATTAAAAAACTCAGAAACATAGGAATTGGAAAGAAAACTTAAATTTTCCGTCCATTTTTTTTCTTTTCTGTCTATTTTAAAACTCAAACAGAGCGTAAATGGGATCAAATTATCAGAAGACTTTCTCTCTTAGACATAGCATAAGGGAGGTATTTAACCCATCTGTGGTTAATTTGGTATCCTATTCAGAAAATAAAAAAAACCAAAAAAAAAAAAACACAAAAAACGAAAAACTACACAGATGTATATGAACCAAGCAGGCGTATTTCCACGTCTATCTTCCAAAGTACAAATTACGAACACAATGCCAGTCATCGACTTCTCAACTTATTGCTTCTGACCTGCAAATTGAGCCGCCTGAAAAAAGTTGTCAAGGAGGAGAAAATATATATATATACACACACCTTTTCCTTTCTCTCTATTTCCGCACTTCAATTCCCCCAATTCTATCTTTCAGTTTCAGTTTCCCAAATCAATCACACAAGAAAAATTATATATATACTCATATATATATATATATAATTATGTAGTTACTTTCGAATTTATGAAATTCTGAATTTATATGCATTCACGTATTGTTTGATTTGTTTCAATTAGGGTTTGTTGAGATGCAGGGCATGGCTGAAATCCCTTTTAAGCACCCACCTTCAATTGTTCCCTTAACATCGCAAATTGCAACACAACCACTTCAGGGAAAACCCCAACAGAATTTTCCCTCTTATCATGAAGCCCGAGATATATCCCCAAGAGCCAGAATCCTATGCGAGATTCTTACCAGGGCCAAACCGCAAGAAGTTGAGACCGCGCTTGCCTCCACCGGAGCTTTGCCCTCTCCGGAGCTCGTTGAAGAGGTGCTCAGGCTCTCCTATGGGTGCCCGTCTGCGGCCGTCAAATTTTTCCGGTGGGCCGGCGGTGTGTCCCAGAAGCACTCTGCTTTTTCGTGGAACCTAATGGTGGATTTGCTTGGCAAGAATGGGATGTTTGAGCCAATGTGGGATGCTGTTCGATCGATGAAACAGAAAAATATGCTTTCCATGGCCACTTTTGTGTCGATTTTTGGGAGCTATTGTGCTGCTGGAAGGTTTAATGAAGCTGTCATGACATTTGATGTTATGGAAAGGTATGGAGTTTTACCTGATGTTGTTGCTGTGAATTCTTTACTAAGTGCAATTTGTAGGGAAGATAATCAAACTGTAAAAGGGCTTGAATTTTTTGAGAAAATTAAGACGAAAATTGCCCCAAATGCGGATTCGTTTGCCATTTTGTTAGAAGGGTGGGAGAAAGAAGGGGATGTGGCCAAGGCAAAGAATACTTTTGGGGAGATGGTGATTCGGGTTGGTTGGAGCCCACTATATATGTCTGCTTACGATGCGTTCTTGAACACACTTGTCCGCGGGTCGCAGGCAGATGAGGTTATCAAGTTTCTTCAAGTTATGAAGGGTAAAAACTGCTTGCCAGGTTTGAAATTCTTCACTAATGCTCTTGATATTCTAGTTAAGCAGAATGATGCAGCTCATGCTATTCTACTGTGGGATATAATGGCGGGTAGCGGATTAGTGCCTAATTTGATAATGTACAATGCTATGATTGGTCTGCTATGCAATAACAATGACATTGACAATGCCTTCCGTTTACTGGACGAGATGGTCTACCATGGAGCTTTCCCTGAATCTTTAACCTATAACATGATTTTCCAATGTTTGATTAAGAACAAGAAGGATCGTGAAGCAGGCAGATTTTTCTTGGAGATGATCAAGAACGAATGGCCTCCGACACATTCAAATTGTGCTGCAGCCATCTCACTGTTCTTTGATCGCGATGATCCCGAGACAGCTGTCGAGATTTGGGACTATATGGTCAAGAACAGCATTTTACCTCTTGATGATAGTTCAAATGCGTTGCTCATTGGGCTTTCTAGCATGGACAGGCTTACGGAGACAAGGAGGTATGCTGACAAAATGCTCGATAGAAGGATTAACATATATGAGTCTACAATGGGGAAGCTGAAAATTGCTTTTTATAAAGAGGGAAGAAGCGCACGCGATGTTTATGATGATCTGTCAAGGAAGTGGAAATCTTCCAAGGTTGGTTGAATTTCTGACTATGATAACGTTTGAAACTTTGACATGGATTATGATTTGACCATTTTGTTGGTTGCCCTTTTCTATTTTCTACATATTGAAAGAATGATATCTTTTGTCGTTAATTTTCCCTTTGCGTTATATGCCTTTGATTTGGTGGTATTTTCCTGTTTCATTGATCATCACCCTTTTACTATTCAATTCTTTCCAGTCTTTAGTTATGAAACATGTTTTCAGTTTTTTCAATCGAGTTCTGAGGTGTTTTATTTAAAAGAGTCATTGCTTCATCTTGTTAAAGTTTGACGTAATAGGCATGATGATGCTGGTTATATTGGAGGAACTTTAAATTAAATCTAGCTTGACCATTTTGGTTCCTCTGGATTCACTTATGTTTACAACAGAGCAGAATTTTTATTCATCTTTCCACTGGTATATGAGCATGCTTTTCGAAATTGTCTTCCCTTTATTTATTTTTTTTTAGTGAAAAACAGTCTCCCTTTCTTTTATTGGACCCTTAGGGGGTGTTTGATAAAAACTGAATGAATCTGAATCTGAATGAGCTGAATCTGAATCTAAATGAGCTGAATCTGAATCTGAATGAAAAAAACTGTTTGATAATTGACATGTGTGAAACATCTGAATGACAAAATTTTATTATTTTACCCCTCTGAAAAAATTCAAAATTGTTGTAAATTTATTTAATATTATTTAATATAATAGTTAATATTTTGTTTTTTAATTTTTTAATTTTTTTAAATTTTTTTTTACTTCATCCAGCTGCTCATTCAGCCATTCAGCTAAAAAAATCTGATTTGGCCATTCAGCTCAATCATCTGACCGATTCAGCCATTCAGACCAAAACAAACGCACTGACCGATTCAGCCATTCAGCTCCATTCAGCTCTAAACAAACACCCCCTTACTTTCCTAACCATAATTTAGTCTAAGTTTATGAGATTTGGAATTAGTTTTTTGTAGTGTTTGTGATTTGCTTACTTGATTGTTACATTCATGCTTGGAAGCTTGTGAGTTAATTTCTTGACTTTGTTGAGATTTTCTTTCATGACAAAGCAATAACAAAATTTTGCTTGATTGTAGCGTAACTATCATTGGGGGATTAGTCGCAACTAATCTCTTGTGTTTATCTTTTCCTTCCATTTCTTTTCTGGCATCCACGATAATTCCATGAAAGAAAAAGTGCTTGATCAACTGTAAAATTGAGATGACAAATTAACCATTCCTACCCCTATTAGGACAGGTTGGGAGGCTTCTAAATGGTTAGGGTCAGATTTGGGGTTGGCAAGCCAAAACCCTAACGGTTAGGGTTGGGTTTTGGTTTTAATCCAACCTTCTTTGAATCCTTCCTGATTAGCTACTCCTATGTTGCTCTTTAGATATAAAAATGTTCTATTCAGACTTTTAGTTTCAACCTAGGGTTTTATGTCCATCACCTCTCTCATTCTCTCTCCTAATCCTACCTCTACGGTTGATCTCGAAACTTCACCATTTCTTGTGTTATCCATACATGTTACCAGGGAACTCTTATTACCCCACATTTTGCGTAATGGGTACTATCGTTCCCAATTGCGGTACGAAAGCTAAATGCCTCGTGCATTCTACATAAGTAGCGTTCCTCGTATCCAATTACATTCTACGTATCCAGTCGATCAATGTTCTTGGTAACGATAACAATGCTTACTTACTATATGGTGATTTTATTCTATAGTTGTAACCCCAACGAGTGGGAGAAATTGCAAAGGTCTTGAAGAATAACTTCAAGGTTGTTGGTTCCAATCCCCATACTTGGGTTCAAAATTACCTAACAAAAATTGGTGTTTTCTTCTTCTTTTGAATATGTTTGTCTTGTGCGTTAAGATCCTAGTTGGAGTCTACAAATCCTTTGTTGGTTGTTAGAACATAATATTCTATGAAGCACGGCTGGGGCATGAACCCAGCTTCAAAAACTTAGTAGGGCCAAACATGCTTGGAGGCGATGCTGAAACATCCTTGAAATGTGTAATTGATTTCCCTACTTCTGAACTTTTTTTTTTTTTGGGAGGGGGGGTTGGAGACATTATAGATACGTGGGAGTATGCTGGATCGTTGTTACCCAATTCGTGATACTTTGGTATGGGGTACGAGAATGATTCGTGATACTTTGGTATGGGGTACAAGAACGGGTATGTGGTTTGCTAAATTGTAGGTTCGTCATTTGAAGGGGGTATACTTAGTTGGTATGATAATTAGGGTTGCAATATGCAAAGGTTCATTTATTCTAGCCGCTCATGATACGTGTGTTCATATATACTCCCTTCTGTTCCATAATATAAGATCAAATTTAACTCAATTTAGATAATTTTCAAAACTCAATTTGATATATTTTCAAATTTAAAATTGATGTGATCAATTTAACTTTCGAAACCAATAAATCTTTTAATTAGTAGTACTATTTAGATAATTTTCAATTTTCATAATTGTATTGTCTAAAACTAAATTAATTGTTATCAATTTTGAATTTGAAAATAGCTCAAATCGACTACAAAAGGTCTATATTGATCTTATATTTTGGAACAAATGGAGTATTATTTATTATATTCAAAAGTTCAAGTATGAAATTAAGATTCTAGAAATTTAAATTTTAGAATATAGATCCCACAATTTATAATTGTTTAAATTTCAAAGCAAACAAGTTGCATGATATCTAATTCGGGCCTTCTAAGAGGGCTATTGAGGAATGTAGTTTGACAGGCTTGGGTTTTTAGGGCCGAAAACTTAATTGGGCCAAAGGTAATGAAAGGGGAACTATAACTAGACCTCTTTGTTTGATCTGGCCTTGCTAATCAAGCATGGACTAACTTATTACAAGCATGTAATATGCAAACATGGACTAAGGGATACTTGTCGGGTGCGGGAAAATGTCGGTGTCCAACACTAGACTCTCCTATTTTTTAGAACATTTTCATTATTTCACACTATTTTTGATGTATGACGGAAATTGTTGAACATATAATTAATTGGAAAAGGTAAAATCAACAAAGAGAATTAAAAGAATTAGGGTGATTCAACTGTAGGAGAACCAATGTCCTTAGGGTTTCCCAACCGCAGTAAGGAGGAAAAATATTAATCGCAACCAATAGTTAGAATAATTTCAATATCAAAGTGTAAAGAGTCTGACATGATTTAAAAGCATATTTATAAGAAAATAAACTCTAATAACCTCAAGCCAGTAACAATTGGGCCTCTAAATAAATAACCTAATACTGAAATAAACCAATAAATAAGAAGTCCAACAAACTAAATAAATAGACAACTGATAAATAAATAACTAAATAGCGAATCATCCACGACGACGACGTCTCACGGATCGATCCCTATCAACTCTCTCCGGCTGCGAAAACGAAGCCTCTGATGAAGTGAAAGCCTCATATCTCTCCAAAAGGTCTGAATTAAGCCGACAGAACTTCTCTGCACCAATTCATGTACAATCATCTGGAGGTCTGTTACGCCACTTTACCAAAGACTGGCGCTAACCACCCTGCCTGGTCGACACAACCCGCTCATCAAAAACATCCTCAATAGGAGGTGCAGGTGGAACAGGTAAAGGAGGAACAAGTATAGGCTCATCAGGGTCAGTGTCACTTGACAATAAATTTTCTACACCAAACCAACCTAGTGATGCACTGATTTACACACTCAAACCAGTCAACAACATTTCTCACACATGCACACACAGTTCACAAATGTAATGCACAAAAATATACAAGCCACACACACATACAAAGCCACACTATTGTTTCCCAGAGGCACTAAGAGATCTATAAGGGGGGTTGAATAGATCCTCTTCTTGAAATTTAACTTATTAAGGAAATTATCAAATAATTAGTTAATCAAGATTGATTAAGCACAACGGAATATTAGTTTGAATATCCCCCTTAAAGATTTGCTAAATCTCAGTTCTAAATTTAGTTCCTATGAAAGTTAGCCATTCAGCAGGAATAATAATCATAGCAGATATGACATAATATAAATGACTGAAAGTAAATAACATGAGAGATTTTAAGTGGTTCGGAGACTGAATAACTTCTAGTCCACCCTTCTACTTCACAGAGTAGGAAATCCACTAAGGATTGAGTCACTTAGACTAGATCACACAGATCTCTTACAACTGAACCACTAAGGTTCCTTCGAGTCATTCAGTCTTGGCAATTCGGTCACTAAGACCAAGTCACTCAGACCTCTGAATCACTTAGATTCCTTTAAGTCACTTAGTCTCGGAATGTTCGGTCACTTAGACCTTCACAAGTCACTTAAACTTGGACGAAAGTCACTAAGACAATCGATTTCCTGTTGGTTGATAGATGTTGGATGTTCTGCTAAGATGGCATTCAAGCTCCTTCTTTTGGTACTTAACAACTTTGAATGTGATCGTCGTTGAGATGTTGTTGATATTTGCAATAAGACTCGACTTTTTCTGGTACTCAACAGCTTCTCATGATCATCCTCTGTGCTGCTAAGATGGCAATGATGCTTGATTTCTTCTTGTACTTGGCAACTTTGAACACATCTTCAGTTGTAGAGTTGAACTTACTCTACTTCTTCATTTGTTTAGCTTTGTGTTCTTTTTGTGATTCGTAGTGTGTGTTCTTGTTTTTATATCTCTTTGATCTGACACTATCTCCCCCTTTTGGATTTTGAATCTTTGTTGCCTTTTATAGTCTTTCATAGATTTTTCTGTTGGAAAGTTTCTATTGATGCACTTAATGCTTCAGATCTTCTGGGATCCTTGACGTTGACGTTTAAGTCTATGTGTCAGTTACTTTTTGACTTTCCTGTCACATCAGTCTGCTTTCTCACCTAACACTACTGAGATGTCTCTTTCAGCAAATTAACTCAACGATTAGTTGATCCTATCGACGATACATTCAATTAGCTCAGTAAGATCAACCTAACATTTTTTGATCTTTCTACTCTAAGTCCTTGTACATATATTTTAATGAAGGACTTTACAAAACTTATTTGTACAAATATACATTGATCATATTGTTCTACGAATACCTAGATTACTCTGCTAACAACATTTACACTATGAATATGCAGAGTAACTTTACGATTAACTTGGTCCTATCTATTACATATGAGGACAGACTCACATGATCAACTTAACAAGTGTGTTAACTCACTTCCAACATATCATATCAACACATTTATCACATAAACACATAGTCACATAAGCACATCTATCAAACGAACACATAAACACATTTAAAACACAACCAACAGTTATTCATCATCAAATCAAACAGACAGACTCTAACACACACTTTACAGGACAACGTCCTAATCTTTTATTGCACTCTCAATACAAAGGATACACTAGCTAAGGGCTTGTAAGCCTCACTCTAATTGTCTGTCATACACAGTCCCAACATTGCATGTAAATCCCAGCATTGCATGTAAATAATACAAAATTAGGCATGCAGTTGACAACCCCAACTGCCTAGGAATTCAGCCAATGGCCAACAAGCATTTGAATTCAAACTAATAACTGCCAAGCCAACTGCCCACAGATAAGTCTGATCAACCATCATGTCAAATTCGAATTTGAAACAAGCCCAAATGTGATTGATGTTTGACTGATGGGGTAATTGCCCACAACTGCTTGCAGATGTTGCCAGCCATGTTGTCAATCCATCCAACCCAACATCCAAACTAAGCCACGAAGTTAGCCCACATCTTTGTTGTCTCAGCCCACAAATCTGTCTAACATGTGCCCCAAAGCTATGCCAATCTAGCCCACACGAAATTCAAACCAAGCCAAGCACTTGCCTAAGGTGCTGCCCACGAAGAAAATGCCCAACATGCAATGTTCCTGCCAATGTTCGAAAAAGTTAAAAGCGGTACGACGTGTTTTTCTCCCGACGAGGCGATGCGTAAGCCTCGAGGCGGAGTGAGGCGTAAGCCTCGATTAGAAAACCTAAAAGTCCCCAAAAAATTATAAAAAAAATGCTAATAAAATCATAAAATAATCCATCATTATAATCAAGGTCATAAAAGACAAATAACCAACGTCACCTTAATGTATCATTACAAAACATCAAAACAACATAATATATTAATATATAGTGATCATCCATCACTATATCAATAGTGTATCATTCGTATCCAGCGGCATGAAAAATGGATCAAATCCTAGATCATCATCCCCACCATCATCTCCATCATCATCCCTATCATCACTAAGAGGATCCTCCATAGAATCATTATCGTATCTAATAGCTCTGTCATCCTCCTCATCGTCACTGTTAAGATCCTCAAACTCCGGTTCTTCATCTATCACAATCCCTTCCCTTTATCTATAAATAAAAAAGTGAATATATATAATATAATGACTAATGAGTATGTTTTTTTAAAGAACACTTTAAAGTTTAAAGACAACTTAAGTAATGACACTAATCTTTTATTTTAGTTTTTGACTGCAAAGTCTTTCTCTTTTGACTTCCTTGTTTACTTCTTGTTCCCCGAGTCCCTTTCCCTCCTAGTGTAATCTCCTCACATTAGTCTCTTCTCCTCCAACTGCCCTTTCATTCCCACGAGTCACTTCACCCTCCATATCATCAAGCTCATAAGTCACTCCCGAGATATTTTCATCATTTTTCCTCGCAACCCACTCATTATCAGATGGCACACTATCAACAACCAATGGATCCTCTTCTTCCGTTAGTGCCTTTTTCTTGATGTGCGGATCTTTCAATTTTTTATTGTACATAATGTAAGCCAATGAGTTAAGCCTGGATGCGGACAGTCGATTCCTTCTCTTTGTATGTATCTATATTACAAGTAATTGAGCATTAGTGAGATCTCATAAAATCTTAATAAATAGATTTGAGAATATAAATGATTTATATCTAATAAATACCTGATTGAAAGTACTCCAATTACGTTCACACGCCGAAGATGAGCAAGTTAAACTCAAAATCTTCACTGCAAAGTTTCTTAATTCCGGAGCTTCATCTCCAAATGCGATCCACCAATCAGCTGGATTAATATTAAAACATATATCAATCTTCCGGGTACAATGGTACTTACCGGGAGCACGTTTAATCAAAATGAAAGCATAGTCATACATTAATCAACGGTACTTACCGGGAGCACGTTTCTTACACGTGTTTTTGGCATTTGTGTAGCCAAATAACCCTTGCCTCAATCGAAATGCATCTAATTGCAAATCAGCTTTCTCTCTTTCCTCGAAGTTAGGAATAAGCTTGTCCATACAAGCATACAATCCCACCTTAACTTCCACATTGGCACATAAATTGTCATCATATTGAAAATAGGGATTCAAAAAATATGCAGCAGAGTGCAAATGCCGATGCAACTGATTGTTCCACTTAGCATCTATTATGCTCCATATCTCTTTATAGGCATCCTCATTATCCAATTTTTTTGCAATCTCTTCTTTTGCATTGTCCATGGCACCATATAAAAATCCCATTCCTGGTACCTTCTCTGAATCCCCTCCCGTCCCTTCCTAGCTACACCACTGGAGTGCTTAAGCAGTATGGAAAGTAGAAATTATTGGAGATTTACTTGTGTTTGAAACTATACTATTGGTTGAATTACCGAATAAATTTGCGTATATATAAATCTCAGTGATGCCTTTTATCCCAAACTAGTTGGTGGATGAAAATGAAAAGCATAAAGGTTGAAAGACTGAAAGAAATAGAAAGATAAATAAGATAAAAAAAATACGAAAGAATAAAAACAAAAATGATAAATAAAATATAATAAACAGATGCAATGCAAGAAATTATTTAAAATATACGCCCACATAATTATTATATAAGGGAGTGATCCATAGCCACCGCTGGTTATGGATCATTTCCCAACCAACTAATCTGTAGCCACTCATCTTAACAACGGATGACCAGATTAGAAGGGGATAATTACTATCCGCAAGAAGTTCCATGTACCTATGTGTGTATGTATACATAAGAACAAGGCATTGAAGAACTGCTAAACGGCTAAAAGATCCTTGCATTTCTCTGTCCAAAACCTGGAGAATCACTAAGCATCCGGACGTCCACAGGGCTATAAGTTGTTGCATCGGTAAGAATTAACTCCCAAATATATCATAATACTGTTTCTTTTATCTGGTTGCCTGATTTTGCTACTGCTTGCTTGTGACTACTGAAAATTAAAGCATATTGTTTCAATGATTTTTATTAGGAAAGGGACTTGTTGAACTTAGAAACATAACAAATTTGCCGAAAGTTCTAGGCAGGGAATCTTGCAAGAGATACCTAGCCTAGCCTGGCTATTTGGGATTGGGACCTTATTAAGGATTACCTAGCCTCAGTTTTCGTGAGGTAAAGTAATTATCCTAGATGGAGGAAATGTGGTAATGCCATATTTGGTTGCACAAAAGAAGGCTATTTAAAGAAAGGCTGACGATATAAGCACTCTTTTTATGCATTCATATCGATATTGTCTCTTAATCCATCGCACCACCAGCTGGCTTGGCTATTGGGTTGCCCTGGCCACTGGTAGATCACTTCAACCAGGTGTTGAAGTTTAACGATGTTTATGTGATATACGAATGTGTTCTTCATATTTCCAGTTTTGCTGGCTTTTTGGGCTAATTGGATGGTCTGTGTGTTTAATTGCTATGTGCTTGTGGTTGCTGTATACTTGGCAGAAATGTTGATCGGCGTTGTTTGAGAACCTTGCTCTAAACAAAAGCCTTGAATACCTAAGTGGTAATTGCCCATGTGAGCCTCAACCATGTTGGGGGTTCAAGCCGTGGTAGTTTTTATTTCTTTTTTATCTGAAATTTTGTAGAAAGCCTCGGTCCACGTCTCTATGATGCCCAAGGCCTGTACCTTGTTAGCATGCAGTGGCAAGCAATGTGCATGCATTACTGGCATCCAAGTAGTTTTTATTGATCATTGTGTTTTTAGTGTAGGATTTTGTGGTATCAGATTGCTGATCTCTAAGCCTTCATTTCTTTCTTATTGGTAGGATCAAGCCTGTACTAAAATATCTTGATCTTGAGGAATTATTCTTTTTACATAAAAGATCTTTGTTTCAGTTGAAAGTCAATCCCCCCTTCTCCCTCTTCCTCCCTCTTCTCCCCTTGTTTTGATCAACCCAAAACTTGTTCATGTTAAAATGACATACATCACTTCGTTTTACTGGTATGTACATTGGGGCTGCTGTTGTGTTTTTTGCAGGTCCAAGTTGTTTTGAAATGTAATGGTTCTTGTTCTTTGTTTTTCCATCTGTTGATTCTTGATTTATAAAATGTTCATCTAATAAGTATTTTCGGCTCGCTTTTGAATTGATCAATGTTTTCTTTATCTTTCTTGTTCTTTTTTTTTTTAATTTAATTAAATTGTTGAGCTAAGCTGCTTTCAGATTGATATAGTACAGAAAATTCGAATGTAAAATTATTTTCTGAATTAGGGTTTGATAGAGGCACCAAACACAGTAAATCTGATGAAAGTCATTTTCATCACTTCACTTAAAAATGCAAAAAACTAATTTTGATCTTTTCTTTTGTTCCACTGTAAAAGAGAAACCCCTAATTTTTTGTGCCAATTAAATTAAAAATAAAGCATTTTCTTCCCCAATAATTCATCTTCAAGTTTTCTCTTTTAACATATTTTGAAAAGGTTTTTGTGAAAACAAAACCTTTTCAACTAGTCTTGATTTCTTAACCCCCCAAACTAACGGTGAAACAAAATAGCATTTAAATAAAGAATAAATCTACACGTACATACAATTTACATACAACATCCTTAATATATTTATTTTTGGCAAAAAAGAGTGAATAGGTTTTTGTGTTTTTACCAACACAAAAATTTATGCACTCTTTTTTGCCAAAAATGAATATATTAGGGATGTTGTATGTAAGTTGTATGTATGTGTAGATTTACTCATAATTGAAATAGACATTTTCGGTTGAACATAAGGAAATTGGAAAGGAATGATAACTGGAATAGAAATATGGACCAGAATGAAAGCTGAATCAACTATTTTATTCACGCATTTAGTACTTTACTTGAAAATTAGAAACAAATAAAAAAGAATGGAATGATCAAAATATAATGCGACTATATATTTTCATATACACAAAGTATATAATATACTTTGTATGTTACAAATACAGGATTAATAATATTTTTTAAAATCAATTTAAGATATTTTTAAGCTCAAAATTGAATGAATCCATGTAATCAATACAATTTTAAAAATTATAACTATTTTTAAAAGTACCACTATTTAAAAATTCTATTATTTTCAAAAGTTAAATAAGTTGCATTACTTTTGAATTCAAAAATATTTGAAATGTTAAACTTGATCTTATATTTATTTCGGAACAGAAGGAATATAAAAGTGCATGAAGCTAATACATAGCAAATGGTGGCTATCAACCCTTATATGTATTTATATATAATCTCCCTTCTAAATTATAAGATCAATTTGAGCCATTTTGAAGTTCAAAATTGGAATGATTCATTAATAAATTATGAAATAATAAATTTTGTAAATAATTAGTATTTTTTAGATAGTTTATAATATTTATCATTGTATCAATTAAAATTAAAGAAATTTATGTCAATTTTAAACTTAAAATATTTTAAATTGACTGTAATAAATTCAATAATAGTCTTTATATTTTTAGAACGGAAGAAGTATACATCAGCACAATTTAGAGTCTGAATGTCTTGTATCTCATTCCCCCGCTTGGTGAAATATTGATTACTTACCCTCTAAAAAATCATGATTTAACTTTGTTGTCAGAAGATTACAATATATACCATTCGTATATTTAATATTCTATATCTTGGCGAACACATAGAGGTTTGGGGAAAATTAAATGGCTAAGTATTGCATACAAGCTCAAAAAATAAATTTGTGGAAAATGATATATATTGTGTGTAAATATTTAAAATTTACATATCTGTTGAGAATCTGCATGAATATTTTAAGTCCATTCTTATAGGGGGAGATTGTTAAAAGATCTGTATGAAATTCTATAATTCATTATATGAGATTTGATTGATGACAAAATAGTTAACAGAACATTCATTGATAAAGCTTTGTAAAGTCCTTAAAGAAATATATGTACAAGGACTTAGATTGAAAAGATCAAATATGTTAGGATGATCTGAGCTGAATTGTCATTTGACTGATCAAAGCATATTTGTAAATGATAAGTATTATAAAGTCCTTAAATGAATTTGATGTACAAGGACTTAGAATAGAAAAGATCAAACTTGTTAGGTTGATCTAATGAGCTAAATGATAAGGTTAGATTGTTCGTAGAGTACTGCACAAGTCGTCACAGAGCATCCAGTAAAGGATCGCAGAGCAGTCAACCAACTTGGAGTTCAGCAAGCAAAACATCACACAGTCTGACAGACAAACGTAAAGTAAAGCTCGATCAGTCGCAGAGTTTCCACTCGGCATCGTAGAGCTCTTATTCTTGGGTTCGTAGAGTCAATACAACAAGTCACTCTACGACTCCCATGAATAATCTACGATCAAGCAAAAACGTAGAGTAACCTCTGCATGAGCACCCAAGGCTAAGACAACAATTCTCATGAAGATTATCAAGTGAGTTGTCATTGACAAATTAAACGAAGATCTCAGAGTGCATCCAAAGCATCAAGTCCTAACAGAGATCATTGAGCAACTCAATCCAATACTCTACGATTCCACTAACCAAATCGTAGAGTGAGTAAAGAACAGCTTGATCAAGTAATCGTAGAGTTAAGCCACAGATAAACAAGCTACTCTGCCTGGCATGATCAACGCAGCAAAGATAGTAGAGCAGTCCTCTACAATGAAAGTGCTAAAGCAGATCGTAGAGCAATCCTCTATGACATAACAGCAGAAACAACGTTTGAAAATCGTAGAGCATTCCTCTACAATAAAAGAGCTAGCACCTGAAGATCATAAGATCAGTACTCAATGATAAGAAAGAGGTAACAGAGCTAGCACCTGAAAGACGTAGAGCAGTCCTCTATGATAAGAAAGCTGCCAACCTAATCATGAACATATGCTCTAAGAACGTAAAGCTCAATGGAGATCACAGAACTTCAAATTTGTAAGAATCACAATAAAGCGTAGAGCAAGTGCTGTCAGCCACTCTACGAAGTTCCAAGGCAGTGCACAACAAGCATGATCATAGAGCCGCATTATGGAGCAGCAGATTACTGATGAGTGGGTTTTACATCTATGAATTGAGTACGTTTGGCTTGATAATTTGTGAGTTCTTAAGTATTTTAAGTTAGTAGTAGATATTTATAGTGTTTTTATGTTATTTTGTAGGAATGAGCAAGGAAACGCAATCCGAACATCTTTTGGAGTACAACATGCGAGCAAACGCAAGAAGGGAAGATTGCATGGCTTTTAACACTAGGTTGGATGTATGTTCTTGGTTTGGAACTTGGATTGTATTGTAGAGCTACTCCTTAGCTTTCCGGAACATCTTGAATCGTCACAATCGGAGTTCGGATGAGAAAGTAATGATCGTTTTCCCAACGGACGTTGAACCTCAATGTTTGGAGTTGCCATTTGCATAACACTCACTTCAAGCCCAATTTCGACTTTGATCCAATCTGACGCTCTCAATTATCAAAGAATGAAAGTTGTAGATCTCGTCGAGATCTTTGATTTGATATGTGGCAGGCCCCGTAACTCCTCCCGGATCAAAAGTTATGACCATTTTACCAACAGATGCTGCAGCAGAATTTTGTCTGGCGCGGGCGCGCCGGTTCCAAGTGTATTTTGGGCGCGGCCGCGCAGGTCTGCAGAGTGAAAAACTTAGTTTCTGGCATTTGGGCGCGGGCTCGCTGCTTTCTAGGCCAAATATGGGCGCGACCGCGCTGGGTCGGGTTTTTAAAAAGCTTATTTTTGACCTGCATTGAATGGAACAAGAATTGTAGCTTCTAATTGGTTTAGGACTTTAACTAGAACCTATGAATACATGATATGAAGCATAGAATGAGGGAGATTTTACTACTTTTTGCTAACCCTAGTTTGGGAGAAAGAGAAGGAGGCTTGAAGCAATTGCAAGAGCACGAAGGATTCATCACAAGAGCTGAAGAAGAGACTCAAGGATTGCGTCTACAGATTCTATTCTCTTCTCTACCTCTTATTTTGTAATCTTGAATGCTTTATCAATTGTGGATTATGGATTTTAATTCAATTATGAACTAATTTCTTTTTAAGATTACAATAGAACTTATTGCGTAGCTTTTATAGATATGCTTCCTTGTTAATTATTGTTGATTATTATCGGATTGTCTATTATGATTCGTGATTAATTGCTTAATTGTTTGATCAACAATTACCGTGGTAATCTATATGAACTCGAGAGATGGATTATAGATTTAAACCTAATCATAATAGCATGTGATTGTGTATTCTGCTGTCGATGGAATTCATGATTTGTGTTTAGGATAGAGATATACCTATACGCCGCATGTAATCTGAACGAGAACCTGTGCTTTAAATCCTCTTTAATTGTAATTCACATAGAGATATAATGAATTAGTTAACTAGGGTGTTCATCTTAATTCTATCTTTTGTGGATTTAAGTTGATTCGTTTATGATACATCGAGAGATGATTATAAATATTGATGAGTTCTTGATTAACAATCCGGAATAATTAATATAACTTAACAGGAAGTGTATTAATTTAAGTGAAACATTAAGGGAAATTGTAATCTTAAGCCTTTTTATCTGAATTCAATTCTTGGTAGTTAGTTTAGTACTTTATTTTCAAAATTCAAAATCTTTTATTGAATTGTTTAAATAAAATTAATTTGAATATGAGTTAGTATTTGGTAATTATTATTAAATAATTCTCTGTGGGTTCGACACTCTCTTATCACTTTATTACTTGTTGACCGTGTACACTTGCACGTATTTATTGATTGGTAAATCGACAAACAATTACTCTACGATTAGAAGCAAAAGGCTACAACTTAGTTGATCGTAGAGTACGTAAGTGCCAGCAAGGACTGCAGATATCAGAGCGCTTAAGTTAATTATCCCAAGATGAGCGGCTGATTACTTAAATGAGCGAAATGAGGAACTAATCTCAGTGGGGTTCAAACAGCCATGTTTTCAGCAGTACATGACTCCACTACCTTGGTACCGGTTAATGGAAGCTGACTCAGCCATGCCTAACAGACTTCAAGAAGTAAAATATTCATTGGTACAATAAAGAAGTTTGCAGAAAGAAAATCTCCAACGAGAAGATTTGCAACGGGAAGTCATCAACGGCAGGATTCCAAACGAAAAGTTTACGGAATTTATATATGACAAAACTGCATCAAGAATCAAAAAAGAAAAATAGTGGTGAACGGGAGCAAGAACACATATCGAATACATTCTGCCAGTCAGAGGACTCCTAATTCCCATAGTCGCAGGACGGACAATCGTTCTCTTGCGCGCACCCCTTATGATTGGGATGGCTAGGATCAACGCGAGCTGATTCGGACCCGAAAGATTTAACAAACTAAGGAGGCTATAGAGGCCTTGCGTCTCTAACAAAAAGAGTTGGATATAAGGTTGGCAGAGTTAGAAAGGGAATAGGAGGTCTCCTCAAGTCGGCACAGCCATCGGGAGATCACGTAACATAGCTGGTCCAGGACATATCGTTCAGGCGGCTCTCGGGAAGGAAGGAGCATATGCAGGTCCCGCTCCCATAACAACAGTGAAGGGCGGACAAGGTCTAGGCGATGACAATGGATGGCCTCCCTAGAGTACAAGAGGGATCGACCTAGGTCATCCCCTGTGAAAGAAAATCCCAACCCCGTTATGTAAAAACTAGCGGAGTTGGAACAGAAGTTGGCAGCGGTAACCCCCGTAAGCGTGTCATCGGTTGATCCTATATCACCTTTTACACCGGAGATTGATCGAGTTCGGGTTGATCCAAATAAAAAGATGTCGTCGATGGAGAGTTATGATGGCACCGGAGACCCCTATGATTATACGCACGCATATGACCGTTTGATGCGCTACTATGATCACTCTGATGCCGCCAAATGTCAAATGTTTGTTACAACTTTGAAGAAGGGTGCCTAATTATGGATGACATCACTACTGCCTAAATCTATCAAATCATGGAAAAAGCTGTGTGACAAGTTTCATGACCGTTTTGGAAGTAATAAGAGGATGGAAAAATTGATGGCATCCCTTATACAGGTCAAGCAACATCCGAATGAGAGCATGAGCCAATACGTAAAAAGATTCAGGGAGGCGGTCGGAACAGTGACAGATCTTAACGCCCCTTAGGCCCTCGGATTCTTCTCCACAAGACTAGATGTTATGAAGTCGAAGAAGCTGATGAAAGATCTTATATTTAATCTTCCGAAGGATTTTTTCGAGGTATATGATAGGGCTGAAAACTTTATTGCCATTGACGAGGCCATGGGAAGCCTGAAGCCGCAGACACGCGTATCGGATAAGCCTAGGGATCGGGAAAGAAGCTATAACTTCAGGTCTGAACCGTAGCCAAGGAGGGAGTTCAACAGTAAGGGTTTGGGAACAGATCGACCTCCGTTCTCCAACCAGAACGTCAACAAGATTTATACTCCTCTCAATACGGATCGGGCCAGGATACTTGAGGAGATTACGGACAAGCCATTCTTCGAACCATGTCGAGTTAACACCCATCCCCAAAGAGGAGATCAGAGCTGATATTGTAATTATCATCAGCAGGCAGGGGCACAATACTTAAGACTGTCGGCAATTAAAAAATTTGATTGAGAAGAATGTCCAGAATGGGGAATTGGTTCATTACGCTGCTGGTCGGGAAAGTTCGGGGGGGAGACGGTTGGATGCAAATCAGGGACTGTGTGACGAACGGCAAACCGATCAGAACCAGCTAGCCCATCGGGTGGTGGATGTCATTTTGGGAGGCTCAATTGGAAGAGTGATTGGAAAGAAGCGCCGAGGTACGCAAGATTCAATACTGATAGTATCTGAATAGCCTGCCAGGAAGGATCGACTGTAGCCCGACACGGTTATTTCTTTCACCGATGATGACTTCCCGTCTGAGCCTGTCGAACCGTATGAAGGAGCTTTAGTGATCACCGCTCAGGTTGGGCCAGTGGATGTGAGAAGGATTATGATCGATAACGGATCTTCAGTGGACATCTTGTACGCCTATGCGTATCAGAGGTTAGATATAGAGGGCCGAAAGATGGAGGTTGGGCAAGAGTCCCCACTATATGCTTTCAGCAACGACCCGGTTCATGTGGCGGGGACCATCGAGCTTCCTATCATCTTTGGCACAACTCCTCAACAGGTTCAGGTGAACGTCAAGTTTTTCGTGGTGTGTGTCGATTCGGCTACAATGCTATCTTGGGTCAGTCGACGTTGGCGGCCTTACTGGCGGTGACTTCTATACCTCACTTCAAGATTAAGTTTCCTATGCCGAATGGGGTTGGCGAAGTCAAAGGGACTTGGACATCGTCCGAAGATGCTATCGCAATACCTTGATTTCATCAGGGGTCGAGGTTAGTAAACAGAAGCAAACGATGGTGATTGAGATGGAACCATTTACAGAAGGCGCTATTGAACCCCTGGCTCTCCCCGCGGAAGAGACGGAGGATGTAGAATTGATTCCGGGGAATTTTGAGAAGTTGGTAAAGATTGGGTCGGGGTTGCAGAAACCTCTTCGGACGAACTTAATAGAGCTGTTGAGGGTGTATGCAGACATTTTTTCCTGGGTGCCCAGCAACATGCCAGTTATTGATGAAAAGATAGTCGTCCACAAGCTGTGTGTGGATCTTGTCCGGAAACTTATTCGATAGAAGAGAAGGGTCTTCGCCCCAAAGCGATAGAAGATTATTGACGATGAGGTGACAAAGTTGTTCGCGATTGATTTTATCTTTAAAATTGATTATCCGGAGTGGTTGACGAATATGGTATTGGTCAGGAAGCATAATGGCAAATGGAGGATGTGTATAAATTACACGAATCTGAACAAGGCTTGCCCGAAAGGTTTCTACCCTCTACCGAACATTGATCAACTCATCGATGCTACTTCTAAGTATTCTTTGTTAAGTTTCTTAGATGCCTTTTCGGGATACAATCAGATTTTGATGTGTAAGGAGGATATCCCAAAAACGACTTTTATCACTCATCGGACGATATATGCTTATAAGAAGATGACGTTCGGACTGATAAATGGGGGAGCCACCTATCAACGGATGATGAACTACGTGTTCAGGAAGCAGCTCGGCCGCAACATGGAAGTATACATAGATGATATGATTGTTAAAAGTGTAGCGGTACGGGATCATCTAGACGACCTAGAGGAGTGCTTCCAGACTGTTCGGGATCACAACTTACGCTTGAACCAGACCAAATGTACCTTCTGTGACGCCTTCAAATTCAGGTCTTTACCACCCAATTTGAGTCGCCAAAATACATACTACAAACACAAATTCTCCTATTCAAAATTATTACCATGTCGTATATAGTACGACAATATTCACCGCAAAATTGTTACAATGCCGTATAAAATATGGTAACACACATTTTAAGTCCTCGGTACAATTATTATGCCACACTATTCTATAACTTGATGAGGACAATCACTAATTTTGAGCATCACTTTATACCCCTGTTCTCTTTGCTAGCCCCAACTACACTCTTATTTCCTGAAAAGAATTATGAAGCAAAATAGTGAGTACAAATAACCCAGTAAAGAATATCATGACTAAGGTAAATAAATTATCAATAGCCTTCAACATTAATAAATCAGATATTTAGAACATATGGTAGATGATATAAGTTTTTAACAAATAACTGCAGCGGAATGAATAATCCATTAAAAGAGTCAAATAAATCATAATGTCTAATAACTTCTCCAATTGAAAAATTCAACATCAAAATTTTATCCCTGTAACACCAATCAACAGTTCTTCTTTGCACCCAAGAAAAATAGAACTTTCACCATCTGTCTTTACTTGTAACACCAAAGATCATGGTTATACAAATTCACAGTTCTTCTTCATAATCATGCCAATTAATTCATCTTTGCACCAAAACTAAAGATATTCATTTGTAACACCAATGGTCATGATCATGCTAATCAACAATTCATCTTTGCACCTAGGCCAAAGATATTCATTTGTAACACCAATGGTCATGATCATGTCAATCAATAATTCATCTTTGCACTCAGGCCAAAGATATTCTTTTGTAACACCAATGGTCATGATCATGCCAATCAACAATTCATTTTTTCACCCAGGCCAAAGATATTCAATTTTAACACCAATGGTTATGATCATGCTAATCAACAATTCATCTTTGCACCTAGGACAGAGATATTCAATTTTAACACCAATGGTCATGATCACACCAATCAACAATTACTCTTTGCACCCAGGCCAAAGAGAATTTTCACCACGTATCTTTGCCACATAGGCTAAAGATACTTAACAATCATTTTGTCTTTACACCCAGGCCAAATGCATTCTCAACAACTTAGTTTGGTAATTATTATAGATCAATGATATGATGAATGAACAGAAATAATTAGAATAATAAAACAAACATTAGCGATTTTCAATTTAATTTATCCAGAGTCCAAATTGTCAACACGATATCCAGAAAATCGGTTAGAGTTCTTGATAAAGTATAAAGTTCAAGAAACTATAAAGTTCCCAGTTAAAAAATAACAATTAAAATTTAATAGGAAGATTTAGGTCAAAAGATAATTGATGAAATACCAATTATTAAGGAAATTCTAATCATTTCAGGAATTTTCACCATTTAATTATAAAGCTATAAAACGAATAATACTTTCTTATCATAATATGGAGTATGAAAGAAAATGATATCCCATACATTAGTACGAGACTAAATATTGTTTTCTATGAGGTTGATCAACTTGAACAATTCTTGCACTCTTACGTTTATTTTCTCGCTATCTCTCTACCTTACTAATGCTCAAACTTGAAACTTTTCTCTCCTTACTTCTCGTGTTGTGTTTTTGGTGTTGTAATCGTGTCTTTTATTGCTCATCCGAGCAATCTATTTATACTAAAAATTGAGGAGACAACGTAACTACCACACACGCTTTGACAAAATAATCAAATGAGCTATATAAAAATGCTGGTAGTGAAATTTGTGGTCCCATAGAGGAAATTAAACCAACTTGTACACTGTTTTAACAAACTTTATTTATTAATTGAGTTGTAGTTCAAACTACTTTAGGAAAAGTAGAGTGTCGGCAAGTCCTACCAAACTTACTTTTGTAAAAAACAATAATTGAATAAACACATACTTATCATACTTATCTTTAATCAACACTTTTTTATTCATCAATTATTTACACATTTTTAATCTTTCAGCAATTATTCACAATTATTATTATAGATTCACAATAATGCCAACTGGTCTAATTATATAATATCAAATAATATGAGTTACTGTGCCGTGATAATTATTGATTTAATAATATGAAATAATGTGCAATTACTACTGTGGCAATTATTAAGTCAGTAATATGAAGTCTTGTGCAATACTGTGTGATACTGTGGAATATCGTGTGCCACTATAGAATATTGCGTGTTACTGTACTTTTATCATCGAGTATTTAAATAGTTAAAAGTGATAGTACCGTTGACAATTTTTATTAAAAAGGTTATTTCTATTATTTTTTGCACCCGACAATATTTTGTTGTGGGGCCCACCAATGATTGGTTGTATCGACGTCGTCGTACTTTACCTAATATTCCCGACAAAACAAATATTCGCTGACACAACGAATATTCCCTGATATACTTTTATAATTTGTACATATCACTATTAACTTTATCATTATATCAACTTAACACCTTACTGTTTAGAATAATAATTATAAATAATTTAAATTCTATTAAAAGTCGGGGTCTTACATTATTCACCACCAAAACATATTTACCTCGAATTAAATATAATCCAACTAATAATTCGTAATCCATTCAAGATGTCTTTAATTATCGCATTAAATCACTATTCATATTCCAAAACTTAAAAGTGAATAACAAAACTTAAGAAATCTAAAAACCTATATATGATAATTTATTTTTAAACCGTCAGTCCAGTATTCTGGCATTATCACCATTAACTAAAACTTATTTGTCAAATTAATTAATTTTAATAGAAACTAGACTTCAAATACTTCAATTTAGCCTCAAGAATCACTCAAATCAGATTTAAAATCATTACGTTATATATTTTTAAATATTAGAGTTTGTTGCTGAAAATTCTGCTACAAAAATTCTAAACCAATCACTTCTTAAAATTCCTAACAAATTATACGTTAATCTTTAATGGTTCAAAATTGGTGAACATATTTTCAGCTTATGTATGTATAACATATCCAAAAATTGTAACGATCCAACGGTTGTATTAAGAGATATAACTCATGCAATAGACCTATAAAAAACTAATTTTCCAAATTCTGGCAGCAGAGTTTTTCTCTAAACCAGTCTGACTCGAAAAATCACTATAAATCATATACTCAGAATTTTTGAGTGATTCTTGATTCTGTGCATAGCTGACTTACAGAACTATTTTTAGACATAAAGATCACATTTTAATTCCTTATATATCATAAGATATAAATTTTACAAAAATAGGTAGCAAACTAATTTTTCTAAAAATTTCCAGATTTTACTCTTCATTTGATTTCTTAATTTCTCTTGTTTGATTCTTGTTTATACAAGTTTAATCCATCAAAAACAAACATAAACATGTCCTATCCATATAAAATCCATAAAACTTAACATCCATATATGAAAATCAAATATTTAACCAAGGTTTTATTCATTACCTTTCTTGATTTTCTCATCATTCCTTTCTTCTTTCTCTCTTCCTCTTTTTCTCTAAAATTTTTGCTGCGGGAGGGGAGTATGAAATAAGGAGAAGGTTGATGGTTGCCTTATTAGGCTAAAATAATTTAGCCAACATCTATGTCCCTCTCAAATGGACTTAACCAATCAAAGGAAAGGTTAGTGAGGGAATTGAGGGAGAGTTTGGAGTATTAGGGGGATAATTCTCAACAATTATTCCTCCCCTATCAGCCTTAGCCGCCCCCTATGGCCCACCATTCCAAAAACTTAATTTCTCCTCTTTTTATTAACTCACATATCTAATTAATTGTCCATATGACCATTTTGACTTCTAAAAATTAACTTTTTTATGTTTATAGTCTTTTCCTATTAACTTCGACGTTTCGGACTCAACTGAGCAGTACGCATCTCAAAATTCCATCCCGAACTCAAATTCGAGTTTTAAACTGTATAGTTTCTTTATTTACAATATTTTCATACGCTATTTCTCATTAATATTTTAATTTACCTTAAAACCTCGATTCTCATGTAATATTCTCATTTCATTATTTGAAAATTTTGGGATATTACACCTTCGGTCTCGGTTCGGGCAAATTCCTGGGTCATCTGGTCAGCAAGAGAGGAATTGAGGCCAACCCGAAGAAGATTAAGGCTATACTAGATATGAAGTCTCCATAGACTTTTAGAGATGTTCAACGGTTGACTGGACGGATTGCAGCGCTCAAGAGGTTTATGTCCAAGTCGGTAGAGTGATGTCTTCCATTCTTTGATACTCTGAAGGGGCCTAAAAATAAAAAGACTTTCCAATGGACCTCGGAGTGTGAAGATGCATTCTAAGGGATTAAAAAATACCTATCCTCGGCTCTGTTATTGATGAAACCGATCCCCAAGGAACTATTATATCTTTATTTGACAGCGAGTTTATTAGTGGTTGGGGCAATTTTGGTGCGGGAAACGGGAGGAAAGCAATTCCCCGTGTACTATGCTAGTCACGCCCTTCGGGATGCAGAAATGAGGTACCCGAATCTAGAGAAGTTTGCGTATGCACTGATAGTGGCTAGTCGGAAGCTTTAGCACTACTTCTAGGGTCGAGTGATCAGCTTAGTGTAGTTTTGGGTTCGATTACCGATGCTCAGCCAATACAGTCCTTGTAGAGTCTCTATGTTGACGGGTCCTCGAATTCAGATGTTAGCGGGGCTGGGGTGATATTGACAAGCCTCGAAGGGTTTAAAGTTCAGCAGGCAATTCGCTTTCGATTCAAGGCCACAAACAACAAGGCGGAGTACAAGGCGATATTAGTTGGGTTGCGGTTAGCTCGAAGCTTGGAGGTTCGGTACTTAGTTATCTTCAGCAATTCCCAGCTGGTGGTCAAATAGATTGCGGGGGAATATGAGGCTCGGGGGGTAAGGATGACTAGGTATCTAGCAGAGGTCAAAGATCGGCTCCACCACTTTAGTTCTTATTCCTTTCAGGGTATGGATCGGACGAGAGTCGATGCCTTGTCCAAATTGGCCACGATAAAAGCGAGTTCGTTCGGTGGATCTGTTTATTTGGAAGTCTTAGATGCACCGATCATACAGAAGGTGGAAGTGTTAGTGATAAAAAGGTCTAATTATTGACTCACACCTTACCTTGACTATTTTAGTGATGGAAAGCTACCCTCAGATAGGGTATTGGCTAAAAAGATAAAGCATATGAGTTCCTTTTATTGTCTAATTGATGGAGACCTGTACCGACGAGCTTTCTCCTCTCCATTGTTACAGTGTTTGGTGCCTTTCGAAGCGACTTATGTCTTTTGGGAGGTTCATGAAGGGATTTGTGGGGATCACATGGGGGCGAAGGCGTTGGCATATAAGGTGCTACGACAATGTTACTATTGGCCGACTATGTTCCAAGAGGCTAAGGAGTATGTCAAGAAGTGTGCAAAGTGTCAACTGAATAGTCCTGTTCCTCATCATCCTCTAGAAGAGCTATCTTCGGTTCTGTCCCAGATCCCATTCGTAGTTTGGGGGATTGATATTCTGGGTTCGTTGCCAAAGGTGAAGGGTTAGTTAGCTTTTGTCGTGGTCATTATCGATTACATGACTAAGTGGGTAGAGGCTAAACCCCTTCGGTCGATCACTGAACATGAATGTTTAAAGTTCTTTAAAGAGTCGGTAGTATTCCGTTTTGGCATCCCTATGGTTTTGGTTTCAGATAATGGGAGTTAGTTTGTTGGGGTTAAGTTTGAACAGTTCTTAGCAGATATGAACATCCAACATCGAACGACATCAGTGGTGCACCCACAGTCTAATGGTCAAGTAGAGGTGACTAATCGGACCTTGCTTAATGGGATTAAGAGAAGGTTGGACGGAGCTAAGGGTCATTGGCTGGAAGAGTTGCTTAGTGTATTATGGGCTTATCGGACCACGCCTCGGACGACGATGAGATACTCACCCTTTAGGTTGGCCTATGGGACTGATGCCCTTTGTTTGCTCAATTCTATACATGCAAGTATACGTGATTGATTTTGCAATATAGTGGTAAATATAGTATCATTCCCACGAGGACTATTTAATAACCTATTATTCTAATTACAAATCATGACTCTAATTATTCTAATAACCTATTATTTAGTCAGCAAGAAGCTCTATGATTCTTATTTAAGCAAATCGAAGAGTAACCAAGTGCCAGTAATGGATTGACAATATCTAAAGGACTTGGAATGAATTTCCCAAGTTAGTTACTGAGTATTTTAATTATCATAGTGGAGAATATAATTGAGTGCGACACAAACAGCTAGAAGCAGCAGCAACACTGTTGTCTGCCATTAACGCAGTATGGGCTTGACTGAGCTAACACACCCACCATTGTGGACTTCAAGGATTAAAATATTCACTGGAGCAACGTCAATATCTCAACGAGAAAATCATCAAAGGCTTCTATAAAAGGCAAGTTGTTCCAAGTGAACAAACAAGCAAGCAATGACCAAGTATTGATCATCTGAAAAAGCCTCACTCTATGATATCATCATTTATCTTGCTTCGCTACTAAGCTCTTCAGAACTGAGCTTAAAGCCACTTAGTAGCACAACAACCAAATATTCTTAAAACAGTGTATTAAGGTCTTAGTAACCAAAGGAGTTCCAATTCTGCTAGGCTTGAAGAGTACATAGTGTACTAGGTCTTAGTGACCACAGAGTTCCAAGTCTGTTGGGCTTGAAGAGTACTCAGTGTACTGGTCTAAGTGACATCTGCCGAGACTGAGGGTCTTGAAGGAATCTTAGTGATTCATTGCTATAAAGATCTTAGTGATCACCCCTGACATCCTTAGTGGATATCCTACTCGTGGAGTAGAAAAGTGGACTAAGAGTTGTTTGTACTTCGAACCACTTAAAATATCTTGTGTTATTTACATATTGTCAAATATCTGCTATAACTGCTATAATTGCTATATATGTCTGTATATGAAATCTTAGAGCTAAACTTAGAACTGTGATATCTGTTAAGTCTCAGAAGGGATTATTCAATTAATGTTTTGTTATGCATAATTGATTAAGTTAATCAAATCTAAGAATACTTTCTCAAGTAAACGAAAAAAGTTCCAAAGAATCTATTCAACCCCCCTTCTAGATCTCTTTTGTGTCCCTAGAAACTAACATTAACGACTCGAAGGAACCTAAGTGGTTCAGTTATAAAGATCTTAGTGATCTATATCCTTAGTGGATTTCCTACTTGTCGAAGTATAAGAGTGAACTAAGAGTTATTCAGTCTCCGAACCACTTAAAATCTTGCTTGTGTCATTTACTTTTCTGTACTTACTTTCTGTCATATTATTGTTTGTGTGAATTTAAACCAAATACACTAAATTTAGAACTGAGATTTCTTTCATTCTTTAAGGGGCCTTTTAAAAAAAATATTTTGTTGTGCTTAATCAATTCTGATTAACGAATTATTTGATAACATTCTTAATAAATTAAATTTTAAAGTAGGATTTATTCAACCCCCTTCTAGATCTCTAAGTGCCTTTCGGAAACAACAAATTTAACTTTCTTAACATTTGACATTAGATTGTCAAGGTTAATTTGAAAGCTATCATTTACTAAATAAAAAATATATGAGTAAAGGAGAGTTTTTGAAGATATTTTTAAGCTAAATAAAACTATATATAAGATGTATAATAGCCTAGGGAAAGGATTTTTAGCCTAGGTAAAACTAATTAAGTTTACTAACAAATTTTGGGTAATAAATTCGATTTGATTAATATTACAATATTAGTATCTTTTTGTTATCATTCAAATAAGAGTTTAGTTGGATATGTTATATTGTCAGAAATTGTACCTTACTTTATACATTATAAACTTATCTTTTGTTATATATGGACTTGATAAAAATTCATTAGTGGACATAACTTAAGTTGGTATAAAAGTATAATTTATTCTTTGTGAAAATAAGAGAGTAATTATTTATTTGGTTCAAGTAGGAATCATTTGATGTGTGGTTATTAAGCTTAGAGTGAGGCATTTGATAAGGTGCAAATTGTTTGAAATTTTTTTATTTGTTTCATTTAAATAAATTATGACTACTAGTTGCTTTATGGGCATAAAGTGTAATCTTATTTTATTTTCGAACAAGAGATATATTGTGATACTTTTGAAATTCCATTTGATTATACACTTATTACTACTATGTAACTTTCATCACTAGTAGTATTAAATATAATTAAAATAGGAATAAATAATAGTTTAATGCTAAAATTATTACATATATGAAGACCGGAGAGAAGTCTAAGACATAATTATATATATAATTTTTGCACTATAAAAGTCTCTCTTCTTCTTTTAGATATTCTTCTTATAAACAAATAACTACTACAAAGTAGTGTTCTATTAGAGTTATTTTATAAATTGCTATTAGAATATTTCACCAAAGGCCTGACATATATCCTGGAGGTATATCGTCTGTAACCCTTAGCAAACTAATCGTGGTGGGGGCGATAAAGACTTTAAAGACAGATTCACTCGCGTTATGTCTATGACGCTCCCAAATTCGGGTCTATACCACCCAATTTGAGTCATCAAAATCAATTATTACAACGCCATGCATAGACGACAACACACATACTTTAAGTTCTCAGTACAATTCTTGTCACACTATTTTACAATGTATTAAGAACTACTACAACTACTAACTCATACCATCACTCGTACTCTATTTCCCTGCTCTCCCCCCTAAACCCAGCTACACTCTTATTTCCTGAAAGGAATTATGAAACAAAAGGGTGAGCACAAATAGCCCAATAAAGAATATCATGATTAAGATAAATAATTTATCATTAGCCTTCAACGGTGATAAATCGGATATTTAGAACATATGGTAGATGATATAAGTTTTCACAAATAACCACAGCGGAATAAGCAATCCATTCAAAGAGTCAAATAGATCATAATGTATATTACCTTCTCCAATTGAAAAATTCAACATTAAGATTTCATCAATTATAACACTAATGGTCATGATCATATCAATCAATAGTTCCTGGTCATAATTATGCTAATCAACAGTTCCTCTTTGCACCCAGGCCAAAGAGAACTTTCATCACTTGTCTTTACCTGTAACACCAAAGGTCATGATTATACAACTCCACAGTTCCTGGTCATAATCATGTCAATCAATAGTTCCACTTTGCACTTAGGCCAAAGAGAACTTTCACCATGCGCTTTTGCCACACAGACTAAAGACATTCAACAATCATACTGTCTTTGTACTAAGGTCAAAGACATTTACAACAACTTAGTCTTGATGATTAGTACAAATAACAGTAATATGAATGATGGACAAAAATAATTAGAATAATGAAATATAGAATAAACATTAGCGATTTTCAATTTAATTTATCCAGAGTACAAATTATCAACACGATATCTAAAAAATCAATTAGATTTCTTGATAAAATATGGAGTTCAAGAAAATATAAGGTTCACAATTCAAATATAACGATTAAAATTTAATAGGAAGATTCGAGTAAAAAGATATTAGATAAAACACAAACTATTAAGTATATTCTAATCATTTCAGGAATTTTTTACCATTTAATGATAAGGCTGTAGAAACGAACAATAATTTCTTACCATAATATTAGGATTATGAAAGAAAATTATATACCTTACCTTAGAACGTGACTAGATGTTGCTTTTTATGAGGTTGATCAACTTGAATAATTCTTGCACTCTTATATTTATTTTCTCTCTATCTCTTTACCTTACTAATGCTCAAGCTCGAGTTTTTCTCTTTCTACTTCTTTTGCTATTTTTGGTGTATTATTCATTACTCAACTAAGTAACCTATTTATAGGAGAACGAGAGCACATCAATCTTGACAAACTTGCAGGCTCAGCACACCCGGGTGAAATTTGTTTGGTAGTTTGTGGGTCCTACAGAAGAAATTAAATAAAGTTGTAGGTTCTATAAAAAATTAAATAAAGTTATGGGTCCCATGAAAGAAATTAAATAAAGTTATAGGTCCCATGGAAGAAATAACATTTGGTGTAGCCAAATACGCCTCCATTCATTTGTTGGGCATATATAAGTTCCTTTTGTCCTTTATCACTAGTTTTAGCATAAAGGAGTCCTAATAATTTACTAAGGTTTGGCATAATTTAAATGTTAAACCCCTCAAAAATTTAATAAATATCTACCACACACCACTTATCATGCTTATCTTTAATCAACACCTTTTATTAATCAATTATTCACACTTTTTCAGTCTTTCAACAATTAATCACTATTAATCACCAATTATTATTATAGACTCACAATACTGACAACTAGATCGTTCTCAAGAAAGAGGGGGCCTTCCGTATAAATTACGCGCAATCAAATAACTCATTTCCTCGGTAGAACTTCTAAAAATTGCTAATAATGCTAATTGGTTTAAATATATTATTTCAATTATTAATTCAATAATACGAAATACTATGCAGTTGTTACTATGACAATTATTGAGTTAAAATATAAAATACTATGCAGTTGCTACTATAACAATTATTGAATTAATAATATAAAATATTGTCTAATACCGTGTTTTACTGTGGAATACCGTGTGCTATCGTGGACTGTCGCGTGCTATTGTGGAATAGTGCATGCTACTGTTTTTTTATCATCGGGTATTTTAGCAGTTGAAAGTGATAGGTCTGTTGACAATTTTTTTTATTAAAAAGGTTATTTATGTCGTTTTATGCATTTGACAATTATTTTACTGTGGGGCCCACTAATGATTGGTTGTTTCGACTTTGTCGTACTTTACCTAATATTCTTTGACAGAACGAATATTCCTCGACAAAACGAATATTCCCTGACATACTTTTTATCTTATAATTTACACATATCACCCTTAACTTTGTCATTTTATCAATTTAACATATTTCTGTTTAGAATAATAATTATAAAAAAAATTAAATTCTATTTGTTAAAAGTCGGGGTCTTATATTCTCCCCTCCTTATAAAATTTCATCCCCGAAATCCAAAATTGACGTACGTACCTGACATTCTGAAGGGGTGAGGATACCTAGCTCTCATTTCAGATTTTAACTCCCATGTCATTTTCTCTGTATCATGGTTTCGGCTTGTCCGTGTTGGCCTTGGGTGTCGCCATCATAGATGGGTTCGATTTTGCTGACGGTCAAAATCGAGCAATGTGGCCTTCTTTCCCACAACTGTAACAAACCTTGGATAACTGAGTACAATTTGGGCTGATATGTCCTTCCTGTCCACACTTGTAACATTTGACTGGTACTTTTTCCTCTCCTTTTGAAACTGGTGTTGGTGCCGATGGTGGTGTCTTTCCATGATCATTATTGAACCTTCTTTTCTTGAAGTCATTTTCATTAAGCTCGTTCCAAAGTGGTTTCCATTTTTAGTATAATGATTGCCTCCTAGATGATTCTCGTTATTCCGATGATTGCTGCCATTGTTACGATAATGATTATTATTATGATTTTTCTCCTTTTGTTTGTCATTGCCTCCTGGTTGAACCGTTTCTTTTTCTCGCTCCAGTAACTGAGCCCTATCCACGATATCTAAATAAAAAACGAAGTTTAAAAGAAATAAGGTGTTGACGAATTTCAGGTTTCAAACCTCGTAAAAATATTCGAGTCATACGCTCTTCATTGTCTGTCAAGTGGGGCGTAAACCAGGATAGCTCAACAAATTTGGCCTCATATTGTGAGACGGTCATGTTATTTTACTCCAACCTAATGAATTTCACCTCCTTCATGTGGCGAATAATTTCTGAAAAATACTTCTCATTGAATAGTTCTTGGAACTCTGCCCAAGATATCTTAAGTATCGAGTAATGAGTACGTTTAACTAATTTCCACCATTGATCTACCTTTCCTCGCAGCATAAAGGTGGCGAAAGGAACCTTTTGTTCATTTGTGCATCGTAATATATCAAATATTCTGGTCATTTGTTTGATCCACGCTTCTGCCTTGAATGAGTCTGGCTTTCTGAAAAACTCAAGCGGTCCCAGCTCCTTGAATTTCTTAGCAGTGACCAGTCGCGAGTTACCAGTGTTTCTACCTGTATTACGAACAGAAATTTCTCTTGTCTAGTTCTGTATGAATTGTAGAAAGCTCCTAAAAAAACCATCATACATCATGTGGTCAGTAGTGTTATTTTTTAGAGTCACATATGGATTATTGCCCTCCTGATTCACAACTTCTTGGTTACTGGTTGGCAGGGTCTCAATTGTCTCATGTACTCTATTGCTCATCTCCCGGTTTTTAGATGTCATTCTGAAATATTACCACAAAATAAAGGTTAATTAAAGAAATTGACATGTCACATCTTTTCCCTACATCTAGACCGAAATTCAACTTAGGTAGGACACACAGTAGTGAAGGATTCTACTCGTCTTTCCCCTCCTAGTTCTAATCTCAGATCTCCATCAGAGATCATATCCCTAAGCTCTAACACCAACTGTGACGCCCCCAAATTCAGGTCTATACCATCCAATTTGAGTCGTCAAAATCAATTATTAGAATGCCATGAACATACGACAACACACATACTTTAAGTTTTCAGTACAATTATTGTCACACTATTTTACAATGTATTGAGAACTACTACAATTACTAACTCGAACTAAGATAAATAAGTTATCATTAGCCTTCAACGGTGATAAATCGGATATTTAGAACATATGGTAGATGATATAAGTTTTCACAAATAACCGCAGTGGAATGAGCAATCCATTAGAAGAGTCAAATAGATCATAATGTCTACGACCTTCTCCAATTGAAAAATTCAACATCAAGATTTCATCAACTATAACACCAATGGTCATGATCTTACCAATCAACAGTTCCTAGTCATAATCATGCCAATCAACAGTTTCTCTTTGCACCCAGGCTAAAGAGAAGTTTCACCACTTGTCTTTGCTTGTAACACCAAAGATCATGATTATACCAATCCACAGTTCCTGTTTATAATCATGTCAATCAATAGTTCCTCTTTGCACCTAAGCCAAAGAGAACTTTCACCACGTGCCTTTGCCACACAGGCTAAAGACACTCAACAATCAGACTATCTTTGCACCTAGGCCAAAGACATTCACAACAACTTAGTCATGATGATTAGTACAAATAACAATAATATGAATGATGGACAGAAATAATTAAAATAATGAAAAATATAGAATAAACATTAGCGATTTTTAATTTAATTTATCCAGAGTCCAAATTATCAACATGATATCCAGAAAATCGATTAGAGTTCTTGATAAAATATAGACTTCAAGAAAATATAATGTTCATAGTTCAAATATAACAATTAAGATTTAATAGGAAGATTCGGGTAAAAAGATATTAGATGAAGCAAAAACTATTAAGGATATTTTAATCATTTCAGGAATTTTCACCGTTTAATGATTAGGCTGTAGAAATGAATAATAATTTCTTACAATAATTTTAAGAGTATGAAAAAAAATGATATCCCTTACCTTAGCACGTGACTAGATGCTCCTTTCTATGAGGTTGATCAACTTGAATAATTCTTGCACTTTTATGTTTATTTTTTCTCTATCTCTCTACCTGACTAATGCTTAAGCTTAAACTTTTCTCTCTCTACTTCTCTTGTTATGTTTTGGTGTGTTGTTCATTGTTCAACCGAGCAACTTATTTATAGAAGAACAAAAGCACATCAATGTTGACAAACTTGCAGCCTCAGCACACCCGGGTGGGAATTTTTTGTTAGTTTAATTATGGGTCCCAAGAAAAAAATTAAATAAAATTGTGGGTTTCATGGAAGAAATTAAATAAAGTTGTGGGTCTTATGAAAAAAATAACATTTGATGTAGCCAAATACGCCTCCATTCATTTGTTGGGTAATAGGTTCCTTTGTCCTTTATCACTAGTTTTAGCATAAAAGAGTCCTACTAATTTACTAAGGTTTTTAATAAAAGGTCTGACATAATTTAAATGTTAAACCCCCAAAAATTTAACAAACATCAACCACAGATCACTTATCATACTTATCCTTAATCAACACCTTTTATTCATTAATTATTCACACTTTTTTAGTCTTTTAACAATTAATCACAATTTTTCACCAATTATTATTATAGACTCACAATACTGACAACCAGATCGTTCCCAGAAAAGAAGGAGACCTTCCGTATAAATGGCGTGCAATCAAATAGCCCATTTCCATGATAGAACTTTTAGAAATTACCAATAATGCTAATTAGTCTAAATATATTATTTCAATTATTAAGTCAATAGTATGAAATACTATGTAGTTGCTATTGTGGCAATTATTGAGTCAATATAATATAAAATGTTATGCAATTGTTACTGTAATAATTATTGAATCAATAATATGAAATACTATGTAATACCGTGTTTTACTATGGATTACCGTGTGCTACTATGGAGTACCGCGTGCTACTATGGACTAGCACGTGCTACTGTTCTTTTATCACCGGGTAGTTTAACAGTTGAAAGTGATAGGTCTATTGACAATTTTTTTTAGTAAAAATGTTATTTATGTCATTTTTTGCATTCGACAATTATTTCACTGTGGGGCCCACCAATAATTGATTGTTTCGGTGTCGTCGTACTTTACCTAATATTTCTCAACAAAACAAATATTCTCCAACATACTTTTTATCTTATAATTTACACATATCATCCTTAACTTTATCATTTTATCGGTTTAACACCTTACTGTTTAGAATAATAATTATAAGAAAAATTAAATTTTATTTATTAAAAATCGGGATCTTACAATGTCTCCCATTCTTGTTGTCAATTCTGCTTCTATGAAGCTACGGTTCTAGCAATACTCCAGCTTGTTTATTTACTATTAGATTTATTAATAAATATATTGTATTATAGTGCTTAATTACTATTAAATTTCTTTAGTAAATATATTATATTAGAGTCTTGGATTATTATTAAATTTCTATTGATATTTAAATATACATTTAATTCGCAATATATATGTGGGCCCAAGTGTATATTAGGGTTCACATGACCTAATTGAATTAAATGTACAAATTAGGGTTTACAAAAAACCTAATTAAATGTACAAATTAGGGTTCATGTGACCTAATTAAATGTACTAGACCCGGGGAAGTCTCCACGTGTTCCAAGGCAGAAGACTAGTGGATGCGACCCATTTTGGAAATTGATTGAGGGATTGGATTGGTGGCTAGAAGAACAGGGCAATTTGGGCATTACTTTGATGATTAAAGGGCATTTCTGGAATTTCTCCTTTAAAACATAATTAAAGGGTATTTCGGGAATTTCCCTTAAAACATGTGCCTGACATGTGACTATTTCTCAGGAAAACTCTATAAATAGCCCCTCTATTCTAAAAAAAGGGGATGGCTCTCAAGACATTATACCTAGACTCTTGAAAGCTCATTATACTTAGAACTCTCTCACAACACGAAGACTCAAGAAGGCTCTTGGAATCCCTACTACCCTAACCCAGTTTCCGGATTCTAGGAGTTCTGCCACGTGTCATTGGAGTAATCGCCCACCTGTTCTTCTCCCCTCTTCAATCAATCAATCAGTTTCGTACTCTTCGTGGATTTCTCTCCTCTCCAGCCAACACGAAACCCTAACCCTAGCAAGGTGTAATTTTCTTACCTACATTTATTTGTCGACTCTGCTGGGGAGGTGTAGAATTCGTGAAGGGTATGCCCACAACTCGAAGTGGGAGAATTACAGGAAGAGTTTCACCGACAACAAGCATCACTTCACCGGATCCGATTTCAAGGCAAGTAAATCCAGTGCTCCAAAGCGCGAATCTGGATTTTGATCAACCTATCTTAGAAGACGTTTCGGAAGGAAGCTCAACATCACCTCAAATGGCTGATCAACAACAAACCAGCGCTAGACAGACAAACGCAGGAAGGCAAGGTGAGGAAGTAACTGGAGCGCAGACGACTGCGAATGCTGTGCAGATGGAGATGCTCAAGGCATTACAGGAGGCACGAGAAGGCCAAGGGATGATGATGGCCATGATGTTGGAAATGCAGAGGAAGCAGGAAGAGATGGAAAATTTTCGTCAGCAGTTGATGCAAATCCCCACTTTCAGGGCTATGTTCCCAGGAAGTTCGCAGGGGGAATGAGCAGAAGTAGAGGACAACAACAACAACAAAGAAAATCCGACTGTGCCTCCAACAACGGAGAGTCAGCCGATTCCAATCATCCACTTGGAGCCCCAAAACAGCGGTGATGTGCCACAACTCAGATTAGAAGTGAGTCAACCTCAGCCCAACATCATCCCGACCACTCTCCCAGCATTTTCACAAGTGCAGATACCGACCATCCCTAGCCATATCCAACTAACAAGCCAACAAGCAGCACCGATACAAATTGTGCAGGATGCAAGTGTACACCAGCCAATTTCCTTACCATACACACCACCTATTCATCAATACATCACAGCCCCTCAAAGAGTCCATACCACGAGCCAGTATGTGACGAAGGATGATATGATCGATGTGATCAATCAATTTCG
Source organism: Aralia elata (assembly GCA_034770075.1). Classification (NCBI taxonomy): domain Eukaryota; kingdom Viridiplantae; phylum Streptophyta; class Magnoliopsida; order Apiales; family Araliaceae; genus Aralia; species Aralia elata. The sequence continues at coordinate 31,036,039 of CM068381.1, forward strand.
CAAGCAGACATCCCGACCTTCAGAGTTGGACTTTACTCCACCCTACCCGGCACATGTACGGAGACAACCGTACCCGGTAGGGTATATTGAGCACCCCCCGCAGTTCCCAAAGTATAACGGGGAGAAAGGGAATGCCAGGGAGCATATTGCCAGGTTCATGGAGTCGATGTCTCCATGGTTGGGTTATGATGAGGTGAATAACCATAATCTGTTGATGAGGGAATTTAACAAGACTTTGACGGATAGTGCCTTCAGTTAGTACTACAATTTGGAGAAGGGATCAGTCCATGATTGGGATGATCTAAAATTGCAATTTTTTAAGAAATTTTTCTATGTGCGGAAACAGGTAACTATTGTAGAACTGATGCGATTCGAGCAGAGACCGAATGAGGAGCTGTCAGATTATGTGGACAGATTCAGGGCCCAAGCACAGAAGTGTGCCGAGCCAATTGAAGAGAAGAACTTGGTTAGCATATGCAACAATAGTGCTCTATACTCCTTCAAGCCCCATCTCATTACAAAGGCATGTGATTCATTTGCAACCCTCTCATCCTTCGCACAAGATTTGGGAGGAATCGTGATAGTGCCCATTAACCATGCGATGGTTACATGGAAGGGTAAGAGAACAGCAACTGTGGCTTTGGCTGACTCTCAGTCAAACCCACAAGGGGGCAAGAGGGAGAAGAATGAGCGAAATTTTGAACAAAGTAAAGGAAAACTTGGGGGCAAGTATACCAGGATGTCAGTTCCAGAGGCTATCACATGCAGTGAGAAGGCATTCAGGGGCCTGTACAAACAATGGGTTGAGCACGGAGTGGTGAAACCTCCAACGCCTAAATTTGTGGTGACGGAAGAGATGAAAAGAAGACCAGATTTCTGTGTCTACCACCAGTACGCAGGACATTCCACTATGGACTGTTACATTATGCGGAGGATATACCATGAGAAGCTGGCAGCCGGAGAAATCGAATTGTGAAAAGAAAAGCACCGTGTATGAAAAGAAACATGCAACATTATTACCCATGGTGTAGCCCAAGAGGTCGAAAAAAATCACCCAAGATGGTGGTCCATTAGAAAATGGTGGTTGAAGTACTCAAGAGTATCCCTTGCCAAGAAATTGGATGACCAAGGGAGGAAACACAAGAATTGACGAATTAAAAATCCACCCACGATGGTGGTCAAGTCCTCGTGGATTGCACTTGCCAAGAAATTGGATGACCAAGTGACGAGGCATGCAACTTAAGCCCTTATGAAACCCTATACGCCAAACAATTGGCACGACGTACCAAGGGATAAGGCACAAAGTTATACTTTCAACTTTAAAAGTAATCGAGGCACCTGACTATAAGTCCTCAAAGTTATACTTTCAACTTTAAAAGTAATCGTGACACCTGACTATAAGTCCTCCAAAGTTATACTTTCAACTTTAGAAGTAATCGAGGCACCTGACTATAAGTCCTCAAAGTTATACTTTCAACTCTAAAAGTAATTGAGGCCACCTGACTATAAGCCCTCAAACCCGAGAAAGGTTACACTTTATCTCTAAAAGTGGCGAACGTTATGCTTTATCCGACAAAAGCAAAATCTATTATTATTATCTTTATGAAATTTTTTTGAAAACATTGTGCTTTTCATTAAAAGCAATATGATTATTAATAAAAAATGTCAAACTTTCACTCATACTTGAATATTCTTTGATTTTAAAAGTATGGATTCAAGTGTTAGTTTGCGAGAAAATCGAAAAAATTGCACGTTTACTCTCATTATTATGAATATTGTTGTCTTGGAGTATTAATTTGAATAACTTATGATTCAATACTAAATATTGGGTCTTAAGGAAAAAATTCAAGTTAAAGACAATCACTAATGCTAAAGAAACTCTACTATGATAAATGACATATAAATGAGTTCTTTGATACAGGAAATAACAAAAAGCTACAAAAAGCCATACCTAGAAGTAAGGAGATCCAGCCCAGCATGAAAAAATATTCGTCGGGAGAGGAGCTGCACAAATCACGGGCTTAGAGAATGCCTGTAGCTCCACGACATCTTTGTTGTGGGGTGGATAGCCGAGGTCACTAAAAGGCGAGGTGGCAGAATCAAGATGAAGAAAGCAAGCTCCTCAACGGGCAAAGAAAGTAAAGCATTGATGCCCCCACCCAAAGAACTAGCAACTATACCCTCCCTTTTAGGTGAAGCCTCGGGAGAATCCTTCTGGGGAGGATGGAAATCAACAATAGGTTTCGCAGGATTCCCCCTCGGGGGAGGAGGATTAACTGCCGTAATAGCATCAGCATCAACATGGGTGTCACCGGTACCCTCCAAGTTGTCATGGGAAGACGTTATATGTGGGCGTGAAGATGGAACTGTACTAACCACAGCAGGACCTAAGCCTACATCAGACCTGAAATCATCAACATTAAGGCTGACACGATCATCATGAGGTGAAGAGGACTCGACAACAATCATGTTATGTCAGCGAGGCTCACAAATAGTGGAGGTCGCCACCTCACTTGCCGTATCCATGAGAAATCCAATGGGAATATCATCATCATTATCATCATCATTACCATCTTCATTCTCGACAATCTAAAAAAAAGGATCCTCGGCTTTACTCTAGCGCAAGTAACTCTCATCTCCTCGACAGCAGAGGATCCTGGGGGAGGAACTTGAGGAGGTACCCGAGACGAAGTCTGGAAGGATCGTGTCACCATGAAAGCATGAAGTATAATTGTCAGCCCGCTTAACAGCCTCTATCAAGTATGCAACGCACTCGGTATCCCTAGGAGACAGTCTGGATGGGCTACAAGAAGCTGAAGCAACAACAGGAAGACTGCACGATATAGAATAAGAACGTAATTTGAAAAAGAAAAGGAAGCAGACATACTCTAACGTAACGAATGTGCATGAAGAAAAGCACCCGTGGGAAATCAACACAGTAAAGGCGTCATGATGCGTAGATCCCTACATAGCTAAATGCCCTACATGGTTTAATGCCCTACATGGTTGAATGCCCTACATGGTTGAATGCCCTATATAGCCGAATGCAGCGATATATGCCCGTGCTCTTTAGTATAGCTTTATACTCAACATTCCCGAGGATTTCGTCAGTCCAATGTTGCCATCCTTGAAGACGGTTAGATGAGTCAGACAGGAAGCGAAAGGGACTGAAAGGGTATTCTTGTTTCTCTATGCACATGCGGGGAATGCGACCGGAATGGGGGAAGTCGTCCCAACCTCCGCAAGCCGCGACATACAGAAACAAGCCTTCTTTATCTGGTGCAGGAAAAGTTGTGCGATCGTAAGTCTTCAGAGCATCCAATAGACGAGGCTTGCAAGTAAGAAAGACTCCACATGAGAATACTAAGGATGTCAAGTAAGGCATATGAACTTGAGTAGGCTTACCATGGCAAAGGGAGAATTTGAGCATTTCACTTGAGAATACCTGAAAATAAGAAGAAATGAAGTCAATGAAGGATCAAAATCACAATTATGAAAGAAAAACAAGATTTGAAATTTTTCCAAAAAACTTCGGACATCCAAAATTCATCCTTCGGAGCCATTTTTTGGGTTATTTTGATATGTGTCATGGCCGTTGGCGATGATTTTTGAAGTACTCGTCGATACGGTCGTTTTGATATATTATGGGGCCCGAGACTCCAAACGGAACAAAAGTTATGGTCAAAACAGCGATCACGATTCCCAATGTTTAAATTTTGGTACAAAATCTCTTAGGATTCGCTCCCTAGGGTTCGGCCCCCCTAGGGTTCGGCCACCCTAGGGTTTGTCACCCTAAGGCAAAAAAAAAAAAAAAACTATATTTTGTGTACCTTGAAAATTCTGGTGCCCCACAGATTAATTTTTTCGGAACGGATGCTTCTTTGTCAATAAATATTGTGTTTTTCTTTATTATCCGAGGGAACCCTACCGAGATATAATCCAAGTAACGGGGCTCGAAAGACAAAAGAAAAGCTACAATAACCTGAGAAGAAACGTAGGAGAAGCAAGTCAAGAAGAAGTTTGGCAGAAAGTACTCAAATAAACTGAAAAAATTGAAAGAAAGAGAAGAAGAAATTGTTTTTTTTACCTCGTTCCCAAACTGAAAACTGTTGGTTTGACGACTTCTTGGTGATCTTCAGACTTGAATGAGGAGAAAAAAATTGCACGATGAAAAGAAAAGCCTAAGTGACTTGGGAGATATATATATTCAAACCGCAAGCTTACAATAGCAAAGGAAGCAATCTTTATTTTCCTCTTGCGGAAGATTTTGCAATATAAAGATAAGTCTCCTTGAGTTTATTTTTTAAATAAACACATATATTTTCGAAATTTGTTTAAATTTGGTATTTTAATGGATTTTTGAAAAATATATATATATTTGATATCTAATATTTTATTCCTATCAATAGACAATTTTCGAAATTGGTATATATATATTATATTATATATATATATTATATATTATTAAATATTTGGTTTTTCCTAAAAAAAGATCTTGCTTTAATACAAAATTTTAAAGGAAGATTTGGTTTCCAAATTACTAAATTAAGATTTGATTATTTTATTTTATTTAGTGATATCTGATGATCTTCCTTGTTTTAATTCTCAGAAAAATAAGATAAACAAAATATGAGGAAAAATGAGGAAAGCTTTCAGATGATCTACCAAGAGGTTCAAGGAAGAGCCCTTCTAGGTTTTGCCTTAACCCTAATGGTTTGGTCCCTAGGGGTTCCCTCTTCTAGAACTCTTGTGTTCAAGACTGAACAAGGGGGGTACACACAAAATATTCGATTGTACATTCGAGCGTCTCTCAAGAATCGTTCTCTCTTCTCAGGGCGGGGGGCAATGTGGCCTAAGTGTATATTAGGTTCACATGACCTAATTAAATTAAATGTACAAATTAGGGTTTACAAAAACCTAATTAAATGTACAAATTAGGGTTCATGTGACCTAATTAAATGTACTAGAACCCGGGGAAGTCTCCACGTGTTCCAAGGCAGAGAAGACTAGTGGATGCGACCCATTTTGGGAATTGATTGAGGGGATTGGATTGGTGGCCTAGAAGAAACAGGGCAATTTATGAGTAAAGGGCAGTACTTTGAATTATCCTTTCCACATTAAAGGGGGGGAATTTTCCTTAAAACATGTGTCTGGATGTGACTATTTCTCAGGAAACTCTATAAATAGAAAATTCTAAAAAAAAGGGGATGGCTCTCAAGACATTATACCTAGACTCTTGAAAGCTCATATACACGAAGACTCAAGAAGGCTCTTGGAATCCCTGCTACCCTAACCCGGTTTTCGGATTCTAGGAGTTCCGCCACGTGTCATTGGAGTAATCGTCCACCTGTTCTTCTCCCCTCTTCAATCAATCAATCAATTCCGTACTCTTCGTAGATTTTTCTCCTCTCCAGCCAACACGAAACCCTAACCCTAGCAAAATGTAATTTTCTTACCTACAATATATATATATTGCAATATATATATATATATATATATATATATATATATTTATGGAAAAGATATATTTAAAATATTGGACTCTATTAGAAGTTTTGAAATGTTTAAACTTTTATATTATTGTATATTGTTTTGGTTGGGTAGGGGTAATATTTTTTGATATCACGTAAAATTAATTATTTACATTAATTTAAAAATATTTAGCATGAGAGTTTTTTATGTTTCAACTTTTATGTATTATATAGATACATGTCCTATGACTATAAGTGTAAGAGGTTACACCGAGTTAACTGAGTTATTTAAATAAAATCTAGCTAGAACTACTCAACTATTACAGAATTTCTCACAGAGAAAATACTTATCATTTATGCCCTAGCAAAGTCACGTACAGATTGACTCACAATTTATTTTTTATTTATTTATTTATTTTTGAGAATCCAAACAAGTATATATTATGATTCTTTAACTACCATCTTCTAGAGAATGAGCGAGATAATGACCTTATTAGATCAAAATTACTACAAATGCTTCAATACGGTGTTGGGGTAGCAAACTAGCAACATCCTATTAGTACAAATCATAAATAAGCATATCTTATTCTGCACTACTTGATGTAACCAAATTATGACCATCACCATTCCCAGGCTGATCCTGCAGGCATTGTAGTTCAACCTTCAAACCATTTTATTGAAATCTCCAAGTTCTTCAGGCAAAACTGTTAAGACTTTTTTCTCATGATACATTGAATTGTAAAATGATGTATACTGTCAATTTATATATCGATTTTTTTTGTCAATTACATGCATAAGTATTAGTAGTAACTCTTTTAAAGAGATATGTAATATGGTGGACAAGACAATATGGCTTACACACAGATTTCGGTACGAAACATTGTGTCGCGACATGATCAATTTCTTGAGACATCTATATTTGTATATGCATGACGCATAGTCTTTCATGCATCGATCCTCAGAAATCTTTTAAGCATGTAGCCTGCATTAGCAAAGGATTATTGCATTTTCACTTCTTCTCGGCCTTAATATATAGCACTACAAATTATACAGATTTTTTTAAAAAAATTTTTTTTGTTGTACTTATATTCCTCCCAAGTGTTTCATAAAAAAAGGCACCTTTCCACTTGATGCTTCAAAATGGTAGCATAAATTAATTAATCTCATAGTTGGAATCAAAAGTAGGAAACAATTTTTAGAAGATGATTTATGGACCATAATTAAGAAATGATAATGACGTGCGAGCCTCACCCCAACAACTGAGCTGGCCAATTCAACCTCCTTAGCTCATCTGAGTCCCAGTGACCAAGTGGTGAGCCAGCCTCCATTGCTCGTTCGAGCCCCAACGAAGCTTGAAATATTTCAAAAACTAATTAAGAACTCTCGTGATTGACTATTGTGCTTGATTTTGATCAAAAGAAAGGAAAAAAGGGGGCTAAAACTTTTCACAGATCATTTGCTGCTCTAATGTATTGGATTTTCTAAGTCAAACTAAAAATTTTGAATAGTATTGGTATAATATATATCCGGAAACATTGGTATACTAGAAATAAGCTTATAAAAAGATATATATAAAACCGGTTGAGATATATGAGTAGTTAAATGTGGTGCTTGAATTGTTTCTTAAGAGTCGCAACAAGCAAATTTTCAATAAGATTACGTCACGATACCCTTTAACATTCACAAGGCGCTCAATTGGTTGCATAAGGTGGCATCCTCTATAATATTCTTTTGCATATTAGAATTTCTAATAAAGTGTTCTAAATTTACCCATGTAATTACAATAAACTTTGTTCTAGATATTTTAGAGCGTGATTCCAGATAGTACGTGGATCATAATGTCTTGTTAGATTTATTCATAAACATTGGTTGAATGGTCGAAGGGCTACATAAGAAATTGTTCCTCATTTGCAAATTATAAAATAAAGTTGCAATCATATTTGTGTAAAATAATTTTAAGTAAATAGGAGGAATTTTTTTTGTTTTTGTTTTTCTAAGATGATTATGTTTGATATTTCAAAAAGAAAGTGTATCATGTTTTAGAACGCTCGTACCAAAATACAATTTGTTTCCACATCATGATTTTTTGATAACCATGATTTTATACAAAAATGTTAGGGATGACAATTTAAATTGAAACCGATCCGAAACAGGTTGAACCGCATCGAACCGTGACGCAACGGAATATGTGGTTAGTTTAACCTACTAACAAAAAGGTAAATAATTCCTTGTGCATAAGGAAAAGAAAGAAATTCTCCAAGAGAAAACATAATAGTATTTTAAATTGAATAAAATAAGAATTGTTGATTACATAAAAGTCTCAAAACATTCTATATTTATAGGCCTAGGTACTCTCCTACATCTACTCTAAAAAAGATAATAAATAACTCTCCTAATTTACTTTGAAAAGGGTAATAAAATAATTAATTAACTTTTCTATGACTAGTTGGAAACTATTAAAATAATACTAAATCTAAATCTACTAAATTTTCCTAAATAATAAATAAAAATATATTAAATAGACTAAAACTCCTTAAATAATAAAATATATGAAAATTCTTATTTTCATTGTTATTTTCCTCTACATCAAATCGGCTGATTTTTGTCGAAATAGTTAGCCTCATTGGTGCGGTTTTGGTGCAAAAAGTATTAACCCGGGACCGGTACAGTGCGCTTTTGGTATTTGTCACTAAACCACCAGTGCACCGTACCGCTTCTTCAACTGTCGATACATCAGTCCTTAAACCGCTCTATATATACTTGTTTATTTTAATTATATCTCTATATCTCATTATATTATATATAATTATAGAGTTGTATAAACATATATATATATATATATATATATATTACTTTTTGCAAATCAACAGTTAATTTATGAATATTTTTATATATAGTTAATCTATATGAAAATTATAATAATGTTAAAGTTATAATAATGTTATCTTAATTTTAATTAAACATATATTCTTGTATTACTTGTTAATAATATTTCTTGAGTTATTTTAATAAATATAATTATAATGTGTTGTAAAAATATTAAACTAATCTAATAAAGAATTAAGTCAAAAATATTATTAAATTTCACCAGTGTAAGTTGGTACGATACGGTTCAAGATATAAACTGGTTGATGTAGTTTTGGTATAGAAAAATCTAGAATCGATGCAATTCCGGTTTAAGATCTTTTAAGACTGATAAGGTCACAAATTATTAAAAGTTCAGAACTGTACTGCATCATTGTCATCCTAAGTGTTTTTCACTAAGGTCAGTAGCTACGTTGTACTTCATTATTGTTAGGAATTAAGTCACGAAAAATAAACAATAACACTTAAGAAAGAAAATAACACAATATTTATCGTGGTTTGGTCTTTAATGACCTAATCCACAAAACCAACTTCAATATATTAAGGGAACTGATATTTTCACAACATTTTTTGATATTTTCATAACAAAAGTGTCGCTGTAGATGTATAGTGACGGTGAAAACCATCGCTATAGGATCTACAGCGACACTTTTGTTGTGAAAATATTATTTTCTGTTGTAGAAATAACGGTTCCCTATATTAATCTCCACAGTACAACTTGTTGCATGGAATAAAAGCGGAAAAAACCCTCCCTCACACAACAATTCAAGACCCAATTACACCATCTCTCTCAACTCTCTCGGATGTTACTACCTCTTGGTTGTGTTCTTTCTTTCTAAACATAAGACACTATTTATAGAGTACCCACAACTCCCTTTTCCTAATTTAATTAGGACACTCTCACATAATAATATACCTACTACAAATAGGACTACTTCCAAAATAATATTCCTACAAAAAATAAGATTTCTTCTTATAATAAGACGTCAACATATAATAAATATCCTATTAAAAATAGGACTGCTTCCTTTCCATAATAACAATTCTTGTCTGAATAGGATTCGAGGAGTTACCTAACAATTATTTCTAATACATATCACTAGAAGGTGAAAGCTTTTAATGTTCCTTCTTATAAACACTACTAATTAACCTTTAATCAGTCACAAATTACGTACATTTAATTTCTTTTATTAAATATTTTAACTTTCTGATTTATGTAAGTGGTTTAACTGGGTTATTTGAATGAGATCTAGGATCTAGCTAATATAACACCTACAATATGATATAAGTTAACATATTTCCCGGTTCAAAATACCAAAAAAAATAAAATAATAATAATAATAATAAAAAATCCCATATGTAATCTTTATGCCCTTGCAAAGTCAGTGAATTAAAGACTTCAAAAATTTTATGAAAATATATATCTTAATCACAAAATGCTTTTGAGAAACTAAACAAGTATAATTATCATTTTTTAACGACCATCTCCCAGAGAATGACCCAAGTGAAGACCCTATTATATCCCAATTACTGCAAATGCTTCAGTATGGTATTGGGGTAGAAAACTAGCAACATTCAATAGTAGAACATATCATAAATAAGCCTGTCTCATTCTGCACTACTTGATCTAACCATATTATTACCATCCCCATCTCTAGCTGACGCATTGCAGTTCAAACCATATATTTCCTTAAAACCTCCAAATTCTTCCGGCAAAACTTTTTGACCTTTTTTCTAATGATACATTGAATTATTGAAAATACCTAAAGAAAGTTTGTGTTGAATATCATTTCCTTGAGACACATTTTTCTTGGTACTAGTATATATAGCATTACAATTTAAACCTTTTTTTGTTCTTATACTGATATCCCTTCAAAGTGGTGTTCATTAAAAAAAACGAAAAAAAAAAAAGAAAGAAAAGTCGCCTTTCGACTTGGTGCTTGAAAGTGCTAGCATAAATTAATTACTATCTCATAGTTGGAATCCATAGTAGGAAATTTGTTTTGAAAATGAGTTGCAACAATTTTCTTGAAGCTGATTCATGGACCACAATTAAGAAACGATATTGATATTTTGTAATCTATAAATGAATAGTCATGATCTATGGACAAATCAACCTTGATGTGCCCCCCATAAAGGGTGGAACTTTTTATTTCTCTCAACTAGAACCACACAAATTAGGATCTCTCTATTTCAAATGAAATGGAGAGTCTCTACTTCATGGTCCAAATTTAAAATGTGTTGAAATGTGACATCATGATGATAGGAGAGAGAAAGATGATGATGAGAAATGTACAAAGAATGAAAACTCTCCATTTCATTTGAAATGAAGAGGATCCTAATAACTTACGATATCCTTAAGCTTAATGTTTTAGTTCTTGTAGTAATAATTTTTTGAGGTAGAAAAAATATGGATCTGGTTAGTAAAATTGTCACATTATATATATATATATATATATATATATATATATATATATATATATATATATCAATCATCACGAAGATCTATAACCTTTTGTTGCATTTGTGTCAATCTACAAATAAGACGCTAGAGTTAAAATATAATATTAATTTGCTATAACAAATGTAACAAGAAATTATAGAACTTCGTAGTGATATGTCATGTGAAAACTTCATCTGGCCGAATCAAGAAAATATACACACAAAGAGGAAATTAATTAGCATGATCATCTTGTATATTCTTTGCATAAGCCAATGAGAATTGCAATAATAATATTCCAGCCTACCAGCTGTAAAACAATATTCTTCCAAGCTAACAAATAATTGTGCATCCAAAATTCTGTCTATCAGCCAAGCTAGGAATTACTACTACATATTTTCCATGCTATACATGTCTAACCAAAATTATATATAGCTAAATGTACGTATTCAACCATTCAAGTAATATTCCTACTATATATAGCATCTTATATTTATTAATAATTATTAACTAATTAATTATCCAGCCAAATCATGGAGCAACTGTGCACCCATCAAATTCCTATAAGGCAAATTCTGTCCTTCACCATCCAAAATTGAGTATTGAACTTGTTGACATTCTTCAATATGATCTCTAGGGTAGAATAGAGAACTCTGATGAGACGTAGGCGAAAACGCTAAACTCACCCCTCCCCCTCCATGCTGTTGCAACCCCAACGTCAAGGACACGCCGCCACCATTAAAATTGTGTTGCACATTTTGTTCATTAGTACTATACGAAACCCCACCACCATTATATGACGAGAAATCCAATTCCACGGCCCCAAATGAGTCCGCGATTCTACCAAAACTGTAATTTTGAGGTTGTTTGGTGTCATTTCTTTCGGGGTTATTGATTATGGAAGATAAACATTCTGAGTCTATACGAACCAGCTGGTCCGGGGTCGGTTTCTGATCATCTTGGTTATGTGTTTGTGGAATTTGGTTAATTTGCCGGCCACCATTTTGATCGTCATCAGGATTTGTAGCTCCATCGAAGGACCCCACGTTGTCGTGTTCTTTGGTTTCTTCTACGTACATTTCTTCCACCATAGGTTTCCATAGTCGCACCCTTGCGTTTATGAACCAATTAGATACCTAAACAAGAAATATTTGTACACAAACTCATTAATTTAAAGAAGAAAATTTAAAATTGTATCCTGAGTTTATCACTTTGTGGAAATACCGTATCTGACTTTCCGAGCACAGATACAATCATACAATTAACAATGCAAAATTGATTGTGATACAATTAGTAATGCAAAATTATACTTTTTGAGTCAGTTTTGCACAATTAATTATACTTTAAAAGATATGATTTTGCAATTATAACTGTATCTTGAGGAGAGATTTGCTAACTAGTCAAACTCAACAACGAAAACATCCCATAGACACAAACACATGAGATGGTTTTGTATTTTAGTATAATTTGAACTATATGGTATAAACTAGTAGGCATATAATATATAGTAGTAATAGTAATCTATTTAACAGATATGTTAGAAGATTTTGGCTTGTTATTAATTAAAATATATAAGATATATAATAATAAACCCCCATTGAGAATATAAATATATTGGTGATGAAATTATTAGAGTAAGAAGAGAGATGTGGACGTGCCTGGCTTCTTGAGAGACCAGTTTGGCGGGCTAAGATGTGTTTATCTACATCACTTGGGTACCTGCAAATATTACAGTGCCATGAAGAATAGTACATATGAGAAAAAAAATTAAGAACAAGTTGTGTGGACGAGAAAGAGAAAGAGACAGATGGGTCCTAGGTTGGTTGTGACAAAGAATCAAATCCACACAAATATGTAAGCTAGAATAACCTAGAGAATAAATTATAAGATGTATGATTGATTGAAAATAAAACTAAGACAGAATGAATATAGGAATCTGAATGATAGTGGATAGAAACTACCAAAATTTTGAGCTCATTAGCAAACAACTGAGACTATCTGTAATGGGCTCGGATTCAATGAAGTTAAAAATTGTGAAATATTGTTAATGTACTCATAGGTTGAGATTATAGAAAAATGATGCATTTGTATAGTGCATAATTTCATTGTTGAATTATACAAGTGCAATATTTTTCTAAATTTATTAACTTTATTGAGTTCACATTCCTAACAACTTATGTCTAGTTACCTAGATGTTATTCTTCGCAAATGAGAAGCATAATCAATAATAGGATTTCATAGATGTTTAACAAAGATTTAGAGAGAGAGAGAGAGAGAGAGATTTTACGGGTGGAGGAAATGCTCGAAGAGCCAAGCACGAAGAACGGAGACAGATCTCTCCGGTAGACCACGTTGAGGTCTCCATGGATGACTCTCCATCATGTTCATCTGCTGGAAAGCCCTCTGCTGCCTCAAAGTTTGATCAAGAACCCTAAGCCTAGGCGTCTCGCCTCGTGTGCCGCCTGGTGCTGCCGTGTCCTTCTCTCCCATGGCCTTTTTTGTAGCCTTAATCTGACCTACAATCCCTTCTCTTAGACACCTAAAGTGCCTTGACATGGCCTTTGAAGCTAAGACTGAATACACTGTCGCCGCGCCGTTTCCGGCCACTGCTTCAAATGAGGACACAACAGCTTTCATTTGGTCACAATAGTGCTTGTATCTTCTATCCACCTAAAATACCCACACAAAATTAAGATAAAAGATACACACAACTTAGAATATATACAAATTGGAGTAAATTTAATATGTACTACTGGTAAGTAACAAATATCACAGAACAAAAATATTGGCTTCTGAAATTAAATGAATAGGCCGAATTTTTGCCATGTGGACATTTATGGAAAGGCCCTCTTAGCCTCTCAATTTGTTCAAAGATTTCAAGTTCCCCCATCAATCAACTTAACTACCCTTTTAATTTCCCACTATCTGCTGAATTCCCTCCAATTGTTTCATATCAAGAACACCCCTCTTGCATGTTCTTTATTTTCTTTATATTTTCTTGGAAGTTTGGTTGTTTACATTGAGAAAATAAAATGGTTAAAAGAGAAAAAAGAAAAGGGAAAAAAAGAAAAAACATGAAATGATATATAGTTTTACTAAAGAATATAAAAGCATATATATGTATCTATATATATGTATGTATACCTCCTCTAGCATTTGAAGCAGCTTTGTTTTTCTTTTCTGTAAATCAAGAAACTCAAGGGAATATAAGGAATGTTTTGAAGAACTAGTTCCAATAGTATTCTCATCATCTTGTTCCCATTGATTGGATTTATGAAGCTTTAACTTTGATTCATGACTTTGCCTGCTTGTTCCAAGATTACAAAACTCATTCAAAAGTTCCTGAGCTGGGCCCAAGTACTTTGAGCCCCTGATCTGAAACTGCCCAGCTTCTTGGTGATATTGAAGATTTGCAGCTTTTTCCAAAAACCCATCTTGTATCAAATCTTGCTGGTGTTGAATATTCATCATGGGCTTGGATCCAATAAAGAACCGGCCCATTTGATCATGATCTTGTTGTTGTTGTTGTTGTTGTTGTTGTTGTTGTTGATGTCTTAGTTCAAAAGATTGTAATCCAATACTAGAAGGATTACTTGAACTAAGAGAAAGTGAAAGGCCTTGACTAGGCCTTTCATTTGCTTCACAAGGAAATACACAAGACCTTAAATTAGATGGATCATTATCATCATTTTCATCATCAAGAAATCTATTAGGCTCATCATTATGCCAATTCGTTTGATAGAAATCACTGGTGGCTGGCTGGTTGATTGCCGCCGCGGCCTTGGAAGAAGATGGTGGGCCGCTATCGGCGCCGTGGTGGTTGCCGCCGCTCTTGCCGCCGTTGCCGATGAACCCTTTCCACATCTCCATGCTTGTAGTCAAATTATAAATCCCTGAAGGATTATTGGACTGAATATCATGATTGAAGCTTTGCAACTGGTTGACTAAATGAGTGGTTTGATCAGAGTAACAAGAATTATAACCACCTTTTTCTTGATCACCAGCCATATTTACATCAATCACAAAGGGAAAAATAAATATTTCTCCCTTTTTTTGTTGTTATATTGATGGATGACTTTTGTATATGTATGCTTCTTTCTGCAACCACAAATTAATTTTATCAAGATCCACTTCACTAAAAAGCAAGCACACCAAAAAAGAAATAAAAAAACCCACCATATGTAAAAACAAGTGCAAGGAGAACATAACGAAGATTAGATCAATCAACAATAACAACCACCAAAAGAAAAAGTTCACATAAGCCACTTAACTTTACCTTTTTGCTCTAAAGAACCTCAAAAAACTTTCTTTCGCTTACTGTTTACACATACTTGTATGTAGGGGAGAGAGGGAGAGAGAGAATTGTATGTAAGAGAAAGAGAAAGAGGAGAGAGAGAGAGAGCTTACTGGTTTTTATGTTGGAATTGGGAGGAAGTGTGAAGATGGGAGGGGAGGTGATAAAGAATGGTGGAATGTAGAGCAACTTGGGTTCTTATTGGTTTATTACTTTTCTTTTCATAAAAATATAAAAATAAAAATTAGAGATTAAAATAAAAAATTCTGCTCAGAGTTTATTATTTTATAAAAATATGGTACTTGACTTTACAGTATAATAAATCACTATCCCGTGATATTGTTAATATTGCAAAAATTATATCTTTTTGATTAATTTTGCACTTTTAATATACTGAAACAAGTATAATTTCACACTAATAATTATATTTTAAAACAAAATTATTAATTAGCCAAATTTAAAAACAAAAATATTACACGGACACAAAAAAAGGAAAGTTTTGCATTTTTTTAGTCAATAATAAATAAAATCTCACTTGTTTTCTTAATATCCCAACATGGTATGGTGTGCCATCAAAGACAACCTAGGTCGGAATAGGATGATCAGAAGATATGATATCCTCCCATGATCATCATCATTTGATATAAAGTATATTCCCTACTTTTTTTTCTTTCACTCTCTTGGGCAAACTAATTAAGAGGGGTCAATGCACCAAATATATAAATGCATCCAAAATAGACTTCCTACCAATCAAGTACCCCTCAATTATTTCATACCCCTAAGGCCCTAACCCCATCAACAAGAAATGATTAAAGTTCAACCCAAAATTTAAAACACCAATCCCAAAACTAATACTCCCTCTGTTCCTAAAAGATTGTCGTTTTAGGAAGTAATTTTTGTTTCAAAAAGATTGACGTTTTGAGTTTATCAATGTAAATGGAATAATTTTTTCCAACTTTACCCTTATTTAAAGTTCTCATACTTAATGATTTTTCTCAAAAAAATACAAAACCCTTCTTGGTTGTTGAAATGTCTTTACAAATCTCTTCCCTTCCCAATACTTCTTCTTTATAATCTCATGGTTGGTAGTATACTTCTTTTTGAAATCTACAAAGTTAATAATTAGTTGAGATAATTAAAACAAGGGTAATATAGTATTTTTCATAAGTATAAGTTGCATTCCTTAATCTACGTGAATTAACCTTAAACGACAATCTTTTAGGAACAGAGGGAGTATTAAATTAAGGAACATAAAACATACTTAAAACATTAAAATACATATGTATCCCCATTAAATAATTTACAAATCTTCATCTTCATCTTCAAATAAACATATATATATATATATATATATATATATATATATATATATATGATCATGGGTACAGAAAAAGAGATGGTATTTACTATCTTCTTAATTTGCCTGGTATATGTAGCTACAAGCCGCCACATGAAATAATCATGTTTTGAATTTTAAATTTTGCATGCACTACGTACGTATAATATTTACTCCAAGAATTAATTAAGTAAAAAATCCATCTCAATTGAACAATGTTTTTATTTGAATTAGTTTGGGTAAACTAAAAAATGAATTTCATATGTAAATGTAAAGCAGGAAAATTTGAGTAAAAAAGCACATTTAAAAATTTTATGCGTCCAGAAACAATTTATTTTAATTAAAATTTCTAAAATTCATAAATACAAAACACTAAAAATAATATTTGAATATTCAAATACACCAAATAATTAATATCAACGTAAAAATACTGTAAACAGTAATAACCGAATAAATCTATAAAACAAAAAATATAAAAAAAAATGATAACGATGCAAATACTTAACATAATGAATATAAAGATGCATGTAGAAATTAAGATAGTCCCACATGTAAGAAGAAGAAATCTTTATGATGGATGGATGGAAGGGGGAGCACGAATGCCAATAACTGAGAGGTACTCCAGAGAGTTGTCTCCAGGCTTTTTCAGATCATCATCAGTCTGTTGTAGTAGCCGGTGGGGCTGAAGAAATTCTGATCAAACTACTACTTCTACAACAAAAGTAACAGAGAACATAAGACAGAGAGAGGAGAGAGTAATTAAGAGGAGAGAGAAAATATATGATAATAGTCCAAGAATAAGATGCCAATGGGGGTAGTGCAAAAGTTGTTCCCAAAATTAGAGTGTCTAGAGGCCATGGGATGTGGTGGTCCAATATTTCCAACTAATTCTAATTAAAACCACCACCTAGCTTCCTAGCTATTATTAAAGCATTTCCACCATCCCCTCCTATTAAAATTGGGACCAGCATATTCTCTGTTTTACATGCATGTCTAAACAATAAAGATGAAGGGATTGGAAGAAACCCCAAATATTAAATTCAACCTTTCATTTTATTTTATAATTTTATAAAAAAATATTACATATGTGCATGTAGTTTTATCCATGTCTAAAATATGTCAATTCTAAACACCACTCAATCAAGTAACTAGTACTCCTTAAAATATATTTTGACTTTAAAAATAATTTGTAAAATTTTAAAATTTTAAGTTTATTAATCATTTCGTTTTAGTTTTAAATATAGAAAAAAACTGATAATATTTAAGTAGTTAGTTTACAAATGTTATAAGATCCTCAATTAGATTTATATATATATATATATAGAGAGAGAGAGAGAGGGAGAGAGAGGCTTTGATTAAGTTCACAAAATAGATATTAATGATCAATCAAATTAATTTAATTTAAAATTCTCTATAATATTTTTATATAATATATATATATATATATATATATATATATATTGTGGTTGATAGTGTAATCAATCAAATCCCCTTCTCATTGTCGAGCACTCGTACATTCATACGTAACTCGTGTGAATTTTTTGTATTACAGTATATGTTTTTGGGCTATGTATGTGCATGGCATTAGTGTTATTGTGTACTACGAATCCCCTTATATCTATTAGACTATTAGGAACACGAGGTGTAATTTATATTCCATCTGTTTCAAATTAATTACTTAATTTTGATTTTTTTAAATCAAATTAATTATTTTTAGAATTAATAATTAAGCATATATAAATATATTTCTAAAATTATAAAAATTGGGGTTAGTAATAAATTGTATATACTTTCTTTTGGTTATAATCTCTTCACCTATATTTTAGCAAAAATAGTAAAAAGATTAGTTTTAAAAATTGTTAATTTGACTTTAAAAAGTCAAACTGAACAATTAATTTGGGACGGAGAGAGTATATATTATTAATTCTAAAAGTTCAAATTATAATTTCAAAATTAAAATAAAATTATGAATAGTTTAGGTATAAACATATAAAATTTATTAACTTTAAGAAATAAAGTAAAGAATAAAATTTATTGAAGGTACCTATTTGCTTGCATCACCTGCACCTGCAATTTTATAATACAAAATCACATAATTTTCTAATATCTATCAACGTAATTTTTTATTTAAATATTTATTCAATTTAATATTTATTTTATTTAAAAATAAATCTATATCCTAAAATTTTATAAAATTTACAAATAAATTTCTTATTGTAAAATAGATGAAATATTACACTACTAAAAAAGTAATTTGGATTACAACTACTCAAGAAAAGTGCTTTTCTAGGTTAGATCGAGGAGGAGGACACCCAAAAAAATCGGGGGGAAATGAGAGAAACAGTTGTTTTGTCAACTAGTACCAGTTTATAACTTTTGAGCTGCTTTTTGAAACTTGTAGAGTAATATATAGTTGGTTTTCTTTTATGCAGAGAGAGACAGAGATAGGGAGGGAGAGTATTTTATAAAGGTATATGTATATGGCTAGGGTGGTCCATGATTCTGTGTCATGGACCATTCTAATGGAGTTATAGATACCATGATCAAACCCAAGACTGTAAACTTCAGTGTATCAGCTTTTCAGATGATGATTAATACTAGCAGACCTACCCAGCTATGGGATTAATTGATGATCATTTTAATTTTTTGATGGAAACCCAAATCTTTTGGTCAGTTGAATTTTGTTAATTGTTTTTTCAATTTGGGTAAAATAAGTACAACACTTTTCGGTTAAATTATGATTGCGATATACGTACGTATATGAGACAAATAAGAATGAAGAAGAATCCACCTTAATTTATTTTTTCTTATTGGATGCACTTCCACATTGATTGCAATCTAACTTAATCAAATATTTGTCAACGTGTATTTTATTTTTCATAAATTTTAGATATAATTAGATTGTTGATATTGTCTGAATAAAAATAATATTGTTAGACCAAATATATATTTAACAATGTTTTTGTAATTGTTCTATCATTATAAGTGACATTTATACATTATTTTAGGAACATCATTTTTGTTCTGACAATATCAACTCTCATTAAGGCATCAAAATTTTTTTTTGTCTCAAATGAGATGACAATGAATAAGACTAGTATTTTATTGAATAACCAATTATACGGTATATATTATTAAACCAATGTAATAATATCATGTCAAGATTTGAGATACTAGTTGAGATAAGAAAAATTGAGATCTCTAATATTATGCATTATTTCTCATATATTGATTAACTGAATTACTTAAAAGTGTTACAACTAATATTTCCCTAGAATTTAATATGAAACATAATAACGTAATGGGTGTATTGTATATGGTAAAAAGATTAAAGTATATAATAACCTAGCTAATTTCAGTGCCAAAATACTATGCCTACGAGTAACCTCCAAATCCTAGCTTAATTTGATTCACATTACCAAGAGATTTACCCTTGAAAGAAGTTATCATCTTTAGGTTAATCTTTAATTCCAACATATGGAATTAAATTAGTTTGACAGCAAACCTCCCCTTAAACGGTAGTAAGATGGAGATGAGATTGGTTTTGATTAGTATATATTATAAAAGTGTGGCAGTAATGATTGGCACATGGCTTAGTGACTCTTGTTTGCTTGAAATGTTTGGTCTTTTTTTCTCAAAGGCTCTACTTTGGAGGGATGCCACAACAAGAATTTCTTTATTACATTCCGCGATTGATAGCAAAAATTATGTTATCAGATTAATAAGTGTCATTTAAATTATTAAGTATTTTCAAAATAATTATAAAGTAATGTTAAATATATATTTATTTTGACAATAATTTTTATTCTAGTAATATTGATAGTCTATCAATAAGTATCACACTTTCTAGACGAGAGTATAAATTTTACCTTGCGATTTTACATGTCGTGTAAGATCCCGACTTTATGAAATAAAAGTTTATTATTTTCTTTATGATTATTGTCCTAAATAGTAAAGTGTTTAATTGTTATAAATGATAGTTAAGGGTGTTATATGCAAATTATCTGATAAACAGTGTATGTCGGGGAATATTCCTTTTGTCGGGGAATATTCCTTTTGTCGGGGAATATTCTTTTTGTCGGGGAATATTCTTTTTGTCGGAGAATATTATATTCGGTATCGTACGACGGCGCCGAAATGACAATATTGTCAACGATAGTGGGCCCCATTGTCGGATACTGAAAACGACAGTATTTGTCAACAGTATTATCACCTGCAACTGTTGAAATACCCAGTAATAAAAAGAACAGTAAAACGCGTTAGTCCATAGTAGTACGCGGTATTTCACAAGCACACGGTGTTGCACAGTATTTTATATTATTGATTCAATAATTGATAAAATAGTTATTGCACAGTATTTTGATTCAATAATTGTTACAGTAGCATCTGCATAATACTTTTTCATTATTTTGTCAGGACACTGTAACTCATATTATTTGATATGATATTTTAGCATTATTGACAATGTCTAGAAATTCTGTCGAGGAAAAAGGTTATTTAATTGCGCGTCGTTTATACGGAATGCCCCCTTTTTTCTGGGAATGATCTGGTTGTCAATATTATAAGTCTATAATATTAACGGTGAATAATTGTTGAAAGTCTAAAATAGTGTTGATTAAAAATACGTGAAGCGTTTGTTGTAAGTTAACTTAGTTTTCTGTGAGACCCATAACTATTTGATCGGTGAGACCTACAAATTATTTTCGAAGAATAATTTCTTCAGATTTTATTTTTCCGTGGGACCCACATGTCGTTCAATAGTAATTACCGTCAGTAAATAGTTAATTCAATTTTTATTTTACCTTAAGGTTAAAAACCTAAGTGAAAGCATATTCTAAGAATATACTATGGCATAAAGTATATTAAAAGAATATGCCAAGAGTATAAGAGTAATAAATCAAGAAAATTTAGGGAAAAGACTATAATGCCCTCACCTTGATTTTCCTATAAATAGGGAGGGTTTGCTTAAGAAATTTTCACACATTCATTGCTTATACTTCCTCTCTCTCTCTAAATTTCTTAAGTTCTCTTAGTGTGCTAGGCTATTGTGAGTATTTGTGAGAATACTAGTATTATCCGAAGTTAGTAAACTTCATAAAAAGTAACATTCAGTCACTTGTTAACTAAGGTAGGGAATATCATTTCTTTCATACTCATATATAATATCATTTGCTTTCATGTTCGTAAGTGATATTATACTCATAAAGGTTGTTATTCATTCTATATTAATTTGTGGGGATAACCTGTCCGTGCGGTATGACGCATGCCTGATGAATATCCTTTTGTATTCATTTCTTATTATTCTGTGAGAATAACATGTATGTACGAGTGTCGTACCTGGTGAATACCCTTCTATATTCATTCCTTATTACTCTGTGGGAATAACTTGTATGTACGAGTGTCGTACCTGGTGAATAACCCTTTGTATTCATTCCTTATTAATCTGTGGGTATAACATGTCCGTGCGGATTGACGCATGCCTGGTGAATAACCCTTTGTATTCATTACTTATTAATCTGTTGTGGAAATAATCTGTCTACGCGAATTATCGCATGACGGATGAAAATCCATTTGCAGTTTCATATATTCTGTTATACTCGTGTAACGTATCATTTCTTTTGTACTCTTTAAGGGATATCTTTTTCTTTCACATTTCTCCATTTATGATAAGAAATCTTTGTTTGTTTCCAAAACCTTATTTTAAAATGGATAAAATCCTTGAAAATTAGTAGAATATCCTTAATAGTTTGTCCTTCATCTAATATCTTTTCACTTGAATCTTTCTATTTCATTTTATACGTTATAGTTGAAGCATGAAATAATTTCTTGAATATCATTCTTAAATTTGACTCCACAATTTGGTCATCGTGTTGGCAATTTGGTTAATCTTTGATACTGATTAAATTATAAAGCTTTTCTTATCCTTAATCTCACTGTATCATTGTCATCATCCTCACCCTCATACTTAAATTGTGGTGATAGTTCTCTTTGGCCCGTAGTGCAAAGATGAACTGACGTGATATGATTTTGACTAAACTGTGTATTGGTATACTCATGACTTTTGGTGTTACAAACAAAGGCGTATGGTGAAAGTCATTTTTGGCCCGTAGTGCAAAGATGAACTAGCGTTTGGCATGATCATGACCGATGATGTTACAAATAAATATCTTTGGCACGTAGTGCAAAGAGAGGCTGTTGAATATAAACTGTTGATTTGGATGTTCATAAACAGGAATTGTTGATTGGTGTTACAGGGATAAAATATTGGTGGTGATCCTTTAATTTATAGAAGATGGTAAATATTATAATCTACTTGACTCTTCTAATGGATTGTTTGTTCCGCTGCAATTGTTGTTGTTGAACAATTAAAATATCTTTAAATCTCTGATTTAATTCTGTTGAAGACTAAAGATAATTTTTATTCTTCATTATCTTAGTCATGATATTTCTTACTGGGCTATTTGTGCTCACCCTTTTTCTTTTTGTTCCATTGTTCTCCTCAGGAAAAGAGAGTGTAGCGGGGACTAGCCGGAAAATGGAGTGATGGTCCGAGATAATAGAAGTATCTCAATATCTTACTATTAGTGTGTCAATAAGTGTATTGAGAATTTAAGATGTATTTGCATTGTGTTGTCGTATTTTGCACAACACTTATTAGTTGTAAATAGAAAAATTCGTATTTGTATTTGTATTTTGTGGAATGTTATTGGCGACTCAAAATGAGTTGTGTGAACCTATTTTGGGGGCGTCACATGTCGACTTTATTATTATGAATTATGTGGATAATTATAGTTGGTAATATTTTAACTATGTACTTGAAATCCTACCTAATCCTATGTATTAATATACGTCGTAATCATAATTCGACAAAAAAATTTCGTAATACATAACAGGACTCGTGAAAAAATAAAAGTCCATAATAAGAAAAAAAAATAAAGAAGAAAAAGATAAAACTCAAGTAATTAGTGAGAATCAATTTGAAACTATTAAGTACAAGGCTAAGGTCTCATCTTAACCTTTTGGATAGGACCTCGTAGGCTGCTTGAAATGTGTGGTTCGTTTTGATCTTGCGAGTGATAGATTGCGGCTAACTTATTCTAAATACATGTGTTTTTGAAAGGATAATATTACGTGCACTAATTATATATAAAAAATTGTACACTAAGAGTATGACTCATGTATTATTTATTAATAAAAATGTGTAAGATATTCAATTATATATTCCGCTCTCTATTTTTTTCTTTAAATTATGTGTACACAATTTTTTGTGTATAGTTGGTGTCTCTAACATTATTCATTTTGAAATGGAGAGGATTGATGAGTTGGTGTTGAATAGTTGAGAAGAGTTGATTATTCGGAGTAAGATCCTTTCTATTATGTATTTATTTTTTTAGAAAAAATTTGATACATATTTAGAGATATAAATATTACTCCATTTTTAATGACAGTACTAATAATACAATTATTTGTGATGATATTTTCTGTATAGTTAATTATTAATAATTAACTAATATTTGTGTTGTTGAATGTACCAGAGAAATTGAAAGATATGTTTAATTGTAGAGGGAATATTAATAGTTACATTGAGGAGAGAGAAAGGTTGAGTTTGATTTGAGACCACATTTTTTATATAAAAAAATCCCATTTTAAAATGTATTTTTAATATTGACTGTTAAAATGTTAATATAAATATTTTCAAATTTTTAAAAAATAGCATGTTTTATGTAAACTTAGATAATTATAAATCCCATAATTAATAATAATGTTTAGATAGTTTATAACAACAGTATTGCTAAGAATTAAATAAATTCATATTTATTTTACATTTAAAAATAATTTAAATTAACTTTTAGAAATTTTACATCAAAAATTATATTCTAAAAGTGAAAGAATCCTACATGTCAATGAAAAAGAGATTACCACATCATTATGCTAACAATAAATTTTTAGTGAAGAAGTTGATTACCACGATTTAATTATTTTAGTTTGTCATTCGATTGAATGTGACAACTGCGAAAATAAACTAAAGCTGTATGAAATCCGAAATTGCAAACCCTTTTGTGTAGTTATTTTTTTTTAACATCTATTAATAATAAATCAAAAGTGTCATTAGTGTCGTCCCTAAAAGTATTATTTTCACTGTTAAAGGTGTATTGAAAAAAATATTTGTATAAAAAGTGCAATGAAAGAGATCCTCATCCATATTTTGGTACGTAGTAGTTCAAATTACACGCTAATTAAAAGCTTGAATTGCTGAAGTTATTACTGACTGAAGTTTCACTACGCAAAAAGAGGCTTTTGATGTCCCAAAACCGTCGCTAATGATCATAAACCCGTCACCAGGGAAGTATTTGAGACTGCTCTGGCAAAGTTTTGTGCTGTCATTTAGAAAGTGTCGCTAAATGTATTTAATTTCAGAAACTTTTCTCATCTTAAAAAATGATTTAATTTAGTGCGGCTTAATTGTCTTCTCTAAGCTTTCCCAAGGGAGCTATTTGGGAAATTTATAACAACATTTCCCACGTTTTTCATGTCAAAGATTGTTAGTTTTTCCAGCTTCAATTAATTGAGATGTCAAATTCTGTTAACTAATTGAAAAAGATTGATAACAGAACAAATATGCCAAACTGATCAGCTAAAACCTGCCGGCAATATTGACGCAAAGAAGGATTTGGAAGCTAATGTAGAGAAGGATTTAGAAGCAGAGTTGAATAGGAGTTTTCGTCAGATAAACTTTAAAGGAACGTAACTTTTAATGTTTGGAATTACAGGATTCATAATATATCAAATCAAAACTCGCGACGAGCTCTACAAAACTCATTGCATTGGACCATGACATATGTCGTTTTAAGGCCGAAAAACCTATTTAAAGTGGTCTTATTATCGGTAAAAGTTTTGGTTAAATTTTAGATTTTTTTTAATTTTTAATATTTTGTTATTATCTCTTCTAATTAGGATTGGAGAGTGATTTAGACTATATATATATATATATATTTTATTAGGGCTTTGGAAGTATTTTTTGATAATTATTATCAATAATATTACGTTTTTTTAGAATTCTCTAGTTTCCCTTTATGTGCAAGATTTTATTTGTCATTGTATTAGCAGAATAAACTAATTATCGTACTCTGCTGCGTCAATATTGAAGCCTGATTCTTCTTGATCGTGGATTACTCTACAACCAACAAGCTCTCTCTAGTCGAGAATAACATCCTCTTGTCTCATGGTGTGATTATATTTTTCATTTTGTGATTTAAAAAAAAAAAACCTATAACTAGACAACTGGATGCATAATGACAAATAAAGATGTTATCACTATTATATTGCATGTACTTGACTAAATTTAATTAACATACCATATGAGGATAAAATATCGACTTTGAAATTTAGGTCATTATAATTATACTCCTTTCCAACAAAAATTAATTATTTCAAGCAAATTAAATAGAAAAAAAAAAGGAAAAGAAAAAGTGTTAGACTGATTTGTTTATTACTAACTGTATTTATTTGTAAATGGCGCAAACAGTTGTAAGGACAAAGATTCACTGTACAAAATGTCATAAGGAAACTATTTACCCATGTTTATTGAACCTCAAATAGTGTATAGATTAATTGTCATGGTGGACTGAATTTTCTACCATTTTGGTGGGATTAATACAAGTATATAACAATTAAAAAAGAGATAAATTAATTAAGTTGGTCATATCAAAAATAATTTAGTTATTAACTTACAATTTTTAAATTACAAATTACATACTAATAATAATACATGTTTATATACAATGAATATATTATAATTAATTCTCTTGAAATGAGAGCCAAATTAAATAATAATAATAATAATAATAATAATAATAATAATAATAGTAATATATAATGAATATATTATAATTAATTCTCTTGAAATGAGTGCAGGTTTAAAATGAAATGAAGACCAATAATTTTTATGTGAAACTTAATTCATTCATTTATTTGGAGGAAATACAATACACAACACACTATTTACTATTCAAAACAATTAATTCTCGTATACTAATATGTATATGACTTCTTTCCATCCCCTTTTGAGCTTTAATTTATTTTCTTTATTAATTTACTAAATTATAAAATCTAAACATACTCTCTTAAGCTTTGTGACCTAAATGAACTATACTAAGATGTCTATTTTTGTATCAATAATGTTTTACTGTCTAAAAAATAAATACAAAAATGGTTGTGATGAGGTGAATTTTCAAAAAAAAATTCAATATATTCCCCTTTGAATGTGCATGGTTTTTAAGATGAATGGTATACAACGGCAAATAAAATAAAATCTTAAATAGTGAAAATAGTAGATTTTGTTGGATTGTTATTTGTTCTAAAATATACTTAAATATATATTTCTCTTTTGCGTATAATGTTTATGCATACTTGGTTTCTGTAAATTGGCGGAGAGATGCAGAAAGATAAAAAAACAAATTACTATCTTATTAACGAGTAAAGGTAAAAACAGTTGGCTCAATTTCCTCGGTTATAAACAAAGTACAAATTAAATACTAATAAATTAGTTTACTCAATTAAGACTTGTACTAATTCAATAATAAACTATGTTTTACTTATGGTTTGGTCAACATTACAAAATTTTACACAATAGTGTTTTTATTTTTTCCTTTATTATTGGTTTCTATAAAATTGTGAAAAATAGAAGAAAAGTAAATACAAAAAGCGTGTTTAACATAAGATAGATGATAAAAGAAATGAGTGAAATGTACGTAGAGGAGCACAATATAAGCAGTTTATGTTAAATGTAAATTTATTTGAAGTGTCGCCATATGAATCTACAGGCAAGATAAATTTTACTGGATAATTGTATGATGTAAATGTTGTGGTGGTTTGCAATCTTCCTACAAATAATTTACTGTTACACATGAAAGATATGCTTACCATACTCAAAAAAAAAGAAGATCATTACATTCTATTTACAGATCAGTCATGTCATGTAGGCATCATAGAGTTATATATATTGAAATTCTATGTTATGTATGTGCATACTAATTAAACAATTTTCACAAAACACAACACATGAATAGATACTTAGCAGACTACCAAATTGCCATTATTATTTTTGTTGTTTTGAGAAATTTAACTAAAAATCTTAGTAGCACATGCATTATTGAATGATAACATCTATTTCTCTATTATCCTAAAAATAAATAATAAAATAACTAAGTGATGATAGCCACACATAAATTATTAGTGGGTTTAAGTTTTCTATTATAATGAATCATTCTCATATTGAAATTATATTTTATCACAAAAATACAGTTTTTAAAACTAACTCGTGCCTCGCACAGATTATACGCTTGTTAAATATAAATAGACAAGCACTAAAATCAAAATAATTACATACCCGTCTTCACCAATATTATATATAGTACTAAAAGTCTAATTAAAATACAATTATTTTTCTTGCATAAAATGTCATATCATTTGGCCCTAACATTGTAGAAACTTGGAAACATTGGACTAACCACGTACGATGACTTATGGTTAATATTCTGCCTTATGTGTCACTATTATTCCATACTAAAGTTTCTTGAAATTATTTGGACAAAAAATTCAACCCCCATGAAATCAAGTCCCACCCTACTTCATCCTATAAAACTAAGGATGAAAACTTTAATTTTATATATATATATATATATATATATATATATATATATATATAAAGAGGGATGGGAAGTACCCCCATCCTTCTAACTTAATCTTGGCCGTTGATGAGGTGGTCCAATGGTGTAATAGACGGTCCATCCGCATGATAGTTATTAGGAAGACAAACAATAATCATGCAGAGCCTGAGCCCACAAAGAAAATGACAAAAAAGTCCTACTTTCATTACCATAGCATCCGCAGGATAATTATGCGGAAGTTATCTCGTGCGCATAATAATCATGCGGTAGCTTTACCATTCGCAAGATTATTATGTGGTGCATGTATTCCCCCTAGATCACGACTGTTTAATCTTCTTCAGATTTGCAGATTACAAATCTTGAACAGCTGATCTGGAAAAATCATACAAATCTCCAATACGAATTCTTCTCTTTAACTCCATGTGGATTGGTCTTTGATAATTTCTCACATTTAAACGGATTTTTCTCTACAACTTCTTCAAGATCCATCAAAAATTTACAAGTACATCACAATAACAAGTAAGTATTTGGGCTTTTTTGTCATACATTGGATGCATTATATGTGTGTGTGTGTGTGTGTATATATATATATATAACTGTATGTATGTATATGTACATATATGTTTTAGTAGGTAGAGTTAGATCTATCGGTGGATCCATCATTTTGAGATTTCTGACTTCGATTTTAGATATTTTTAGGAACTAGAAAATGTGGATTGTGGATATAATGGATATTAGTTTTGGATATATATGACAATGAAAGTTGATAAATGATTATTTATATGGGAAATTTATTTTTGAGAATATGAATATTGTAATTGAAAATTTATTCAATGTTGAAAAATTATAAGTTTTTTTTAGTAATTTATTGGGCTCAATGTTGGTGGTTGTTCGTAAAGTATGCTATTTAATTGATTGGTAAGGGTAGATAAATTAATAATATTAGGTAAGTTTGGGATTGGTTAGATATGTGTTATTTTTGGTAATTTATTATAGTATTTTATTGGGATATATATTATGCATGTTGATTAATAATGTATTAAAATTTTGTGTTAAATTTATTAATACAAGGTATTGTTGGATAGATAATGGTTGTTATAAAATTTGGGAATATTCATTGTTAGATAATTTGCCTACTGTTTGTTTTATTATAGAATGGATTTCTATCCTGGACCAAATAATCCTACCGTACTTTGGGATCAAAGACAACACCGATCTGAGGAAGTTTGGAACAACTCGAGGATAGTACTGATAGGTTGCGTATAGATGAGGGTGGCACAAAACTTGATGTATTTAGGTTAACCAAAGCGCAAAAAAAAATTGTTAAAAGAATGGGATTTTGGTGTATTTACTGATCATAGGATATCCAATAAGATGGATGCATATTTAGTTTATGCATTAATACAACTATGGCGGAATGAGACAAACTCATTTTATTTTTCCATTGGAGAGATAAACATCACGTTAGAAGAAGTGTTTTATATTCTAGACTTACGTGTACTAGGAAAGCCCATTACATGTGGGCTTTATGGACAACCAAAAAAGAAATTGTGGGAAACATCTGAATTGTTTCCATTTGCTCAAAAGGAGGATAAGGCTTACGACCGAGGTAGTATAAGTACATCTTGGTTAGCTTATAGATTTGGGGAGTTACCCCGTCGTGCGACTCCCCGACTTGTTAGGATATACACCAAGGCATATGTGTTGTATGTCATTGGTAGAATTTTGTTTCCAACTCCAAGTCGGAACATATGTCATGCTCGGTATTTATTTCTTTTAGAAGATGTCACAATAATTGCCGAGTACGCATGGGGTGCAGCCGCCTTAGCGTGCTTATACCGCAGTTTGCACAAAGCGACAAGGATCGGTGCAACTGCAATTGGTGGTTGTATTACTTTATTGCAGATAAGTTAAATATTTGCATTTACATATTTTTTGTCCGACATATATGTTTGTTTACTAAAAGGATACTATAACATTTGTGCCTTATTTTTTCTTTTTCTTGTATGGGCATATGAACGTCTAACCATGGGTGCCCAATTACTCCCAATAGTCAGAGGATTTTTTTGTCACGTGCTTCTGTCTGGGTTATCGTCGTAAAAATGACACGTCTCCAGGTAGACGACACAAGTACCCCCACAACAATATTATGACATATAGGACAGAACTCGATGCCATGAATGACCGCATGATCACATAGATGCCTTATGAACCGTACAAGGATTGGACTGACCTTGAGTACGAATAAGCCATTTACGGGGGAACGTCTAGAATCTCGCAGATATGGTTCGATGTGGTCGAGTTTCAGATGTTGGATAAGACACTGCATCAGTTGGGGGGATCCACAAGATATCCCGATCGATGCACAGAACATGGACGCAGGTGCACCGAATAAAAATATTGAAGCGTTAGACTTCATTATACTAAGACAACTATCTATAGATCTTTGAAATCAATGACAAGATCTATTAGTTATCTTAGTGGTCACTACAAGACAGGTTATCCCGATATGGCAATACCTTTAATGGTATACGAGGATAACAAGAGTAAGGATTCAACGCCCGCATCTCGCTGAAGACGAGAAATATGCAGCACGTGGAATTTTTCCACGGTACAACACGATGAACCTTGTAAGTTTGCCATTTTTTTCATTTTAGTTGGTTAAAGTATATACATACAATTAGTGACACTAGTTTGTATTTATATTTTTTTAGTTTATAGATTCACTATGCTATGGACTTCGTTGGAAAAAATTACATAATTCTTCCGTTATGGAGGAAAGCGCAGTGTACTTGGATTGGTACGAGAAAGCTGTGCGCTTTGACTAACGAACTAGGGGACTTTTGATGATAAGAGCCGATATGTACCATCTCCCTACACAACTCTAGAGGAGTATATAGTTGGACCAGATTCTCAGTTCAGCCACAATGTTTCATTTGACTTTTTTGATGCGAGCTCACAAAGTCTATATTGGCCTGAACCACCCGTGTTGATGGACGAATAATGCAACACAGTCCATACACGCCATATACATATGAACCCCATTTGGTGAAGGGTTTACAACTTATACAGAGGATGGCATGTAACTCACTCCTATTATGGAAGAGATCCCGATCAGTGTCGAAAGACTTTATCAGCCGAGATCGAAAGAATTCACAGAGCTCCCCTTCTTTATAACCATTGATCGTAGTTCAAGGTGGAGATTCCATCCACTACGCCCTTTGAAACTTGATAAGGTTATGTGGATTAATCAAAACGTGTTTTTCGAGGATGTGGATCAATCTCTATATCCACTTGTGCATCTAGAGCGTGTATACTCCTTGACGCCAAATCTGGTTTACACTTTACGACCTTGACATAATTTGTATGATTAAATCGTCGATGTTTACTTGAATTTATTAAAATTAAGGGAGCGAGATCTTCAAGAGGATTACCCGGACAGACACAATTTTTTTTCATGTCATGTATGTTGTTTCAACCATTGACAATATGGTGGCCAGACTACGTTGCCCTCAAATCCGATGCAAAGGGAACTTTGAACATAGATTAGATAATCCCTTACTTTGAAAATCAAGGGGATCAGTGTAATTTTGTGGATAGCGACATAGTATTCCTTCCGGTATGCTCGAGAAATCACTTCTTACTTTTCGTGGTCCTTATTAACTAATGGAGAGTCATCCTCATTGATCCCACTTTTGATGACACTAGAGGACTTAAGATGACCACGTGATATAGGATGGAGATTGCATATGTGGTAAGTTTTTTTAATGAATTAAGTTATCCACAAATATCTAATATATATTAATTTTACTAACTTTCTTTTGTATGCATTGAGAATATATTGCAAATGTTTTATGCATATATCAGCCCGATTACATGTAAATTTAATCTGTCAGTCCGTAATGTCAAGTAGGATCGCAAAGTTAACTTATGATAGTAATGCATCAGACAGATCGCAGAGCTTTTGTATCTATCGTAAAGTTCACTTCAATTCTCAAAGACAAATTCGTAAAGTGAACTGGATCGTAAAGTCAAGCAAAGCTCACCAAGCAAAGACTGAACGTAGAGTGCTTCAGAGTATCGAAAAAGTAAAAGGATAAGTGTAAAACAACTCAAAGATCGTTCAACAAAAGTAAGAATCATAGAATCAGCTCTAAAATTATAAGGCAGACCCTCGTAAAGCTGAGAATAAAGGCCATTCGTAGAGTTCAAATATTATCGTAAAGTTATCTTCTGATCGTAGAGCAAACACTACGATCTCCCATGTTCGTAGAGTTGAATCAAGACTGACAAATAGATTGACATGGGAGAGTTGCTGATTGAAGGTCCCAATGCACCAATAAATATCCTTAGCTGAAATTCAAGATCAGAAAATGTGTCTACCAGCTAGTTTGCTGATAGAGACAACTCAGTGGTGTTTGGTGAAAAAGCAAAGTGATATGACAGGCAAGCAAAAAGGAGGCTGACACATGGATATAAAAGTTAACATCAAAATCTCAAGATATCTGAAATATTAAATGCTCCAACAGGAACCTAGCAACAGGAAGAAATTCAGGCAGATTATAAAAGGTAA
The DNA here is from genome assembly GCA_034770075.1 of Aralia elata. Lineage (NCBI taxonomy): Eukaryota > Viridiplantae > Streptophyta > Magnoliopsida > Apiales > Araliaceae > Aralia > Aralia elata. The sequence continues at coordinate 31,068,687 of CM068381.1, forward strand.
CAGAGATTCAAAACTAAATCAATGAACAACGATCAAAGCTTAAACTCTGTCAAAGCTAAAAGAACATACTCTACGATTTGAACATCTAGTTCAAGCTGCTAAGGACTTAAGACGAGAAGCATAACGCCAACTTAGCAGCACCTCTTAACAACATTCAACAACTGTTCGTTCTAGTCATAGTGACCACTAAGATTCCAAGTTTGCTGGACTTGAAGAGGGCAAGAGTGTCCTTATCCGAGGGACTAAATATCCAAGTCTGATGGACTTGAAGAGGGCAAGTGTGTCCGAGTCAAAGTGACTAAATACCCAAGTTTGCTGGGTTTGAAGAGGGTAAGAGTGTTCTGATCAAAGTGATCAAATTCTTAGTAAAATTCCTACTTGTTGAAGTAGAAGAGTGGAGTAAGAGTTGTTCAATCTCCAAACTACTTAAAAATCTCTCTGTGTCATTTACTTTCCTGTTTTACATTCTTGCATATTATTTATTCTACTTGTGTGGTTTAGAACCAAATCTAAATTCAGAACTGAGATATAATCATAATCTACAAAGGGACTTTCCAATAATATATTCCGTTGTACTTAATCTAAACCTGATTTGCAAATATTTTGGTTATAATCTTAACAAAGTAATTTTTAAAAGAGGATCTATTCAACCCCCTTCTAGATCTCTAAGTGCCTTTGGGAAACAACAGGTGGTATCAGAGCAAGTTTTCACAAACAAAAAGCTTACACTTTGAGTTGATCTAATGACACTAAACAAAACCAGTTCTGAGCTTGGTGGAGGAAACAAGCCACCTCTATTAAATAAAGAAAAGTTTGCTAACTGAAAAGTACGTATGCAGGCATACATAGACTCGATCGATGATGATTTATTTGATGATGTCCTAAATGGTCCATATATTCCCACCAAGCTAGCTCCAATAACTGATGATCCCAACAAAGTAGTTGTCAAGCAAAGGAAAGAATGGACAGAGAATGAAAAGAAGCTGGTGCAACTGGATAAAAGAGCTAAGAATATTCTATTCATGGCTCTAGAAGATGAACTTTTTAAAAATATTGTAAACTGCACCACTGCTAAGGAAGTCTGGGAAGCTCTGCTGGTAATGCATGAGGGCACAAAAGAGGTCAGGGAAAATAAACAATCTCTCTTGACATAGCAGTATAAGATGTTCTCTCATATCTCTAGAGAGAATATCACTGCAACTTATGAAAGGTTAAATGTGCTCCTCAACTCTCTGAGATCCTATGACAAGGTTTATCCCAATAAAGATCTAAACATCAAATTCATGAGAGCCTTACCAAGCAAATACGATGCCAAAACTATTGCAATTCGAGAATCAAAGAATTTACATGAGATGACAGTGCAAAAGCTATATGGAAATCTTCTCACCTATGAGCTTAAGATAAACCAAAGAACTGAGACCCTTTTAGAAAGTAAAATAAAAGATAAAGGTGTTACTCTCAAAGCCTCTGAAGCTATCTCAAAAGTTCCAACTATTGCTGAAGAAGATGATAATGGAGATGATGTTGATGAAGATGAGGATATTGTCTTGCTTGCTCGAAGGCTGAGAAAGCTCATGAAAAAGAACCATAGCTGGAAGTCAAGAAAGAAATTCAACAAAGGCAACAACAGCAGAGAACAAAATAAAAATCGATGTTATAACTGTCAAAAGCCTCGTCACTTCATCGCAGAGTGCACCAAGCCTCTGCGAGATGATCTCAAGAAGGATAAGAAGAAGTCTTATGGAAAGAAAGAGCGCAAAGGCCACAAGAAGCACAACAAGAAAGATAGAGGATATGTAGTTGAAGAATCTTGGAGCGAATCTGACGATAATTCCAGCTCAGATTCCAATGATGATAAAGAACCTCAAGTTGCAAATCTATATCTGATGGCAATAGAAGGGGATCCTAGCACAACCACTGATCGTCGAGTGATCGACATTAGTGAGGTATTTGACTTCAGCTCTCCTGATGTTACTATGGATGATCTTAGATTAGCCTTACATGATATAACATCTAAATTGCATAAATATATGAAGTTATTCAAGGTTCTATCAAAGGATCATTCTCTTCTTCAAAAGGAGAAAGAGAAGGTGCATGTAGAGTTATAAACTACTTTACGAAACACTGCCTCTTTATCCAAGGTTTAGGCTGAAAATGAAAATTTAATAAAGATAACTAAAACCTATGCACTGAGGGAGTATACTCTTAACACTAAAATAGAGGAATTAAAAAAGACAATCTCAATGTGGAATCGTTCTTCCTTGTCTATAGATTCATTGATCACAAGTCAGAGAGCAGTCTTTGATAGATCAGGGTTAGGGTTTGAAGATTTTACATCTACCCTAAGTGTGGATAAAGTTGTGAAAAATAACAATGATAATGTTTCTTCATCAAATAGAAGTACTATATTTGTAAAATCCAAAGAGGTTGTTGAGCCTACTATTCCAAGTTGTCTAATCTCTATTGATCAGAATATTATTTTAAAGGACAAAAGGTCACATACTGGTCTAGGTTTCATTAAACTGCAGAGTAAATCCAGGTCTATGATTTCACCTCGAAGAGTCGTAAAGTCAGGCAAGTTCATCTCTACGAATCAACCTGGCGTCAATCGTAGAGCTGGGTCTCACTTTACAAAATTTCAAAACCATAGAATAGTATATAAACAAAGAAAGGATCAGTCTTGGAAAAAGGCATATTCACCACACAAATCCCAAATGAGAGGATGTCCACACACACACACATACACTCACACATGCAGTATGAAGTATGTTATAACTGTCTCAAACATTGTCATAAAGTTGTATATTGTTATTACTATAAGCATATTACATATAGAGGACTCAAAATCAAGCAAATTTAGGTCCCAAAGGAAACTAACATTGCAGGAGCCAAATAAGTATGGGTACCAAAATGAATAATAATCAGTTTTACAGGTACTAAGTAGATCTAATTCAATCTGGTATCTCGATAGTGGGTGTTCTAGGCACATGACTGGCAACAAAGTTCTTCTGTCTGAATTTAAAGCTAAAGATGGTCCAACAGTTGTATTTGGAGATAATAACTCTAGAAAAACCAGAGGTTATGGCCTAATAAGCAATGGAGCTGTTTCTTTTCATAAGGTAGCTTATGTTGATGGATTGAAGAATAACTTGCTAAGCATAAGTCAGTTATGCGACAAAGGTCATCAAGTCATCTTTCTCACCAACTAGTGTCAAATTAGAGACCTGAAAACCAACTCACTAAAGCTGACTGGATCTAGAGAAGGAAATGTATATGTAGTCAATCTCTCTAAACTAAGTTCTTCAGCATCAGCTTGCTTCTTCGCCAAAGTCTCAAAAGATATAAGCTAGTTATGGTATAGAAGATTGTCTCACTTGAACTTCAAAAGCATGTCAAAACTCGGGTCAAAAGATCTAGTCAGAGGTCTACCAAAGCTAAGTTTCGTCAAAGAAAGACCATGCAAAACTTGTCAGCTAGGAAAGCAGACAAAGAACTCATTCAAATGCAAAACAGTTAACTCAAACGAACAGCCTTTGCAACTTCTTCATATGGATCTCTTTGGACCTGTTCCAACTGCTAGTCTTGGAAGTAAAAGATACTCACTGGTCGTAGTGGATGACAACTCTAGGTTCACATGGGTATTCTTTATAAACTCTAAAGACGAGAACACTCAGACAATCAAATTCTTCAAGCTGGTGATGAATGAGAAGGGCGAGAAAATAATAGCAATAATGAGTGATTATGGTATAGAATTTAACTATTTTGAAGTGAATCAGTTCTGCGAGGAAAATGGCATTCAACATAACTTCTCGGCTCCAAGAACTCCATAACAAAATGGAGTAGCTGAAAGGAAGAACAGAACTCTGATTGAAGCAGGAAAAACACTTCTAGCGGCAGCTCATCTTCATGAATATTTTTTGGTAGAAGTTATCAACACTGCGTGTTACACTCAGAATAGGTCATTGATTCACTTTACACTCAAGAAAACATCCTATGAGTTGTGGAAAGGAAGAAAACCTAATATAAGCTACTTCCGTGCTTTTGGTTGTACATGTTACATCCCCAACAACGGCAAGAGATATCTGACTAAGTTTCAGCCAAAGTTAGATGAAGGAATCTTTCTTGGATATTCTATAGAAAGTAAAGCTTATAAAGTTTTCAACAAGAACTCCTTGATAGTAGAAGTCTCTATTCATGTTACATTTAACAAAACTGATTAAGGCGATCCAAGCAAAACCACTTAAACTAGTGAAGTCGTAGAGCTGGAACCTCAGATCGTAAAACAGGAGAACCCTACGATCGTAGAAGTTGAAGTCGTAGAGCTAGACCTGACGATCGTAGTATCAGATTAGAAGATCGAAGAGTCTCTAGTTCCAAACATGGGAACTCTACGAATCAATGAATATACAGAACAAGAACCAACTTGATGAGTGAGTTTTATACATACGAACTGAGTACGTTTGGCTTGATAATTTGTGAGTTCTTAAGTATTTTAAGTTAGTATTAAGTATTTATAGTGTTTTTATGTTATTTTATTGGAAGATGCAAGGAAACACAATCCAAACATCTTTTGGAGTACAATAAGCAAGTAAACGCAAGAAGGGAAGATTGTAGGGCTTTTTACACTAGGTTGGATACATATTCTTGGTTTGAAACTTGGATATTATTGTAGAGCTACTCCTTAGCTTTCTGTAACATCTTGAATCGTCACAATTGGAGTTCGGACGAGAAAGTAATGACCGTTTTACTAACGAACGTTGAACCTCAAAGTTTGGAGTTGTCATTTGCATAACAGTCACTTTAAGCCCAATTTCGACTTTGATAAAATTTGAATCTCTCAATTCTCAAAGAATGAAAGTTGTAGATATTGTCGAGAGCTTCGATTTGATAGGTGGCAGGCCCTGTTACTCCTCCCAGATAAAAAGTTATGACCATTTTATCAACAGATGCTGCAACAAAAAATAGTCGGGCGCGGCCGCGCCCGTTTCTAGTGTATTTTGAGCGTGGTCGCGCTGGTTTGCAGAAGGAAAAACTTAGTTTCTGCCACTTGGGCATGGCCGCGCTGGGTCGGATTGTTGAAAAGCTTATTTTTGACCCAAATTGAATGAAACAAGGATTATAACTTCTAATTGGTTTAGGACTTTAACTAGAACCTATAAATATATGATGTGAGGCATAAAATAAAGGGAATCTTGCTACTTTTTGCTAACCCTAGAATTGAAGAAGGATTGAAGACTTGAAACAAGAGATTATCACGAAGGAAGATCAAGATAGGAGGCTAAGGAGGATATCAAGGATTGCTTTAAAAGAGTTTTTTCTTTCTTCTTTTTTTTTAATTTTGTAATTCTTGGATGATGGTTTACTTTTGGATTGTGGTTATTAATTCATTCATGAACTAATTTCTATTTAAGATTACAATGGAACTTAATGAGTAGCTTTTATTGATATGTTTCCTTGTTAATTATTGTTGATTATTACTGGATTGTCTATTATGATTTGTGGTTAATTGTTTAATTGCCTGATCAACAATTACCATGGTAATCTATATGAAATCGAGAGATGGATTATAGATTTAGACCTGATCATTATAGTATGTGATTGTGTTTTCTGCATGGTGATGGAATTCATAATTTGTGTCTAGGATAGAGATATACCTATACGCCGCATATAATTTGAAAGAGAATCTGAGCTTTAAATCCTTTTTAATTATAATTCACATAGAGATATAGTGAATTAGTTAACTAGGGTGTTCACCTTAATTCTATCATCTCTGGATTTAAGTTGATTCGTTTATGATACATCGAGAGATAGTTATAAATACTGATGAGTTCTTGATTAACAATCCAGAATAGTAAGCATAATTTAACAAGAAGTATGTTAATCTAAGTGAAACAATAAGTGAAATTGTAATCTTAAGTCTTCATTGTCTGATTTCAATCTTGTGGTAGTTAATATTATTATTTTCATTAGTTATTTATTATCAAAAATTCACAATCTTAATCAGTTATTTAAATAAAATTAATTTGATTATGAGTTAGTAATTGGTAATTATTATTAAATAATTCCTCCTGAGATCGACAACTCTCTTATCATTATATTACTTGTGGACTGCGTATACTTGCGTATTTTGCTAGTACAGATTTAGGCAAACACAAATATTGAAGGTCCCAGACAACAAGGCACAAGGACAGATGTTCCATCTGGAAGCAAATGGGCAAGAGATCGCACGCAGAATCTAATTCTTAGAGACCCAAATGCTAGGGTCAAAACAAGGTCAACCACTCAAAATGAATGTTTCTACCTCAGTTTTCTATCTCAGACAGAGCCCAAGAAGATAGAAGAAGCATTGGAAGACTCAAGCTGGATTGAAGTTATGCAAGAAGAACTAAATCAGTTTGAAAGAAGTAAAGTGTGGAAACTAGTTCTTAAACCAAAAGATTATCTAATTGTTGGTACTAAATGGGTCTTCAGAAATAAAATGGATGAAGCTGGGGTGATCACAAAGAACAAGGCAAGATTAGTTGCTAAAGGCTACTCACAGGAAGAAGGAATTGACTATAATGAAACCTTTGCACCTATTGTCAGATTAGAAGCTATCAGGATGTTCCTAGCCTATACAACCCACATGACGTTCAAAGTTTTTCAAATAGATGTCAAGAGTGCCTTCCTGAATGGTGAACTTTAAGAATAGGTTTATGTTGAACAACCCTCAGGTTTTATCAATCCTACTTATTCTAATTATGTTTTTAAACTAGACAAAGTACTTTACGGTCTAAAACAAGCACCTAGAGCATGATATGAAACTCTCACTAATTATCTTATTGAAAATAGATTCACTAGAGGTAGGGTAGACACAACTCTGTTTCTTAGGAAGTATCAGGATAGAATACTGTTAGTACAAATATATGTAGATGATATAATTTTTGGTTCTACTGACGAAAAATTATGTGAGAGATTTGTTAAGCTAATGCAGAACAAGTTTGAAATGAGTATGATGGGTGAGCTGAACTAATTTTTTGGACTCCAAGTGAAATAGACTGAGGAAGGAATCTTCATCAATCGAGCCAAATATATCAAGGATCTACTTAAGAAGTATGGCATGGAATCAGCTACTCCTATGAAAACTCTTATGGCTTCTGCAATTAAACTTGACAAAGATGAAAATGGTAAGAGTATTGAGATTACTCAATACAAAGGTATGATTGGGTCTCTCCTATATTTAATTGCTAGTAGGCCAAATATTATGTTCTCTACTTGCATTTGTGCTAGATTTCAAGCTAATCCTAAGGAATCACATCTTGTAGCTGTTAAAAGGATTTTCAGATACCTCAAGGGTACTCCACATTTAGGACTATGGTATCACAAGGAATCTCCCTTTGATCTAATGGGATATTCAGATGCAGATTTTGTAGGATGCAGAATTGACAAGAAAGGCACTAGTGGAACTTGTCAACTCTTAGGCAACAAACTTGTTTCATGGTTCAACAAGAAGCAAAAATCAGTTTCAACTTCTACTGCAGAAGCTGAATATATTGATGCTGGTAGCTGATGTGTTCAAATCTTATGGATGAAGAACCAGCTAGCTGACTATGGGTTTGAATTTTAGTTAATTCTCATTTTCTGTGATAATACTAGTGCTATCTCAAATAACTCATAATCCTGTCATGCACTCCAAAACTAAACATATAGACATCAGATATCACATTATTAGAGATTATGTGTAAAGCAAGAAAATATCTTTGCATTTCATTCTAACTGAAAATCAGCTAGCAGATATATTTACTAAACTATTAGATGAATCTAGGTTTAATAGACTGATAAGTGAGTTAGGTGTGCTTAATTTGAATCCTTAGTATCATGGTTTTAAAGTGTACTAACAAGTGTAGGAAAGAAATATAGAGTTTCTTAATAATTACATACGATCGTAAAGTTGCTTAACGATTATAGAATGAAAATGAGTTCATAAAGCTGAAAGGAAGGTCGCAGAGTGTAAACTGTCCAGATAAGATCGCTGAGTAAAAGGATATGCTTGCAGAGTTAATAACTGTTCAAAAGTTACTCTACAACAAACATATCTAAGGCGGTTTATTTTAAGGCGTGCATCCCTCACGATTAAGTAAAGAGAGTTAAACAAGGAAGTTACTGTTGTGTAACTGTAAAAAAATGAAGAATGGAAGCGACGTGCAACCAATAACATTATGCCACGTCTTCCACTCAGCAAAATAAGAGGGAAGTAGTATAAAATCATTTCAAATTTTCCCTCTGATCCTTGCACTTACTTCTACTATCTGTGTTCTAAGTTTTAGAATCTTCACAAACTTTTCGAACCCTAACTTCTCAAATCACTAGAGAACTTAAACACTTCTGTAATTTTTCAGCTCAAATCCAACCAAATGGCAAACTATCAAGTTGTCACTGGCATTCAACTTTTCTTCGACAGATTTGGTGAGGTCGAACAGAAGTTTAGAAGGATTCCCGAATTGGTTCAAGATGATGGATTCTTTGAGTGTCTGGGATCCAACACCAAAATCTTTACCGAAATGGTAAAGGAGTTCTATTTAAACACCTCCTACAATGATGGAACCCTAGTTACCAAAATAAAGAGCATAACTCTCGAAATAGAAGCTTCTAAAATCAATCAATGTTTGGGCTTTCTCAGTCAAGGACTCACCTCACTTGACGAAGTAGATGTAAAAGAAGCAATGAAGATAATGAATGGGTCACAAGAAGAACCCTCAACTCAAGGGACTCAAGAATAAGGAGTTTCCTCAAGAATATGAATTCCTTGCAGAGATTGTGGGTAAGTGTATCATATGTAAGGACACTGCTCATGATTCAGTAAGTGAACTGCAATTAAAGTTCATAACAGCCATTGTCCAAAAGAAAAAGATAAATTTTGGCGTCATTTTCATGAATTAACTGGCCAAGTGGATCGAAGATTATAACAAGAAGATAGCTTTGGGTAAGCCTACCCCCAATGATATAAGCATGAGGGGGTCAGAATTTTATGACATTTGTTCGACACAACCAACTCGATACAAACCAAACCATCATGCAATGGCGAAAATGAATTCTAACTATACCACATGGCGTTCATCATGGAGATTGATTCAAATAGTTTGGATCCATAATGGTTCGAGTATAGCAGTTTTGGGAATGGATTCCAAGTGCGTGTGCACCATAAACACCTTGCAAACGGATGTAGCGGATCAAAAAATCAAAAAGGAAGCAGTTTGCTTGGAACAGGATGTCTCGCCCCGGCGAGGATTTCCCAGCCAAGACTCTCGCCCCGGCGAGGAATTTCAAGCCAAAATTCTCGCCCCGGCGAGGAATTTCAAGCCAAAATTCTCGCCCCGGCGAGAATTTTCAGCACATTTCTCTCGCCCCGGCGAGAACCCCCTGGATGCAGTCTGTCTATTTTTGACTTTCTTGATTTTCGAGATTCTTTCCTTTCATGAAGTTAGCATTTAATTTTAGTTCCATATTTTCAGTATTGTTAAGGATCAACAATTGTGTGCTTGTTTGAATCCTTTCAACAATGGTGTACTTCTAGAAGGTTTTCAACACTAGTATAAATAAGCTTCATTTGTAAGACATTAGGGACTTGAATTTTATAACCAATTTTTAGATTATCAATATTATTGTGAGTTTGTTTCTCTACTTGTGGTTCTTTGAAGAATTCCTAAGTGTTCCTTAGTTCTCTTTGGAGATTCATAATTGACTTATCATACAACCAATCATAGTTGTATGTGGCGTCTTCTACCGCATCAATCGTCGATTGTACCAAGGTTACCGCTTCACTATAAGCGAGGGGTCGAGGTGTCGTTGGTGTCCATCCTACGCATATTTCATTTGCAAGCAATTGTACCAAGATTACCGTCTACATATAGGCGAGGGGTTAAGGTGTTGCAAGCTATCCATCCTATCAACTTGTTAGAAACGATCCGGGCGACGACTACCTCACGCAAGCGTGCCGTGGAGTCTATCATTTGGTATCAAAGCTAAGTTTCCTATCAAGTTACTTATCTTTACTTTTATTGTTGAATTATAGTCAAAAAAAAAACTGCATAAAATATATAGCAGAAAATTTGTATTGTTGAATTGCTATCATTGGGATTTTCATTTGCAAGAATCATATTTGGCGTTTGGAAGTCTTGTGGAGAGTCGTACTTTCTATATTGTATTCTTGATAAGTTATTATTGGATTGTAATTAGAGAATTGAGGTAATATTTGTGAGAATTCAAAAAGAACCTATTAGAGAGATTTACGAGCGGAAAAAGGCAAGAGTAGTGAGATTATTAGAGGGTAAAAGCCATTTGAGCGATACACGAGCGTTTCATAACATTGTTGGAGCAAAACACGTGAGGGAGTGTGTGAGGAAATTTTCTTTATGTATTAACCTTTGTTTTGCAGCAATCATGTATGGATATAAATGTGAAAATAATTATTGGCAAAAAGGATCTTTTCAAGGTAGAGCGGATCCCGAAGATTATTTAAGTTGGGAGAAAGGAAAGGAGCGAGAGTTTCACTATCATGGGTATTCCGAGCAAAGGAAGTTCAAACTTGCAGTCCTAGATTTGTCCGGTGATGCACGTACATGGTGGGCTCAATGTGAACGTGCTAGGAGAAAATATGGAGAACCTCCGATCGATACATGGAAAGAGTTGAAAACCCTGATGAGAAGGCGGTATGCTCCCGTACAACCTAGCAAGAGGAATGAATATGTATCTCCAAGGCATAAAAAGCAACCTTCAAGGCGAGCCACTTGGGAGGATGAAAAGAGGGTTCAAAAGCATGAGGAGTCGCATCGGAAACAACCACGCGAAACTCCTAGAACATATGTGAAACCAATATCATTCGAGGCCATCATGCGAACATATAATGAGTTAAAGAATGATCATTTGAAACAACAAGTCACTCTTAAGGCACAAAAAGAGCAAGATCAGCCGAAGGAGGAAGACGATGAAATCGAGTATGCAGTCCAAGGAAAATTGTTAGGTTCCAATGAATGTGATGACGTTCATGAAGATTTAATGATTGTACAAAAGGATTGTAATCGAAAGAGAGAAAAAGAAAAGAGTGAAAAGAATGAGAGAGAAAATACTCGAGAGAAAAACAAACGAGAGAATGAGCAAAAAGAAAAAGAGAGAAAAATAAGTAGCTATGAAAAAGAGAGTGGAATTGAAAGTGAGTTGTATTTTGAAAGGCCAATGACTGTACATCCGTACAAGCCGGCGCTTTTGGATACTAACCAAAATAACTCTGTTTTGTCTAGTTTTTTTGTTTCTCTTATACAGGTGAAGGATTATATACCTAGCACTATCATTCCATATCCGTCAGCTATTGGTGTTTTTGAGGAGACGAAGGAGTCACCGAGGCAGGTTGGTGAGTTGATAGAGGAAGGTATAGTGGATGAGGTCATGAGTACAAGTGCTATTGATGAGATCATAATACCTAAGTGGGATGAGGCGTCGAGCATGTTTGTTGATTTTACATTGGTAAACAAGTATCGTTGTTTTCTTTGTTTAGATAATATGTTTGATAAATTGCATAGTGCTTATATTTTATCTACATTTGATGATGATCGTGTGATTACAATTCTAATCAAATTAGCAAGATAGGCTGTGAAAAAGGGAAAATTGTGTTAACATGTAACTTGTATAGATGGATAGTTATTTCTGTTAGATTAACTGATGCATCTAGTATGTTCATGAGTTATTTAAAACATGTTTTACATGCTTCCATTGGTAAATTTGTGATTAGCTATTTTGAAGATAGAATTAATTTTTTCATAAATTATGGAGGATATTTGAACTTTGTTGAGTTAGTTTATGATCATGATATTTCTCCTCGTTTTCAAAACTCTAGTTTGCATAAAATTAGTTCTAAGCTTTTTTATCCATATGCCGAGTTAGATTTTTATGCTAGTCAATCTTTGCTTGAGTTGTCATTAGAACCATCATCATTGCATAAGCTACCATCATTTGGTATTATTTCACCAAGGAAAATTTCATTGCATGAAAAACTATCATTTGATGACATTCCTAGTCTTGGCAACACTTATGGAGATTCTGTAGCATCTAGCGAGTTTGGATGTGATAATTATATGTACGCTAGTGAATTCTCGATTTGTGGTGGTTGTGAACTTTCGATGCTATTGACATCATTGTGTGATCTTGAGTTTGCTATTGTCAATGGAAAGGGACAGATTGTTTGTGTTTTGAAGATTCGAGATGGGATCTTACGCTCCGAAGATAAAATCATGGTTTGTTGGGTAGATCCATTCGAACATTATATTGAGAGTCTACAGGGAAGTAATTTGAATTTTGAATTAGTAGACTATACATATGAATTGGAGTTTCTTGAGTTTTCCTTGATTATACAAAAGATTCATATTGATTGGTATTATTTTGTGTTTAACCCAGGAATTCAAGAGTGCTTACTTGAACAACGTGATGAGTTTCAACAACTAATATTTGATCCAGGATCGTTGAAAATCTTGTATTTACAAATGCACGAGATCCTCAAATTGATTTTTGACCCAGGGATTCAAAAATGTAAATTGATGGAATGCGAATCGTACTATGTGTTGATACTAGATCCAGGAGGAGACTATCAATTGGTATCATTTGTGTCTAATCCAGGAATTCGTGTGTATTTGCACATACGATGTGCAAGCTTACAAAGATGGGTATTTGACCCAGGTGAATTGAAATGGGTATTAGTACGAGTCATCATCACAAGGAAGCATCTTCATCTAGGAATTCGTAAATGGGAATATATGCTTCAAAGGAAGATCTATATGATGATATTTGACTCAAGAAGGGACAGAACTTTTCAAATTTGTATTTGCGTTTATCTTATTACATATGCATGTGTTTTCATAAGTTACATTTCAGTTGTTAACTTAGTTTGTTTTGATGTAGAGTCCGATGTGTGGAACAATCCTTTTCGAGAGAGGGAAATGCTAGATTTGAGGACAAATCCTTGTGAAGAGGAGGGGGATGATATAAGCATGAGGGGGTCAGAATTTTATGACATTTGTTTGACACAACCAACTCGATACAAACCAAACCATCATGCAATGGCGGAAACGAATTCTAACTATACCACATGGCGTTCATCATGGAGATTGATTCAAATAGCTTGGATCCATAATGGTTCGAGTATAGCAGTTTTGGGAATGGATTCTAAGTGCGTGTGCACCATAAACACCTTGTAAACGGATGTAGCGGATCAGAAAATCAAAAAGGAAGCAGTTTGCTTGGAACAGGATGTCTCGCCCCGGTGAGGATTTTCCAGCCAAGACTCTCGCCCCGGCGAGGTCTCGCCCCGGCGAGAGCTCGCCCCGGCGAGAATTTCCAGCACATTTCTCTCGCCCCGGCGAGAACCCCCTGGATGCAGTCTGTCTATTTTTGACTTTCTTGATTTTCGAGATTCTTTCCTTTCATGAAGTTAGCATTTAATTTTAGTTCCATATTTTCAGTATTGTTAAGGATCAACAATTGTGTGCTTGTTTGAATCCTTTCAACAATGGTGTACTTCTAGAAGGTTTTCAACACTAGTATAAATAAGCTTCATTTGTAAGACATTAGGGACTTGAATTTTATAACCAATTTTCAGATTATCAATATTATTGTGAGTTTGTTTCTCTACTTGTGGTTCTTTGAAGAATTCCTAAGTGTTCCTTAGTTCTCTTTGGAGATTCATAATTGACTTATCATACAACCAATCATAGTTGTGTGTGGTGTCTTCTACCGCATCAATCGTCGATTGTACCAAGGTTACCGCTTCACTATAAGCGAGGGGTCGAGGTGTCGTTGGTGTCCATCCTACGCATATTTCATTTGCAAGCAATTGTACTAAGATTACCGTCTACATATAGGCGAGGGGTTAAGGTGTTGCAAGTTATCCATCCTATCAACTTATTAGAAACGATCCGGGCGACGACCACCTCACGCAAGCGTGTCGTGGAGTCTATCACCCAAGATGTTCCATGGGAGGCTTATTAGCATCATTCTGAGCAAAAGATTGAAAGAGAAAATTGCTGATGGCGAAGGGGAAACTTTGAATGCTAACAAGAAGATTACCCCCAAACTGTTTCATAATTGGAAGAGAAATCCACCGGAGAATCTGAGATCAAAATAATCTGAAGGTGGCAATGAACACATCATCAGTGAAGTGCAGAAACCCACTAAGGCTAAGGGCAAGAGAAAAGTGAAGTCAATAGAAGAAGAAGCTTCTTAAGGATCAGTTGCCCTGAAGTTCTTAAAACCTATAACTCCACCACCGATAAACATGTGAAGAAGAAAAAAATTAAGAAAAGCTCTTCAAAGAGAGATGAAGAAGAAGAAGAAGATATAAATACTCCTCTTTCCAAAATGGTTTCAAAAAGGAGGAGTGTAAGCAGAAAAAGGCCCTTATTCACCTTGAAGAACAAGTAGTAGAATCCATGCTTACTCCGATCGTAGAGCATGAAGAAGAAGAAGAGGAAGAAATTGAAGAAGTTCTTGCACTTCTTAGAAAGAACTCAGGAAAAAGCAAATCCAGCTCTTCTGATCCAAGGACTAAAGACGATTTGGCTATGAAGGTTCATGTACCCAAACAGAGCAAAGATGATTCAGCTGAGAAAGCTTCTCTTTCAAAAACTCAAAGAGATAAGGATGTGTCAGTAATGGCTGATGAGCCAGAATCTCATAATGATGATGATAAGGAACCAGTTGTGAAGGATTATATACCTGAGCCACAAAATATTAATTAAACAATGGCAGAAACGGCCTTAATACCTGAGCCTAGACTTGTTGATGGGTTAGCTATGGAAGATGTTACTTCTGAGTCAAGTAAAGAAGTTGATCTAGCTATAAAGGGTTCTACACTTGAGCCTCAAAGCAATGAAGAATTGGCTACGACAACTGATTAGCTAGAGCCTAAAGAAGGAAATAAAGAACTAGTCATGATGGAAGATAAACTAGTGTCCCTCGCTGACATCGAAGAATTGGCTGTGAAGGAATCTAATCCTGAGCCTCAACCAGACAAGAAGAAAAAGAAGCTAAAAATAATCCAGATGGTTGAAAAGAAAAACAAAAAGAAGAAAAGATCAGAAGCAGAAAAGCAGAATAAAAGAGAAGCAAAGAGAAAGAGAAAAGAGATGAGAACCAAATATAGGGAAGATTTTGCTCAACGATCGTTGCATTCATCAGACACATCTTTACATGTGACTCATGTCATTGACACGATCATAGACGATATTAACAAGGGTTATGACCTTTCGATCGTAAAGTTAGTGGATCCAAGTTCTGAGGGGTAGCAACCTATTGGGTATTCAGTCCCTCATCCCTCCATTCCCTCTACATCACAAGGGATCCAGAGGCGTATTGTACTTGAAAAATATGAAGATCCCAACGTTACCCTACCTGATAAATGGATAGGATCTGGAGAATGATGAATGAGGCTAGTCTCAATGAGTGCAGATGAGCTCTTCAATAATTTCTTTGACCTGGAGATGGATCGCAGTACCACTCTCTACGATCCTGATCCTTACAGTGATCAAATGATATATTTTCTGCCACTTCTGAAAGTTATAAGTTTGAGAGACCATAACTTTATCCGATGGAGTTACTCCAGATACCCCAATCTGAAGCTGGTGGCTAAAAATTTTCCAAGATTTCTCAAGTATGCCACCAAGCTGCTATGTTCTGAGCCCTACGATCATTCTCCTATGTCTCAAAAGGTACATATTGTACCTTCTTCATTTTTAAGTTGTACTCTTCCTCCATATAATTAGGCCAAAGGCATTGAAGAGTCTATTGTTTAAGTCGTTGAGAAAGATGTAAATACTTCTATTGTTCCAGTCGTCGAGTCTCTAATCGCAGAGTCCCAAAACCCTGCAATTGATGTTGATAATACGAATCTCCGGTCGTCGAGTCTCAACACTCTGTTGACCTTGAAAATAAACCCGTCTCTCCAGTTGTAGAGCTTTCACACTCTACCATTGATAATCAACCGACTAAGTCCCCGATCGTAGAGTCTCAAATCCCTACGATCGATGTACATAATTCTACCTCTCCTGAACATCCACTTATACACACTCATACAGATTCTCCATCTCCTTTTCAAATATCTTCCATGATAGTTACACCTCATCAATCACCAGTTCACTCAACCTCCTCATCTTTATTCTCTTCTCTGGACATAGAACCTCAAAACTCTAAGTCTGATAAATCTAAAGTATTTATTCTTGTCTCTCCAATAGCTTCACCTATACATTCACCGCCTCCACCTCCAAAACAAGAGTCCACTCCATCTATTCCCTCAGATATTCCCTCTTCCTCAAAGAAAGAATTTTTCGATCTTCCTTTTTCACTTTTAAATCTATCTCAAGGAAATAAAAAATGCTTTGAGCCCCCTCTCGATCAAAATTTGGAACGTCTGGCAGTCATCCCCACAACACAACAACTGACTAACTTGACCATTCATCTGTCTCGTGACATTGAGGATAAGTTTGAGTAAAATTCAACTAAGCTTCGCCACAGAATGGATGAAATCACTACCGTAGTTGGTCATTTACTTGAAGATTTGGGAAGAGAGCTACAGAAGCAGCTAAAGTCTATGTTCAATGATATATCTGGTCGTCTTCACAATCGAGACACAATTTTCTTTAAAGCTCTTGATGATCAAAAGAAAGTGGTACTTACACTTCAGCAACAGAATGAGCAGTCCCTCACCTCTCTGACCAATAAAATCTTTGAACTCAGCATTAGCCTATCTGATTTTAAACATGAGATGGAACTCTATGCTAACAGCACGATGACTATAGTTACACAACAAAATGAACATACTGTCACTCGCCAACGGGAGATTCGCGATGATATTGCTATGAACTCCTCTCAAATCCAAAAATTGGTAGATTCAGTCCAGCATCTCCTTAAGGTGAATGATGACAAACAGGGGGAAAAGGGCAAGGGCAAACAGAAGCAGCTGTTGGAGAGATCACAATCTTAGGGGGAGAAAAGAAAAAGAAATCAAGAGCAAACATCTATAACTCCTCCGATCTTTAGATCTCCTCCTCCTCCACCTAGCCTATCAGCTATCCCTTTGGAATATGGCCAATCTTCATCACGACAAGAAACGTCGAGTAGAGTTTCGTCTACTGGCATTTGAGTTCCTTTAGGTGATCTTGCATATCTTCGAAGAAATTTTCAAGGGACTCATGTCGTCAGGGAAGAAAGAACAAACTTGCCAGATCTTGGCCCAAAAGACTCTGTTGAAGAAATAAACGAAATATTGCTGAGGATAAAGAAAGACGAGATCGTAGAGTAGAATCAGAAAAGAAATGGTTGTCAAAAGAAAAGAGGAGCAAAAGGGAGAAAAATTTGTAAATGTTTTTTTTTGTACAAGCTATTATTTATCAATAAATTTATTCTTCTGATCTAGCAATATAGTAGCTTACTGTACTTTACGTCATATTTACATTTCAAGCAACTACATTATAGAATTGATGTATGTTTTGAAACTACTGGTTTTGTCATCATCAAATAGGGGGAGATTGTTAGAGTCTGCATGATTCTTATGATTTGATTTGATGATGAAAGCTATTAATGAATGTTTATGCCAGTAGGTTTTGTATATTCATTAATAATAATTTGTTGATCTAATGTACACGGACTTAGAATAGAAAGATCAAACTTGTCAGGTTGATCTCATTGAGTTAATTTAATGTATAGTTAAATAGGCTCAAGTTAAGTGTAAAGTTAATCTGCCAATCTGTAATGTCAAGTAGGATCGTAGAGTTAACTTATGATAGTAATGCATCAGACAAATCACAGAGCTTTTGTATCTATCGTAAAGTTCACTTCAATTCTCAAAGACAAATTCGTGTAAACTGGATCGTAAAGTCAAGCAAAACTCACCAAGCAAAGACTGAACGTAGAATGCTTTAGAGTATCGCAAAGTAAAAGGTTAAGTGTAAAACAACTCAAAGATCATTCAGCAGAAGTAAAAATCGTAGAATTAACTCTGAAATCGTAACGCCTACCCTCGTAGAGCTGAGAATAAAGGTCATTCGTAGAGTTCAAATATTATGGTAAAACTATCTTCTGAACGTAGAGCAAACACTACGATCTCCCATGTTCGTAGAGTTAAATCAAGTCTGACAAATAGACTGACATGGGAGTGTTGCTGATTGAAGGTCCCAATGCAAACCAAACATCCTCAGCTGAAATCGAAGATCAGAAGATGTGTCTACCAGCTAGTTCGTTGATAGTGATAACTCAGTAGTGTTAGGTGAAAAGGCAGAGTGATGTGATAGGCAAGCAAAAAGGAGGCTGACACATGGATATAAAAGTCAACATCAAAATCTCAAGATATCTAAAGCATTAAATGCTCCAACGGGAACCTAGCAATGGGAAGAAATTCAGGCAGATTATAAAAGGCAACAGAGATTCAAAACTAAATCAACGAAAAACGATCAAAGCCTAAACTCTGCCAAAGCTAAAAAAATATAATCTACGATTTGAACATCTAGTTCAAGCTACTAAGGACTTAAGACAAGAATCATAATGCCAACTTAGCAGCACCTCTCAACAACATTCAACAACTATTCGTTCTAGTAATAGTGACCACTGAGATTCCAAGTCTGCTGGGCTTAAAGAGGGTAAGAATATCCTTGTCTGAGGAACTAAATATCCAAGTCTGTTGAGCTTGAAGAAGGCAAGAGTGTCCTTGTCAAAGTGACTAAATAGTCAAGTCTGTTGGGCTTGAAGAGGGCAAGAGTGTCCTAATCAAAATGATCAAATTCTTAGTGAAATTCTTACTTGTTGAAGTAGAAGAGTGGAGTATGAGTTGTTCAGTCTCCGAACCACTTAAAAATCTCTCTGTGTCATTTACTTTCCTGTTTTATATTCCTGCACATTATTTATTTTGCTTATGTGGTTTAGAACCAAATCTAAATTCAGAACTGAGATCTAACCATAATTTACAAAGGGACTTTCCAATAACATATTTCGATGTGCATAATCTAAACTTGATTTGTAAATATTTTGGTTATAATCCTAACAAAGTAATTTTTAAAAGAAGATCTATCCAACCCCTCTTCTAAATCTCTAAGTGCCTTTGAAAAATAACAAGGTACTTGGAAGCTAAAAAAATTGACATACATAACACTTAGTGTCATGTGTATTACTTTGTTATAGGGGGTATATTTTGCCCAATTTTTATTTAATCTGCATAATAATCCTGCGGAAGGTCAAAATAATAAGCAGTGAATGGGCCTTCCTTATTGGTTTATTTTATCCTCGTTCACTGGATAATCCTGCGAAAGGTCAAAATTAAAAGCAGTGCATGGTTTGTGAGGTATTTGTCCGCATGATAATCTTGCGGAAGGTTAAAATTAAAAGTAGTGAATGGGCCTTCCTTACTAGTTTGTTTTGTCCTCATCTACAGGATAATCCTGCGAAAGGCTAAAAATAACTCCAGTACATGCAACTTTCTTTTATGTGGTCCCCGTTTGCAGGATAATCATGTAGAATGTGAAAATAAAATACAGTATAGTTCTAAGTGTTTTTGTAATCATAGTGTTTATGTATAAAAAGAACAATTAAATTACTTATTTAATTTAATTAAAGAAAATCCTTATTTACTTTTTACCTTTCATAATTTAAGGAATTTATATTCTATTTTATTTTATTTTCATGTAAACTTAAACTTTATTTTATTTTATTCTAATAGTTAATTAAATTGGTTAATTAAATTAAATTATTTTATGTTTATGTAATTTAATTGTTTTTGTAAACACACTTATATTACGTATTTAATGTAATTTAATTAAATAAAATATCCTTTATCCTAACTGAAATTAAGGAAATTAATAATTTAATTAAATTTTGTTTCCTTATTTCAACTATAAAAAACATCATAACTGAAATACAATGCAACTTAGTTTAACGAAGCGCAAATAACATAAACATATTGATAACAATCTAAGCAATAGTCCCAACTACATAAATGAAGATACAATACAAATAACGACATATGAATAAATAATGCAACTGCATCTTCAATTTTCAAATGCAAGTAGTACGAGTTGTTGGTTAGGGAGAATACTTCATCGTTGTGTAGAACAATGACAAATCCCACAGTTATGTATTCGCATATTATTGTGTTAGGCGTCCCATCAACTGTAATATTACCACGTATTAAATCTGTTGTATCTTGCAGAGTTATCCAAAATGTGTTAGGACGGCAAGTACATTTAGTAATAGCAGTTACAAATCCAATGATACAATTGACAATATGTGTCGCATCGTCAGACTTTAACTATTTTACTTCTTTTAGATTCTGGAAATTTATAGGAGGTCCAGGGAAGTATTTCTTTGTATTGGTATAGTCCGACTTGAATTTTTTGGATTTATAACTACAACCTTCATATCACTGTTTAAACATAGATACCAAATTTAAGAAAAAAAGTAGTAAGTTCAACTAAGTCATATGTTCAAAATATTTAAGAAATTGAAAATATTTGAAAGTTCACAAACCACCACTAGCCATCCATAAAATTGCCTCTTCTCACTTTTTGGAAGAGAAATCACAACTAGTTAGCGGATCACCCTCAATCAAGCCAAACTGATGAGACATTTGTATTAAAAACACAATATTAAAATTATTTCCACAATTACAAGTACTATAAATAATAAAATAAAGGTATGTCATAAATAATACAAACTATTACAAAATGGCATGGCTCATCAAGGCCCAATGCTTTGTAATGATTTCTTTTATCATGATTTGTTAGTTTTCTACATATGGCACATTTCCTCAATGACTTTTGTAAACTTGATTTCTCAATTCCACTTTTGATCCATGTGATCTTTTTACGTCCTTTTGTATTGGAATGTATTGGTTCAAATAAGGCGTCGTCATCAACTTCAGCCTCCACGGTGACCCCCTTATACATTGCAGGGGGTATTTTGTTATCGAACCTTAATTGGTTGCTTTCATCTGGTTTGTACTTAGCAATTACAAACCTCTCCCTTTCTATCATTTTCTCAACGTAATCTGAATCATCTTGGGAACATGACGCATCCGCAGCAAACCCAAGAAGAAGCTTAGCCAGTCGAGTATAACAACCTGGCTAATTGTCTTGATAGTCAACCCTTTGTTATGATAGAATACAAAGTTTCGACCTTTGATTTGTTAGCATCTATGGTCCATCTTTTCACTATCATTCCACTTGAACTTTTCATGAAATTTTTTATAATCATAAATCGCAAAATGTGATGAAAAATCATGCCTGAATGTTCCCACATTTTACAGTTGCACTTAATGAACTTTGATTCCATAAACTGGTTGATGGTAAAATATCTCCTATAATTTTTAGGGACTGCAGATTTGTAAACGTGGTAAGTCTTACACTCAACGTTTGACAACCCAAGAATTTTTTGTGTTGTTAACTTCAAAGATTTTGTTAGTTGATAGACTCCACGGCACGCTTGCGTGAGGTGGTCGTCGCCCGGATTGTTTCTAACAAAGTTGAACGGTGGATTTCTCGCAATGCCTTAACCCCTCGCCTATATGTAGATGGTAATCTTGGTACAATTGCTCGCCTTGGAAATCTGCGTTGAATGGACACCAACGACACCTTGACCCCTCGCTTATATGTAAGCGGTAATCTCGGTATAATCGACGATTAGTGCGGTAGAAGACGCCACACACAACTATGTATTGTTGTATGATAAGTCAAAGTTGAATCTCAAAGAAAAACTAAAAATAACCTAGGAATTCTTCAAAGAACCAAAAGATGAGAATAATCTCACAAATAATTGTATTGAATAAATCTGATTGAAGTGTATCAAGTACATCATCTATGTCCCCTATTTATACTACTCAAAAGTAATTCTAATCCTAATAGGAATTATAAAATCAACTATAAACACAATCCTAGCTTAACAAATTAATTTGGAAACCAAATCCTAACTTACCAAATTAATTTGGAAACCAAATTCTAACTAATAAATAATAAGGAAATTAAATCCTACTTATCAAACATTCTAATTACATTAGGAATCTAAAACATGCTGAAAATACCCTAATAATTAAAGAAATTCGTGTCCAAATTTGAATTAGAAATCTGAAGCCTTCCTCCATTTGGAATTAGAAATCCATTAATTGTTAGGAACCCATTAATCCATGGAGAACAAAATCAGCTAGTTGTATACTTGAAAACCGCGTGGCCCACATGATATAAGAAGCTAATATGTTAAGTCCTGAATATGCTAGGAAACCTGTGTGATTGGCTGATTAGAATTGGAATGTCCGTTGCCGGCATGCGAATTTGCTAGAATATAAATTGCCACATGAATCGATTAAAATTGGCATTGAATTGAACTCCATTTTAAGCATCTTTGAATAAACTTCAGCCCAAATATTAAAAATCACTTGATAAATCCCTGGGACTTGAGTTGAGTTATTAGGTTTGATGTGAGCCTGATCAGGATTGTATCAAGCCCCTCCTCTTGAAAAGGATTTGTCCTCAAATCTGACATCCCTTCCTCTTGAAAAGGATTTACCCACAAATATGATCCTACATAAAAACAAATTAAGTTAGTAGTATCAAACAAATCATAATCACAATTCTCACTTTGCACATAACATATAAAAGCAATATCAATATCACAAGTAAGAATATGAAAATAATTATCAAAAATTCCAACTCCTGCAAGGAACACTTCGTCGTCTAGTAACTTCCCTGAATTGATATGAACAACTTGTAAACATCTCTTTCCAAGCAATGCTCGAATCGATATAGCATCCTGCAAGCTCCTCGTAACATAACTTGGAAACTTAAACTTTCGAACTCCTCTAATCAAGAACCTGTCCACATCAACACGATACTTTTCCACACGTAGACCAAATACTTCCACAATGCTAAATTGCAGCAACTTCCATTCACAAATTCCTGGATCAAAAATCAACGTGATGATCTCGTCCATTCGCAAATATATCCATCGACGAATTTCCGGATCAAAAGTGATTCTTATGATCTCGATCACTCGCACTAACATCCATTCCATTGCACCTGGATCAAATAACAATCTTTGAAACTTTCCATGGCGCAATTGCAAACATACTTGAATTCCTAGATTAAACACAAAACAAAACAAATCAACATGTTCCTTTTGTCTAATCACAAAGAAATCAAATAATTTAAATTCACATGCATAGTCTATTAGAACAATATTCAAAATACTTCCCTGTAGACTTTCAATGCATTGTCCGAATGTATTTACCCAACGATCCATGCTTTTCTCCTCAATGAGTAAGAATTCATCTCGAATCTGCAAAACAAAATTAACATTTCTCTTTCCATTGACATTAACAAATTTAAAATCACGTAATATCATCAATGGAATAAAAAGGTCACTTCCAACTTCACAAGATGAAAACTCAATAGCATATTGACGATGATCACAAACAAACTCAACAAGTGCTAAAGAATTTTCCCAAGCATTGACAAAAATAGGAATATCATCAAAACAGATATTAACAAATTTCCCCATAAAAGAATGCAAAATATGATTTAACATGAAAACATTTAATGCATTAGTTAATCCCAATGATTTAACTAAACATGTATGTAAACCATATCTTAATCCAATCCGATGATAATCACTTTTCAACCCAATACCAAATTCCTTTCCATTCAAGACAGTTTTCTCAAAATCATGCAATGGTAACAACTCTAATGGAAAGAAATTACCAAATGATAGCAAATCATGCAATGAAGATTTCTCTACTGAAGAACCATGATCACTACCATTATCAATTAACGACATGCCATGCAAAGATTGATCAAAATCTAATTCAACATGTGAATGAAAACCCCTAGAATGAGTTTCATGCAAGTACAAACGATGAAAACGAGAATACCCACAATAATCATTAGAATAAATTCTACGAAGATATGCACTTTGACAATGAGAATTTACCAAATGATAGTAGGAATATTGACAATGAGAATATAATGCATGCTCATAAACTAACTCGACAAATATCAAATATCCTTCATAGTTTATGATAAAGACGATTCTACCCCTCAAAATAGATAACGACAAATTTATCCATGGAAGCATGTAAAACATGTTTTAAATAACTCATGAAAATACTAGATGCATTAGTTAATCTAACAGAAATAACTATCCACCTATACAATTCACGTGTTAACAAAACTTTCCATTTATCACAATATCTCATGCTAATTTGATTATGCAATATCATCACATGGTCATTTTCCAACGTAGATAAAACATAAGCACTATGCAATTTATCAAGCATATTATCTAAGTAAAGAAAATAAAAGCGATACTTGTTTACCAATTCGAAATCGATGCACAAGCTAGACGTCTTATCCTCCTTAGGTACTATGATCTCATGAATAGCACACGAACTCATGTCTTCACCCACGATACCCGCCTTGATGAAGATGGGCTCCATCAATTCTCCAACCCGCCATTGTAACTCCATTGTCTCCTCGAAAATACTACAAGCTGGCTGATACGGAATGATAGCTCGGGGTATATCATCAATAACCTGTACAAGAGACAAAACAGAACTAGACAAAGAAGAGTTATTCTTGTTAGTATTCAAAAGCGCCGTCTTGTACGAATGTACAGTCATTGGCTTTTCAAAATACAACTCACTTTTCAACTCACTCTCATCTCTTTTTTCACTCTTACTCTCCACTGTTTCTTTCTCTCGTTTATTTTTCACTCTCATTCTTTTTATTCTCTTGTTTCTTTTCATTCTCTTTTTCACACTCAATCTTTTTTTCAATTTCTTTTTCACTTTCTTTTTGTCGTTTACTTTCACTTGTATTTTCTTTCTCGGGATCACAGACTTCATCTCGAACATTAGAATCTAACAACTCTCCTTGGACTGCATATTCTATTATCTCTTTTTCCACCTGCCTCGGCTGATCTTGCTCCTTTTGCGCCTTAGAGATGTTTTGTCGCTGCTTCAAATAAGCATCCCTTATATCATTATATGTTCTCCCGATGTCCTCAATTGATACTGATTCCCTATACGCCTTAGGAGTTTCTCGTGGTTGTCTCCGATGCGAATCTCCATGCCTATGATCCTTCCTTTTATCATCCCAATTTGAACGCCTTGAAGGTTGATCGTCATATCTTGGAGTTGCATACTCTTTCCTCCTGCTAGGCTGTACTGGGGCATACCGCTTTCTCATTACGGTTTTTAACTCTTTCCATGTATCGATCGGATGCTCTCCACATCTTCTCCTTTCACGTTCAAATTAAGCCCACCATGTAGTTACATGACCGAAAAAATCTTGAACTGCAAGTTTTGAACTTCTTGTGCTCGAAATAATTATGATAGCCAAACTCTTGTTCCTTCTTTTCCTCTCATCTCAAATATGCATCTGGATCATTCCTGCCTTGGAAAGTATTCCTTCGAGACCCATAAGAATTTTCATAACCATACTCATACATATTTACTGCAAAACAAAGGTTAGTAGATAAAGAAAATTTTTCTCACACACTCCCTTACGTGTTTCGCTCAAACAGTATATACCACAATTATGAAAAACGCTCGTGTATCACACAATTAGGCTTTTACCCTCAATTGATCTCACACTCTTGCCTTTTACCACTATAATTCCCTCTTATAGGTTCTTTTTGAATTCACCAAACAAATATTACAGTTTTCTTTTAATTCAATAAGAACTTATCACAAAACAAAATATAGCAAGTGTGACGTACGATAACCACCAAAATTTCACTATCACCAATAAAAAACCTTTTGAGTGAAATCCCAATATCCTCAAAATTCACAAATTCCAACAATAGAACCAAATGACAGCTTCTTCAAAAAAATCTCAATATTCACGAAACTTATGAAACCCAGGTAATTGCAATAATTTTTCCCAATAATAGCAATCAATTGAAATAAATTGAATTTTTTTTCTGTACTCACGAATTTTTTTTCTCACTAATCTTTTTTTTTCACGATTTTTTTTTGCAATATATATTCAAACAAGAAAATTGAAGGATAAGTAACTCGCTAGGAACTTAGCTCTGATACCAAATGATAGATTTCATGGCACGCTTGCGTGAGGTGGTCGTCGCCCGGATCGTTTCTAGCAAAGTTGAACGGTGGATTGCTCACAACACCTTAACCCCTCGCCTATATGTAGACGGTAATCTTAGTACAATTGCTCGCCTTGGAAATCTGCGTTGAATGGACACCAACGACACCTTGACCCCTCGCTTATATATAAGCGGTAATCTCGGTACAATCGACGATTAGTGCGGTAGAAGACGCCACACACAACTATGTATTGTTGTATGATAAGTCAAAGTTAAATCTCAAAGAAAAACTAAAAATAACCTAGGAATTCTTCAAAGAACCAAAAGATGAGAATAATCTCACAAATAATTGTATTGAATAAATCTGATTGAAGTGTATCAAGTACATCATCTATGTCCCCTATTTATACTACTCAAAAGTAATTCTAATCCTAATAGGAATTATAAAATCAACTAGAAACACAATCCTAGCTTAACAAATTAATTTGGAAACTAAATCCTAACTTACCAAATTAATTTGAAAACCAAATCCTAACTAATAAACAATAAGAAAATTAAATCCTACTTATCAAACATTCTAATTACATTAGGAATCTAAAACATGCTGAAAATACCCTAATAATTAAGGAAATTCGCGTCCAAATTTGAATTAGAAATCCGAAGCCTTCCTCCATTTGGAATTAGAAATCTATTAATTGTTAGGAACCCATTAATCCGTGGAGAACAAAATCAGCTAGTTGTCTACTTGGAAACCGTGTGGCCCACATGATATAAGAAGCTAATATGTTAAGTCCTGAATATGCTAGGAAACCTGTGTGATTGGCTGATTAGAATTGAAATGTCCGTTGTCGACATGCGAATTTGCTAGAATATAAATTGTCACATGAATTGATTAAAATTGGCATTGAATTGAACTCCATTTTAAGCATCTTTGAATAAACTTCAGCCCAAATATTAAAAATCGCTTGATAAATCCCTGGGACTTGAGTTGAGTTATTAAGGTTTGATGTGAACCTGATCAGGATTGTATCATTAGTTCAACTTGAAAATGCCTAAACATTTTTTTGTGTAAATTTTTGCTGCAAAAAGCTCCAACGGTTGTTCAAACACCAATTTTCTCCTCCACTTGATTGTGATATAATCACAATCCTTCTCCTTAAGGTATTGTTTGTCAAGTGCTTCTTGGGAATTGACAACTAAGTTTTTAAGACCCGTCGTATTGTTGTAGACTGCAGTATTCATCAAAAAAATTATTTATACCCCTTACTCCCCGAGGTTGTGGTCATTCCAACTGCAAAAATTCTTTTCGTGTACGCCTAAGCTCTTTTTTCTCTAATTTCATAATGATTAGCCAATCATTCGTGATCACGCAAATCGTAGTCCTCCATTAACAATTCCTAACGGTCCTTAAACTCTTGTTATACTCAAAGACTTATACACGCATAATTTAAAATATGTCTTAAAAGTTAGATGTGAAGAATTAATTTGTCCTAATTTTTTAGAGAAATTATTGCTTATATGCCAAGTGCAAAGAAATTGATGACTACTCTAAAAAACCCTATCAAATGCAATTTAAAATTCTCGATCTTGATAAGAGATGATAGTTATTAGAAAATTGTTATTAATTACTTCTAGCCAATTCTCAAACAACTATTACAAATGTGTCCTCGATCTCATCTTTCAATAATGCAAAGCTAAACAAGAAAGAACAATAATGATGATTTACACTGGTAAATGTAGCAAATGGCATAAAGTACTTATTAGTTTTATATGTGGTATCAAAGGTAATTACATCCCTGAAATTTTCACACTCAACAATTGATCTATAATCTACCCACAATATGCTTGCAATTTGATTTTTATCCCCTCGTTTAATATGATAGAAAAACTTGGTGGAGCACTCATGTTCAAGTTTTTTAAAATATTCTACAGCAGCTCGTCCATCATTTAAATCTAAGGCTCGCCTCGTATGTCACTGACTACATTCCGAATGTCTTTATCTGAAAACCCCACATTTTTCATTCAACTGTCAATTAAACTAAATATATTCATCATCTGGCTTGTCTCAACTCCGGCATTATTTAACGTTTCAATCAAATTTCTAGCCACCCCAATTATATTGTTATGTGTCTATATTTGAGAAGTTTTGCTTGCATGGTGACACAATTTCATGGTTGTGATTTAGCTTAAGTGTAGACACATACCAATTATCTGCCTTTTTATTATGAACAACGTATAATCTTGCTTTGCATTTAGTTCTACCTACGAAATCCCTCCTTTTTTTTTATCTTCTCATCATCATCATCATCATCATTCTCATCATCACCATCATCCAGAATTGTTTTTTTCATTTTTTCTAACAACTTCATATCCTGCTTTTCTACACTGATACAATCTAGAATAATACTCATTGAGTTCACATATTTCCTACTAGTTTTAATCCTAATTTCAAATCCAACACGTTGTGCATATCTTCTATAAATACTCTCAACTTCTTCTAACGTAACAAAAATTCGCCCACTATATAGAGTACCATCTTGAGTAATACTAGTAACATCATCACAAATACTTTCACCAAGTGATATGGAATGGCACGATTCAATATCAAATAAATCCATATCTAAGATGAAAATGTAATTTGAATGATATATTACTTACCAATATTGGGAATTGCAAATGACAAAACCCTAGCTTTGAGAGACCTTTTTCTTCACTGGAATTATGTTCTTCAATGGAGTCAGATACAACAACAGATCTAAGAAAAATGAGGATAAGGTTTCTAATAGGGAGAATGCAGGCATCCCATAATAATCCTGCAGACAGTAAAGCTACCGCATGATTATTATGCGCACAAGATAGCTTCCGCATGATTATCTTGTGGATGTCATGGTAATGAAAGTAGGATTTTTTATCATTTCTGTTATAGGGCCTAGGCTCCGCATGATTATTGTTTGTCTTCTTAATAAATATCATGCGGATGTACTACCTATTACATTATTGAATCATCTCATCAACGACCAAGATTGGGTTGGAAGAATGAGGGTTCTCACAGAGCATTGCCCATATATATATATATATATGACTTACGATTTAAAAAATAAGATCAATGTTAACAGTTTAAGATATTATAAAAATTAAAATTAATGTGATTCATTTAATTTTTTAAAACATAAATATAATTTAATGAAACTATTTATTGAACCTCAAATGGTGTATATATTACTCCCCATCCTTTCCACTATATATAAATCGTTTTAGAAGAAATTTTTTTTCAATAATATAAGACGTTTTATATATATTTAAGAGAAAAAATTAATCATTTTTTATTTTGTTCTTAAAAAATAAAGTAATTGAGAAAGAGAGAGAAGAAAAAATAATTAATTAATGCATAGATAGTAATAAAATTTTAAACTAACATTAATTATCAAATATTAAAATTAATGAAACTTTTTAATATATATAATTATATCTTAAATTACTTATATAATAAAAAAAGAGAGTGTAGTTGTTATGGTGGACTGACTTTTCTACCATTTTGGTGGCATTAAATATGAATAGACAAGCACCACAATCAAAATAGTTACATCTCCCATCTTCACCGATATTATACTCCGTATGGTACAAGTTTTACTAAAGTACAATTATTTTTTCTTATGTAAAATGTCATATCATATGGCCCTAATGTCGTAGAAAATTGCTCTGTGTCTTTATTATTCCCTAATAAAGTTTATTGAAATTATTTGGACAAAAGAATCAACCCACTTGAAATTAAGTCCCCACCCTCCTTCATCCCAGAAGACTAAATATAACCCTCGATTTAAAGTTATAAGATCAATGTTAACTTTTTAAATTCAATTTATGTTATTATAAAAATCAAAATTAATGTAATTATTTTTTTTAAACAATAAATATTAAAATTAATAGTACCTTTTAGATAATTTATAATATTTATAATTGTATTACTTATTTTATAAGAATTCATATCAATTTTAAATTTAAAAATGTCTTAAAATAATTTTACATAGTTAAAATTAATCTTATATTTTGAAAAGCAAAGAGTGATATTTTTCTCAATAAAATCCAAAAGTTGAGCAAGAGCATCAAATTTTCCTGCTTCCCTCAGCAGTGACGGATACTCAGAAATTTTTATATCTATGACCACCACTGTCCGTTAGTACTTAACTTTATGTATATATTTTTTTTAATATTTGAAAATTTATATTCTAACTGTTTTCTCTCAATTGGACTATGGCAGAATGGCACAAGTGTGCTACATAATGCAACATGTATATATACATACGGGAGAGTTTTATTCTT
Source organism: Aralia elata (assembly GCA_034770075.1). Taxonomy (NCBI): domain Eukaryota; kingdom Viridiplantae; phylum Streptophyta; class Magnoliopsida; order Apiales; family Araliaceae; genus Aralia; species Aralia elata. Next base: position 31,099,101 of record CM068381.1, read on the forward strand.
ATTTTTCATTCATGTGATATTTACTTAGTTGACCTTTTGTTTTATTTACTAGCTACTTCTTTTGGAGCATAAAACTCTTCGCCCATTTTTTTGTTCTTGAATGGACTATCAAGATCAATTGGATGCACTAGTCAATTGTCTTTTGAGTCATCAAATTAATGGTCTTGATCAATCTAATTTTTTATGTATACGTATGTGCATGCTTATAAATATAGAGAGCAGATATATAAGTGACAAATATAGTGATTAAACCTTCTATATATATATAAGTGCAACTAAAGCCAAATCCGAAAATGATTTCTTTCTGGACATTGTAGTGACCAAATTTAGGTTCTTTTTTTATAAAAAAAAAAAAAACCATAAATTTTCTTCAAAATTTAACAGGTGAACTTCATTGTATAGAAAAAGTATGATCACTTTTATTTTATAGTGAATCACAAATGGTAAAAAAATTAAAGCGCATTTATCAACTCCCTTAAAATTTAATTACATATAATGAGGTTAGATGAAATTTTCATTCTTACTAGAAAGCCTCAGGAAATTACAACTCATGTAAAGTACTTATTAGCACATTAGTTCTTCCTAACTTGAAGGAAACTCCGAACCATCTTCACATAAACGGATTAAATTGGATAAAAAATTACAAACTAATTAAAAAAAATCCAAGAAAAATGAAATTTACATATAATTTACATATGTGATATGATTATGATATGAATATGATGTACATGTGTGGGTGATTTCTTTGGATCCTACAAATCAATTTAACTGGTATAATGCTTCTTGAATATATAATTATTAACGATGTAAAAGTATTATATAAATCGACTGAAAACCGACGTTTTCATTAATTGAGTTGCATGCATGGATTTGAAGACCATTCAATCTTTTCTCTTGGTTAGTGTTAGTGGTATTTTATGAATCCAAGTGCTTATAATAATCACCAATTAGAGTAATAATGGTCCCCCCTTTGGCTTCTTCTTTTTCCGACAATATAAATACTAAAATTTATATTGTTGGAAAAAAAATATATTTATTAAAATTTATTATTATTAAAATTTTATTTTTGTTTCATGTTTTTTCATAATTAAAAATAATAACGTATAAATTTAATATTAATGACGTGATGATAAAAAACTTTAATGACAAAATGATATTGTAAGGGAAAATATGCTCGAAATGCAAACATCAAGTTAATTAGAAGGGGGCAAACCGGAGGTGGGGGGTGGGGGGTGGGGGCGAGGGTGATGTAAATAAAAGATAATAATAAAATACATCAATAGTCCTTTTTCTTCTTTCTCCATTTCTTTCATATGAAAAATAAACAATAAATTGTTGGGAATAAAAAGTTTTAAGAGAAGCAAGTATCTAGAAAGTCGGGGAAAAATATTCTAATTTAGACGAAGTGACCAAGTAATTGGCCAATAGCTTAAGTATATAGTATTGGAAAATGGTGAAGACTGAAGACCATAAAGCTTTTCCAAGCGAAGGTAGAATTGGTACACGTTATGGGTTTTAAATTTTTTATTTTAAAAAATATTTTAAATAATTATATTATTATAATATTAGTTAAGTAGATTTTATTGTGATTAGTTATAGTTATATATTATTATTAAAGTATTCAATGTCATATCATTTAAGATCAAAATTTTAATACCTCTAACATTACTTTCAAAAAATATAAAGACAAACACTACTTATTAGATACCTCAATATTTACTAGTCAGAATATATATATATATAGAGAGAGAGAGAGAGGGAGAGAGGGGGGGAGGGGGGGGGGGTTCGGTTTAGGGTTTATGCGTCAAAGATTTAAATTGACCTGTTTTATGATCCTTAAAAAAAATGGACTTGTCCAACCTTTTTCGGGAAATTCCAATATATTAGAAAGCAGAAAAATGAATCTGTTAGTAGTACAATTTTACCCAAATTGAAATGGAATATGTAAACAAAAGGCATTAAAAAAAACTTTAAAACGTTTATTAAATTGTTTGAAACTTTTCCAATTTACAAATACAGGTCAAAATTTTGTAACATTAAATAGGATAATCACTAATTTAAAAGACACACACACACACACACACACATATATAAATATATATATATATATATATATATATATATATAATATATATATATATATATAAGTCTATGGTTGAGTTGATCTGTACTAGAAGACATTAAGTTTCAATTGCGTGCTAAAATATCCCCTTATTTTTGTAATCTTGTATGCCTATCAATGAGATATATAATTATAAGATCTAGAGATATAAATCCAAAAATAATAGTAAGATATTTATTAATTTTATTTGATGCTTCACATTTCTGAAACACGTCCCTTGAACGGACTAAAGTCAATACAAATGACAAAACCACAAAGAAAATTAAAAGAAGTTTTTTGGCTTTGTATGAAATAAATAAATATATATATATATATATATATATATTATATATATATTATATTATAAATATCTTTTGTCTCCTAATTGTGTGTTGTCATTTCTTTCAGTTTCCTTTAAGTCCTACTTCTCCTTCTTCACTTACTACGACTACTTAAATTCTTCCAAAAAAATTATACTCCCCAAAAATTAATTATTTTTCTAGGACTTTTTTTAAGTTTCCAAAATTTTGACTATTTTTAAAATTAAATAAATTAAAGCATATATAAATATATTATTTAAAAATTATAAAAAATTGAAATTAGTAATAAAACTTTGTATATTTACTTTCTTTTTGGCTTATTAATATCTGTTCACCTATAATATGTTAGCAAAAAATAGTAAAAAGATTAGTTTTAAAAATAGTCGATTTGGACTTTCAAAAAAAGTACTGAGAAAATACAAATTAATTTGGGACGGAGGGAAATAATTTAATAAAAAAAATGAGGTTAATCAATTTCACACGAATGTTAATAAATAATTACAGAAATTATTTAATTGTGTTGAGCAATCACAAGAAGTTTCTTAGAAACTGTCAATATTGGTATTTATGGACTATTAAGTTTAACTTAAGAGATTGAATTAATTAAAATCAAACAATATCTTTTAATTATACTAATACGTTGGGGCAATTCTTGTCGTATGATTTACATTAGGTACTTTTTCATCTTTAATAGAAATTACTCCACTAATAACATGTAGTAATAAGTAAAACAATAGGTATACCGTCGAAATCTTTAAAAATAACAAAATCTATGAGGCAGATACATCGTTTTTAATTTTTTTAAAAAAACAACACTATAAAATAACCCTCCACACCAAGTTCATAAACAATACGTTATTAATTTTGACAGATATACAATATAATTACTATTTGAGGCATGATCTCCGTATTCGCCTAATACTTGTTAGGAATGTACTCTAGAGTTATGTGACATATCTTCCCCCAACACCATATTAACTACCATCAATTACCCCCTTAACTCCACTACGAGTTTAGCATATATGTGATAGTCTATCTAAAAAATAAAACAGACACAGATTTAAATATAACATCTCATCCTCATTATATTATGATATAGCCATATGGTGGAGATTAATTTTAAATCGAGTCCTATTTTATTTTCAGAAGGACACCGCCATACACTTAATACGAATCAACCCATAAAACCAAACGCGCAGGGTAATTTGTGGAATCACTATCTGAAGTGAAGAAACCTAAGATATGTGCCGGATTTAAGTGGCCACATGGGCTAGGTAAGAATTAGTTATTCTACAAGTAAAAAACTGGTTATTTTCCAAAACGTCATTTTTTACATGTAGTGAATATTTTATTTTAATATGTTCGTATGTGAGACTTTTTTATTTATAGAAAAATATCAAATATCCCGAGTAAATTTAATTTATTACAATAAGGATTAAGTCATAACATTCTCTATTATAAGTAGTACAACCATTCTTAATTTAATCATTAATAGTATACTATTATTACCATAATTATAATATGTTGGTTCTTTATCATTAATGGAATCCAAAAGCTTTTGTGTTGGCCGTAGATCTTAGATAACATTATCTATTAAAAGACTTGACTTAGGTGATCTGTAGTTGGGCCCGGCTCTTATATAATCAATATCAAAGGCCTTAACTTAGACTTGGATTACTAACTAAACATATACGTCCAACAAACGTGGGAACAAAGTTTTCTTATATTTTAGGAAGTCATAGACATCTATGTTTTAATTAAAATTCTATTTAGAAAGCACATACTCTTTTCTTATTACCTTTTTCAAAAATCACGTGGGTCCTACTTTTTTAAAACCCATTTTAATATTTTTTTTTTTTTAACCCCATATTGTAAGAGAATACTAAAAACTCTTATTTAACATTAAAACTTTTAGAATTATAAAGTATTTTGAGGCTCAGCACAACCCTGACAACTAAATGCCTAAATAATTGGCACTAAATAAGTTGTTGGGAATGGAGGACCAAACTGTATTGACATGTTTGGTTTCATAAGTACACCTTCCCATACTGTGGTCCAGTACGTTCAATATTATAGTTGAAGTTTAGACACGACACCAAAAGAAGCTGTGTAGGCCACAGCCCAGAGTAATCACATTATCCTCTTACCCCCTTTCATCAACAACATGTTATCCTCTACTCCTTAAAAAATCTTTAAGAAAAATGTCCAAGGTAACAATTTCTAAACACAATTGATAATTTCTAAAAAATGTCAGTATTTTTTATAAAACATATTTATATACAAATATGTTAAAAAATAATGGTGATAGCAAGATAATACTACTCGATTTTTATTTAGGGGGGGGGGGACAAAAGTGATAACATCAGTGGTAGTGACCAAAGTTGTTTCAGAGCCAGGCTTAGCCTAAGATTATTAGGGAAAAAAACAATTGAGCTTTGGTAATTATTATATATTTTTGCTCTAGAGCCTCCAAGTGATCTAATGATTAAAAATTATAAAGCATATAAAAGAAAAGAAAAAAAATGATTATCTAAAGTTAAGAATCAATTTAGGAAAGAATTTATCTTAATTTAAGAACAAAGATGGACAATTTTTTAAAAGCGAAGGATAAAAAAATGATCTAAGTTGATCGTTGTATATATCATCGTCTATTTTTGATAAAAAAATGTTAATATTGTTGTTAGTTATTAAAAATTTTTTTTATTTATATAATTTTAATTAATAAAATTACTTTGCATTTAATCCCGTTAATAATAGATTTGGGTCTCCCCAAAAAAAAAAAAAATATGCATGGATTTCTGTCTTTTGCATTAGCAGTAAACTCCACTCCTATATTTTGTGTGGACACAGATTCCTAGTCTATTCCGAACAAGTAAAATCCCAAAAGTGAATTTTTTGCTATGTTCCCCCTAGCTAATTTTTCTCCTGACCGACACGACTTAGTTTCTCCCTAAGCCCCTGTAGAACTGAAATTTGTTTGTAATTGATTTTTTCAAAGATATAATAACATAGGAAAATGATATACATTCGACAAAATAAAATTTGACGAAAATATGTACTGCGGCCAATTGTGTATGCGATACGATATAATAAATTAAAGTGAAACCGTTTCTTAATTCCTACTTATCATCATGTATACCATATACGTTGCAATCCTACTTTGACTGAAAATTTACGTAATGTCTAGCAGCGAGTTCAATAACATAATTATGAACAATTTATACAAAACTTTATATATACTGAATAGTCTAAAAATTAAATATATATTTATAATTTTTAGACTAGATTATAAAAAAATTATTAGTAATAATAGAACGTGGGGAGAAACTTAGTTATTACTTATTACCCATTACTCACCATGTCTCTTCAAATTTTGTCCCTACCCAGTTTGCTCAGGGATGGATATATAGCTAATGGGCCTAAAAAAATATAAAGTGACTTCTGGAGCTTGAGTTATGTAGTTTGGGCTCTAGTATTCCTTTCATCAGAAGAAGTAACGAGTCCTTATCCCCAAGTCTCTGACAGAAGGGAGATATCAAATAGTAAGAATTGAAAAATTTTCATTACTACCTTCCGTTCACTACACGAGTCATTTATAAAATTTGTAAATATTAAGGATTAGAATGATAAATTGATAATGAAATAGCTCACCACAAAAAATTCAATCTCAGCCACCATAATACCAGTATCAAGCCAATAACCCAGGATAAACATTAACCAAAATGCAGAAGCCAAAGCAAAGTAGTCAAAAAGAGGTATCGTTACATCTTGTGTTATCTCCCTGAGCCCGCTGAGTAGCGAGGCGCGTGAACTCGCCGTAAAATAACACCATTCTATGTGTAGGGGCATCATTACCATTCTATTATAGACTAGACAATATCAGATAAACTTGCACAAAGTTTACAAACCAAGAGTCCGAGACACCTGAAATCGATTACTCGATGGATGGCCAATCATAGTATCTGTCTAGATCTATTATACCATAACCATTCAGTTACTATGGTTATACATCATTTCCCACAAGCA